>OZ018390.1:34065894-34437668 GCA_963969525.1 Ontholestes murinus
CTCACAGTTTCTGTACTTTATTGGAAATACAGTAGACTGTACTTTTAGAAAATTTGAAGTCTTTCCGCTAATTGGTTAGCCCTCTATTCAACCGATTGTGCCGCCATGTTGGAAATACCGACTAAATTGGCGTACACTCTGGAGGCCTGAATAAATATTTTTTTAAAGTTTTTCTTGAACAACCCTTTTCTTAGATGAATTTTATCTTAAATGAACCTCAGAAAGTAGAAACAAACCCAAATATATGATTTCTGCAACTTGCTGAAAAAAAAAGTTCAAAATTTGATTCTTTTTTCGGATTTCGTAGGCCCGTAATAACTATTTATTATTAATTTTTTTCTGATTTCGGAGGTTCATTTAGAACAAAATTTTATTAGCTGTTGATCAGATAGAAATTCAAGTGAATTGAATAAAATTGACAAAGTTATCATGTACGCCAATTTCAAAAACATGGTTTCGAGAAAAACGCATTTAAAGTTTTAAGTTTAGAAAAAGCGTAATTTGTGTAAACTTATAATTAAACGGCGATCCCGGGACATAGAGAGTGCCTTCCTCACGTTCATAGAAGTAGTTAAGCTTGGCTCGAGCCTTTTTTCTGGCTGTTCTGGCTTCCTTGCTCCTATTTAGCGATCGCCGCTCCTAACGGATTTATCGGACGTTGTCGTAGTTGTCAACGAAAATCCTAGTATTTTGGCCAATGATACATTCCATCCCTTCCATAATTTTGCAGAAACCTTTGTATCCTTCGTTGAATGTAATAGCAGTGATATATGCCGCAATTTGAACGATTTTGTAGCCGCGGTTCAAATGCTTCGGTTCCTTCGGTGCTGATTCCCTTTTTTTCGGTCTACTTGCATGATGGCACTCGTCTTTATTACGTTTCGGATACATTGTTCACGGCAACAATCACCGCGACGTTAAAACAAACAAACAACGATTGTTTGTATTTCCATAGACTATAAGATAAAATCGGCTCATGACACGGAGGTAGAAACTCTGTTGTATGTCCGTGAATACTTTTGCTATCACTTTAATATTTCGTTGGATAAATCTTAAATGTATAAGGAAGGTTTTTGTGCAAAAAACAAAAAATCGAAAAAAACAAATCTTACATGTGTTTCCCCCCTTAAAGTTTAACATAATTCACTTTTTTAAAGTTGAATCTTAATTTATCATTTGAAGGGAAAGAACATTGTTTATTATCATGCATAAATGAATCAAAGGTAATACATAATGCAGGGTGATGGTTATCCTCCGTTACCATTGGGGACTCATCCCTTACAACGTTGACAACACTGTTAAAGTTACATAAAATCTGGTCTAATAATCTATTGTTAGAATTGCATACGTTATTCAGTTCTTTAATTTGAGTAGTTGTATGAGATTAGATAGTGCTAAACATTTTCCATTATTTGGTGTCGAATTATCAGAATAACTTGGGATATTGAAGTCGCCAAGAATCAATATTGGTTGATTTAGAATATATAGCGAGATAGTTTTAAAGAAAGTGTCTAATTCACTTATAGTGATATCCAGGGGTATATAGAGAACCATAACATAGAAACAGGATGGCCTGTGAAACAGGTTCAAATGACAGAATATTATTGAATGCTACCAAAACACCCCCGACAGTTTTTCTGTTCGTAGTTTGAGTATTTCTATCACGTATTACGACATTAAATTCGGGAGTAAATAGGTCACTTGAGAGAACAGATTCACAAAGCCAGGTTACTGTAAAACATATAATTTCGAAATCAGTATTACATACGCTATTGTAAACTGTTTGCGTCGGGTATTTTGAGAGCAAACATTGAAATGTTCTTTATATTCTGTTGGACGCATTAGACGATTGTTGGTATACCTCGTATATATTTGATACAAAAATCAATCTCCCCTAAAGATGAATGTTGTAGAAGTTACTTTTTGGTCACTCTGTACAATTCCACTTAGGTCGTAGTTTAATCTCGCGATATAGCAATATGTTTATATTCGTTGTTATTCCTTAAAGCCTTTAAATTTCGGAGAATGGATACAACAGATGATTCTTTAAGTAAAATAACTCTAATGTATCGTTTTTGAACACTACGAGATTTATCAAATCTACCCACTCTAGAGGAATTGACTACATCTTGGTTATCTTTTAAAACTGATAGGACTTTCTTAACAGTGTTAGTGTCACTTTCATTTTGTAATGTTTTTGAAGTACTCGATCCCTCTAACCCATAAATTATTACGTTACGTTTGCGTTTCTTCCGTCCTTGAACTTCCTGAATTATTTTTTCTGTTTCCATAAGTCCAGAAGGTGTCAGAGACCTTTTATATTTGGGACCACCTCTAATACAATTAATGGAATAAATTATGTTTGGTGTAATAGTTGATATAACTTTACATTTATTAATATTTATATATAAATAATCTAAAGAATTTGAAGATCATTAAATAATACGCCTACAATAACATATTGGATTGTTTAATTATAAGTTAAATATCACTTATATAAGCAATATGGGGCCAATGTGTAAGCCTTTAGGGATGCCCAAAGTTACTCAAATTTCTTTGGATAAACAATTGCCGATTTTTATATGTTGCCTACGATTTGTAAGATAACTACTAATCCATTAAATTACAGTATTGTTACAACCAAGTATGTCTAATGTATGTAACAATATGTGATTAGGTTCTTTATAAAATGCCTTGGAGAGATCGGTATAAACACGCGTTTATAATTCTCAAAAGCTTCAAGCAAATACTGCTCAAACAAAATTAGGTTGGTAATTGTAGAGCAGCCCTTGTGAAAACCGTGCTGTTCCTCTACAATGACTGATTTAAACAACCACACCAGTTGATAGGCTAGGATATTTCGGAATCGCAGATTGCTTGCACACCCCACGATAATTGGTAATGTCACATCTATTCCCAGACTTAAAAATTGGTGAAATCTAATTTCTTCAAAACATCTGGAACAGTTTTTTCGAGAAATGATCTTTGAAATAATAAGGTTAATGGTCGTTTTATGGTAAATATGCAGATAATTAAAAAGTAATTGGGGATCATATAAGGTCCACAGGTTTTAGTAGGATTTAAATCAAATATTATATATGTATATAGTCATTTGAAAAATGAATAAATTTGTTATTTCATTAGGATCAGAACTGTTATCATCTAACAAAAACATCCGGAGGTAAAGAGATGCCACCAATGATGTAAAGTTTGTTATTCATAAACAGTTTTACGAACAGTTGTTCAACGCCAATTTTGTAATGTTCAATACACTTGCAATTAAACGTTTTCAGCAAATTATCATTTCATTACCAGATACTTTATAACTATTCGAGAAATTTCTATGTTGACGAAAAATATGAAATCCAGTTAATTAAAATTCCTTAGTTCTACTCTGTCAGACAGCCGGGTTTCGAGATTATATAGAGATGTTGATTATTGTTTTTTTTTATTTGATTTATTAACAACCTTTTTTTGATTTATTAACCATTTAAGTAGTTAATACATAAATTGTTTTCTCCTTTGCTGAAACCCAGCTTAATTTCTTCACGTAACGAGTTATAGTGTAATCTTTCTCATTTAGATTTATCAGAAAACATTTTTATTCCTTTAGGAATATTTCCTTTATATTTAATTAATTAATTAATCACTTAACCTGTGGTGAAACAAATTTGAAAAATCTTGATTAGAAATTAAAAACACTTGGTTTGTTTCACAGAATATTTATTATTTTTTCTCCCCGACTAGTAATGAATACTCCTTGATAATGACATTTTGTCGAAACTAGTCGGGGAGAAAAAATAATAAATATTCTGTGAAACAAACCAAGTGTTTTAATTTCTAATCAATATAATAAATATTCTGTGAAACAAACTAAGTGTTTTAATTTCTAATCAAGAATATTTCCTTTTTTGCTCTCAGAATAAATAATCCGTTTCTTCCTAATGTAGAAACGCTATAATTGAATAGTTGAATATCTATGCCAATTGATGATAATACATTTTCAACATGATATATTATCATGGTTTATTCTTTATATAAGATGGCTTTCTGCAGATTTTTCCACATTAATACATATTATATTTATATCAATATTATAAAACGATTATTAAATACTAAAAGATGTAATTGCCTAATCTTTAATTTATTGTAGATATAGACATAACACCTTAGGACAATTTATTGAATTTATGAATATAATTGATAATTTAGATTTAATTAAAATTATAATTGTGGGGGGTGATTTAAATTAAAAATTTAACAGAAATCACAGTAGCGCTACAACCTCGTTGTGATTTATTTACTACATATGGTCTTACAAGTAGAGTTGAATTTAATTCAAGAGGAAATGACTGCCTATACAATATGTTCTCTAACATTGACGAGTCAGATATGGAGGTGAAGCCATTTGACATAGGCCTCTCTGACCATATTGGTATACACGTCAGTAAACAAATAACAACAATAAGCTCTAATAAGACAAAATACAAAATTATACCCTTCACTGAAGCAGGTTATTGCAAACTCCATTTCAACTTGTATAACACAGACTGGAATTATATAATCTAACAACGAAACTCACATATTAAAATCCTTCTCAGAAATATTTCCTGGAACTAAAAACGATTTTAGATGTATAACAACGATCTTCGTAAAATTCGCGAAACACTAATGTTATTAAGATATGCTGGTCTGCAATATCCCGATGTATTACCTCAATACAAAATATATATAAATAAATACAGTCTAAAAGAGGCTAAACTTTCTGCTAATGAAAAGTTCATTAAGGATTCTAGCAATAGTTAAGGGCCTTGTGGTCGTTAATAAAAAGTAAAAACAAAAAGCTATCTGACATTAACTGTGGTATAGAAGCAGATACATTTAATACCTTTGTTCATGAAACTACAGACAATATCATTGACAATTTACCAAAGTCTAATATTTCTCCTGCTATATTACTATCCAAGTTAAATACTTCCATAACGCCTCCCTTTGAACTTAAGGAAGTTAGCGAAACTACAGTTAGATACGTAATACATAAGCTGCGCACAACGACTACTCGGGATATTTATGGTATGTCAACTAAACTTCTTAAAAAAATGCCAATTTAATAATAAGTCCTTTAACCAAATTAACAAATTTTTGTATATTACATGGCATTTTTTCAAAGTGTCTTTAATAGGCAATTATTGTAGCAGTACTTAAAAAAGGGAAAAGTACAGACTTAATAACTATAGGCCAATTTCCCTGCTACCTGTTGTTTTGAAAGTGCTAGAGACAATTATATACCGCCAAATTGTATCATTCCTAGACAACAACAATATTATTAATAGTAATCAATATGGCTTCGGTAAGGGTAAATCAACCATGGGCGCAATCATTGCTTTTACTGAAGAAATATATAAAGAATTTGAATCTGGAGGGTATTCAGTTGCAAGTTTCATGGATCTCAGTAAGGCATTTGATTGCGTTTCTCATGATGTCCTTCTACAGAAGTTATATTTTTATAACTTTAACCCTAAAAGCTGTCAACTAATCAATTCATATCTTGCAAAAAGGAGCCAACGAGTACAATATAACAATTGTAAATCTAAAGAGCTACCATTCCTCCATAGTGTGCCACAGGGATCCATTTCGGGCCCCTTGTCGTTTTTAATTTATATAAATGATTTTCTGTACCTGCTGATTGGGTCATCTATTATATTATTTGCGGATGATACAACAATTAAAAGTTCCTCAAACTGTACAGCTGTAAATTATGCAACAAACTGGTTAACATCTAATAAATTACTAGTGAATCCGGAAATATATTCATCCTGACATGTGTAAAAACAAATTGTTTATAGCATGAATAAATGTTTATTATTATTAATATTACAATAATTGAAGGAAAATAGGACACAATCTTATATTTTCTATTGGAAATCGTCTCTTTAATTTCATTAACCCATTATTAGAAATAATAAGCTATCATCTAATTTAGTTCACAGAAAAATCCTATGTTTCACATAATAAATATTATTCTTTATTAGGGAGATGAGTAATGATAAATTCACAGTGTGGTGAAACAATTAGTGTCTCTATATAATAATGAAAATATCTTTAAACTTTTGTATCTTATTAATTTAATTGCATAATAGAGATAAGTAACAATCTCATTAAGTCAATATATCGGTAATATATAAAATATTTTTATTGTACCGAAAATATTTTAAAATACTAAATTAATATCTCATTTAATCAATTTATTTTTGTACTAATTAGAATGTTTGTTTCGGAGAAAAATAAAAAAAGTCACAAGAGCTTCGATCAATATTGTTATAATTTCATTAAGTTACTTTTGGAATTTCAATTAGAAAATTTATAATTTTAATTTCAGCAATGTCACAAGAAGGGATATCCACATCGGTATTTAATAATCCTTATAATACAGTCACTTTAAACTCAAAATGCTTGTATAGAGCTGAAATGAAAGCATTTACATAATTTACATATAAACGATTTCTACTATTATCCAGCGGCTTAACAGTCAAATAATTAATTGCAACAACAATACACTTTAGTATACACTATTGCGCCCACATAGAGTTTATTCTGACGCTTGTGAACCGTCGATTGCATTACGGTTTATTTATAGTTTAATTGTCTTGCTTGTATTCGTATTAGTGCTGTGCACGTTTTAAATGGATAATGCCACTTGGGTTTATTTAGCTGTTTATTGATTGAGTTATTATGTTTAAATTATGGAGAAATTACCAAACCTAAAAATTTTTATAAAACAATGTTACGTAACATTTTAATCAACAGTGTAATTGGGAATAGACTCATTTTCAATATCGCTGGACCGCAACGTAGTAATTTGGAATTTCCAAGTTTTAGTAGATTTTGGGACCCCCAAGGGCTGCGCCCGAGACTCAGATGTTCATCCCAGCCAACCCTGACTGCTTATTATTGCTATTGATTTCTGAAATGTGTGTATCTATGTGGCTGTATATGGGTTCAGTATATATTCGAGTTGTGGTTTAACTCCAAGGGCCTGCAGAATATTGCTTCCGACCAAGAACGCACCGCGTACCCTTCAATGGATTAATTATATTATTCACTAATTGCCCAACGTATTTGCAATTATGAAGGAATATTATCATAGATTACTTGAGTATATTATTTCTACTTAAAGTTAATGCTGTTATTGCTGAGGCCCCCTCCCCCAACAATATAATTACTTTTTTAATTTGGCGTTAAAGTTGTAAAGATGACTTCAATTGGTAGAATTATAAAACTAAGAACATATTAAATAGAATCATATTCACAATAGAAGCGTATAAGTTTTACATATCAAGTAGAATAGTGACAATTAAAATTAATCTTTTGGTATTTAATGAAATATTGTACATATGTGATAAATAGTCAAGTAAATCTTTTATAAATAATGTCATTATGTAGACATGCATTCTCATTATTTTAATGAAGAATTGTCTTTTTATTAATTCAAATTAATAAATAATATTTAACATTATATTTCTTAATCAAGAAACCATAAAGTTATTAGTAAGGTTTAGCTGCTTAGAAGTAAGGTTGTATTTATTACTCCATATATTTCTTTTATAGAATATAGTTTTGTAATAAACATTATTACGTACATGATGTTATTAATAATGTGTTCAGAATACAGCTTTATATATATACAGGGTGCTTCAAAAAAATGTATACACACTTTGAACTTCCATAGAAAATTTATTTACCGTTCTACAAAGTTAAATTTCAGGAAAATGGAAAGCTGAAAGTCCAATGTAAATGAAACATAAATAACAAATGTTAATACTGTTCAAATTGGCGACCTGCAGCATCAATACAATTCTGAGTACGAGTCACCACAGATTCTGTACATCGTATCAAAACGTCCAATGAGATTTCTCTACACACTGCTTGAATCTCATTCCAAAGAATGTCTAGGTTACGTGGTTTACGTTTGTACACCTCATCTTTTACTGTGCCCCACAAGAAGAAATCCAGTGGTGTAAGGTCTGGAGAGCGTGCTGGAAACTCGATTGGCCCCCTGCGTCCTATCCACTGGCCCGACAAATTTTGATCCAGGTAAGCTCGTACGTCCCTGTGATAGTGCGGCGGAGCACCATCTTGTTGAAAATAAAAATCATCATTACCGTATAATGCACGAATGGCAGGAAATATGGAATCAGCAAGCATTGTTAGGTAATTAATACTAGTTACAGTGCCTTCAAATCGAAAAGGTCCAATGAGTCCCCTTGAAGACAAACCGCACCACACATTTACACCAGGCAAATTTACAGCTTTTTCAATTGTATTTTTTTTTCTTCACCCCAGTAAACACAATTGTGCCTATTGACAGTTCCATTAAGTTTGAATTGGGCTTCATCCGACCAAATGATGCTACCCATAAATCCCGGATCACGTATCACCATCTCCTGAATCCATTCACAAAATTGCAACCTTCGATCTGGATCGTCGTCATTTAGCTGTTGCACCAGCCTTGGAATGTAAACACGATACTTGCCTCTCTTCAGAATGCGTAGCACGCTGCTAGCACTTACATCACTTTCACGTGCCCCTTGCCTTGAAGGTTTGTTAGGAGAGCGTTGAAACAGTTCCAAGACTGCCGTTGATGACTCATCACTTGTAGCTGTTCGAGGCCGACCTGAATGACCTTTATGCACATCACACACTGTTCCATGAACTTCGAATTTGTCTCGTATGCGTGTAATTGTTAATCTTGAAGGTGGTTCTGTATCATACTCCCTTCTCCACTGTCTTTGAACTTCATTTACATTCTCAAACTTCCAGTACCACTTAATAACCTGCTTACGTTCTTCAAAACTCAAACGTACGTCCCCCATGTTGATATTACAAATTCCAACTGATAATATAACATAGAGGGACGATTATGCTGGCACCTGGCGAAGAAATATAACATTAGCCTTGTAGAGCGGGAAAACTACAATAGTTTAAAGTGTGTATACATTTTTTTGAAGCACCCTGTATATATATATATATATATATATATATATATATATATATATATATATATATATATATATATATATATATGGACAAACATAATACAAAACAATAATAATAACAATAATCAATATGAAACAGATAAATGGTGTTAGTCCGTCTGGACTATAGACCTGCGGTCTTTCTGCCCTGTCTTGAATTTAAGGTGAACAAAAAAAATATCTTTGCAAGCTAGCTGAACTGTCCTGATTATTCGTACAAATGGATTGATGAATTGTGAATACAGCTTTAATAAGTAGTACATTTTTATATTTCAAGTAGTTGTGACAAAATTATTTACTCTCTGCATATTAAATGTTACCAATAAAACATCTAGTAATTAATTAGTACAATATATATTTAACTGAATTTTTTTAAATTTTGATTAAGCTAAATTAAAAATTGAATATATTGATCCGAGTTTCATTTTAACCTAAAAAAAAGTCTATTACTCGAGCAAATAATTTAAGTGCTCCAATACAATCTAATATAATAAAACCAAAAATGTCAAAAATTCTGTGGAGACAGAAAGTAAACAAGCTCCCGTCTACTCAAGACGCTCAGCAAAGATCACGCTGGGAACATCAGCTAAGTGGAGACCAAAAATGGAAAGTACTTCCCGGGTTTTGCAATACTTGATAATCCTATTTCCGAGGACCTTATCGAGCCCAACACAGAGGCTCTAAAACGGGACTAGGAAACAGCGAAATAGATAATTCAACCAGGTGACGTTGAGTGGGGAATTAACAGGTTCAAACCATTCAAATCATCAAGTCCTGACAGGATATATCCTGACATGCTACAAAAGGGGCTAGCTACGCTGAAGAAACCACTATATGATATTCTCAGAGCAAGCCTTGCCCTTTCATACATCCCAAGCAGCTGGTGGACTGTAAAGGTGGTATTCATACCTAAGCTAAGGCGTGATTCATATGCTCAAGCTAAATGCTTCAGACCAATCAGCTTGTCATCATTGAATCTAAAACTACTAGAAAAATTAGTAGATCAGCACATACGGGAAGGAGTCTTAAAGGAGTCACTACTACACCGTCAACAGCGAACAGATGCGAAAGTACCCTACAATGAAGAGACGTTGATATTGTAGTGGATATTTTCAACACCCCAATCATGACAGTTGCGCCTATTAACGATGCCTATGTTGTGGAATGTCGCTTCGTCCAAAAACATTGCGCGCGGGAAAAAGTATGGATCTATGGTCTTTTTCTGCAAAACACAAGCCTGATTCGAGAGTCATTTTCTGAGAGCCCTTGCACGTTACACCCTTGGTGTAACATGGTGTGGGTGACATTTTGCAGCTTTGAGTATGCGCTGAGCTATCGATTTCAAAATTTCGAGTTTCTCTTCGATACCCCGCAGACTTATGTGTGGATAGCCAACGTTCTTGGATCTGGGTTGCCGTCATCCATCCTGTCAACTTTTTCGCGTCGCTGTGTCAGGTGCCCTTATCGTGCTCTCGTCCCGATGTTTTTAATTGTGTCCAGTGTTGGGTGATTGCGATCAGGATATCGTTGGGCATAAAGATGGACAACCTTATTCGTTTGCCGAATAAGGTTATCCGACCATCGTTAATAACGTTCACGCGCAAAACTAATGTTTTGTATAAATAAATGGTCTGATATTGAAGTTAAAATGTAACGGTAAACACGAAATCTTAGGTATTAATCGAAATAAGAAAAAGTCACTATTTGCTTTTTCGGGATCTGCAAGAAAAATTAGGGTTCGCATCTAATATTCTTAAGTTTACTTCCTTTCCCGGCTCTCCAAGGGATGTAGAGGGAGGCGAGTGGGGGGGGGGGGTTATGAATCCAATGTGTATGGATTTTATCTTAAAGAAAAACCTTTTTTTCATCTAAATCTGTTGAAACATTTTTTAATTAAAAAACGAATTTTTCTAAAATGCAATTATTTTGTGTTTGATTACTTTTTACAACTGTTAACTAAAACTCTCGCTTATGTTTTACTGATTGAAAGGTGGGATATAGGCCACCCACCTACCCTAAATATACATGATAACTTTAATTGCTAATCGTTGATAATTTTGCTGCTAAAAATAATCAAATCCTTTATATAATAAATAAAAAACAAAATCAAAATTAATTTTAAATTTAATGGCTTTCTATGGTAAATCTTATCTAATTTAGTTTTAAAGCTTATCTACCCATCATGCATCTAATATTTACTAATTTACTTACTCAAAAATTTTACCTTCTTAATTTATTTTTAATTCAAAAAATAGTGTAATTAATTTTATTGTAAATCGCAAGACGATAAGGAATTAAAGTATATATGTGTATGTAGGGTGGATGGGTGGCCACTATTCCACGCTTCAATCAGTAAAATATCATTAAGAATTATTTAAAAATTTTGTTTGAATAAAATCAATTAAAATTTGCAATAATGTTATGTTCATTTACGTTTTACAACTTTTAATTATATTATAGCTACTGTCATACTGATACATAAAAAAGGATCCTTTTCAGACATAAACAACTATCGTCCGATTTCTCTACTGCCTATAATTTCTAAAATATTTGAGATATTGTTTTTTAATCAAATTATATCTTTTCTTGAAGAAAATGAACTACTAACCGACAATCAATATGGTTTTCGTGCTGGCCGCTCAACGGAGAGCGCGGTTAAGGCTTTTGTTGAGGAAATCATAGCTGGCTTTGAAGCTGGCCAGTACTCAGCAACCTCATTCATTGACCTCAGCAAGGTCTTTGACTGCGTTCGTCATGACGTCTTGTTACGAAATAGTTATTTGTACAACAAGTGTGGAAATGTTACGCTTTTCCGCACGAGAGTAAGATGTTGGATCAAGTTCCTACTCTAGTGCGGAAAAGCGCATATCCCACGCACTAGTTTTCACATACTGCATATAACATCAATTATAAAGGTGTTTGCGATTTCATTTTTGACACTGACATAAAAATTAGGTTATAATTACCGATAGTACGTGTGTTGTATATATTACTCCATGTATGTAACTGACACTGACATTGATTAATAGTAAATAAAAGTAGTACGAAAAAGTGTATCCATGCTAAAAAGTGTTGCTATGCAGAAAAGTGTTGCTATGGGGAAAAGTGTTACTTCGGTATGTGAAAAATTGTATTTTTATAACTTTGGACCAGAAAGTTGTCGGCTAGTAAGTTCATATCTAAAAAATAGAAACGCTCACATTTTCTCTAAATTTTGATAATGAAGAACACGGGTCTTGCAAGTTCCTAGGCTTGTGTCTTGATACTAAGCTGGGCTGGAAGGAACATGAGAGGGAACTCAGCAGTAAATTAAGTGGAGTCATTTACTTACTCCGTATGCTAAGCAATTCTATGCCCTCATCAACACTTATAGCTGCATACCATGCTCTTTTTCAGTCCAGAATTAGCTACTGCATACTAGCCTGGGGGCACTCGAGTGTTGTTTCTAGAATATTTAGTCTGCAACATCGATCTGTCCGTGTCATTGCAGGGATAGGATATAGAGGTGAGTATAAGGAATACTTTCGTAGCCTCAAAGTACTTACTTTGCCGGGTCTGTTCGTATTTAAATGTTAATTACATATCCACAAAAATATTGAAACTTATGTAACTCATGACCAAATACAGGAATCTAATACCAGAAGCTGTGAGCAAATATATCCTGAAAGATCAAGATTGTCTAGGTGCCAGAACAGTTTAAATTTTTATGGGCCTAAACTGTAAAACTTACTACCACAGAGAGTGAAATCGCTCCCTCATGGAAAGTTTAAAAGTATACTCAAAACATACGTAACAAATAAAGTCTTTTACACTATTAATGAGTGCATCTCAAATAGATTTTTAGACCTTTGAAATGCACACATTTTATTTTATTTTTAAAAACCTTAAAAATTTTATTTATACAATGACTTTAGTTTTTACTGATTTTTTTATATATGCTAATTCTAAGTAATATGCCATTTTACTCGCACACTAGTTTATAAGTTTATAAGTTTTATTTATAGGTTTTATTTATACACTAATTTTAAGTTTTATTCTACACTAATTTTATTAAGTTATTAGTTTTAAGTTTTATTTATACAAATATTCTATTTATACACTAGTTATAAGTTTTAACTATTCACTGATTTTAATTCATTTTATTTATATACTACTCCTAAGTTTTATTTATTTATTATTTCTAATCACTCAAAAGTTACAAATATTATTTATATACTTATCCCAATAATTACTTATATTAAACAAACTCATTCCGCTAATACAATTATAATTTTATTCATATCAATTGTACAATCGATTAATGCTCTGTATATTGATTGTTCACTTATATTCGATATGTTGTTATGAAATTTATATATTATCTCCTATGTACTTCCTAATTTATGTATTGACGTGTGTAAACTTATCTGTCCTAGCACGAATAAATTACTATTACTAATTAAAAGCTTTGCTTATATTTTACTGATTGGAGGGTGGGTTAAAGCGCAATCCACCTACCCTATACATAAATGATAACTTTAATTACTAACTGTTGATGTATTCTATATAATTTTAACTTTCCATGCCTAGATATAGGGTTTGAGGTTTCCTGAAAACCATAAGATTTATGAAATGTATATAACAAGTAATTGCAAAGAATCCAAAATTGTGTAAGTTATCCCATTCAATTAATAAAACAATGTATAGATCAAATAATTACCCCTCTTAAAGAAATCTTTAATACTTCTCTGAAAACAGGAATATTCCCTATATATACAACATCTTTATTAACAGACAAACTTACAATAACAATAAATATAATACATATATGATGGATGATGTTAGTGGATTAGTCCGTCAAATGGCTATCGACCAGCGGTCTTTCAGCCCGGATTTGTCTGTCTTTATATGTCTCGTCAGTCTGTCTCTGATGGTGGTGATAATGATGGATGATGTGATTCGATGAATTCGTATGTTGTAAATGAAGGGGTTTTATATTTAGGGATTAGGTCAGGATTTCTGCGCAAGCAGTAAAGGGATAGGATGTGTTGGTTGAAGGAGTTTTTGGAAATTTTTTCGCTAAGGTATAGAAGGCATTCGTTGATGGGAATAACAGAGGTAGTGTCATATAGGAGTTGGTTAGAAGGATTATGTAAAGGATTGCTGGGATGGCGGATTTTGGTTAAAGCTCTTAGGGAGGATGAATATTCCCTAATGATTTAAAATCCTCAATTATCTCACCTATTTTTAAAAGTGGGGATGTAGAAAGTTTTGATAACTACAGACCCATTAGTGTATTGACTACTATTTCAAAAAAATTTAAATCAATAATGGCATGTCGCCTTATATTTTTTTTTGAAACGAATAACCTCTTTTCGGATACACAGCATGGTTTTATAAACGGCAGAAGTATTGAAACCGCAATATTCAATTTCTTAGAATCAATTTATGTAGAACTTGATAAAGGAAATGTCATATGCGGTGTATTTTTGGATCTATCCAAAGCGTTTGATACTATTGATCATAACGTATTATTTATTAAAGGTGACCATTATGGAATACATGGAATAGCTAAAAAAATGGTTTCAATCATATTTAACGAATAGGATACAATCAGTAAAAATTGTTTATAATAATGATGTTGTAGTATCAGACGTTGTGGATGTAAACATGGGCGTACCTCATAGAAGTATTTTGAGACCACTTCTCTTTAATATCTATATACATGATATAAACAGCTGTGTCTCAGATGGATGTCGCTTGATAAGTTATTCTGATAATACAAATTTAATATTAATGGTGACAACGTACATGGATATCATTGAGACAGGAAAAAACATAATGAATGTTTTAGAAAAATGGTTCTGTAACAACAAACTGTTATTAAATAGGCATAATACTAAGTGTATCGTATTTAAACCAAATCAGTCTTTCGAATCACCAACTAAAATTACCTTAAATGATGCTACATACAATTTTACACATTCTTCCAAATTTCTTGGTATCCACCTAGATGCAACACTGAAATATGAGAAACACATTGAATCGCTCTCAAATTCACTAAGTAGAATATGTTATGGTTTGCGTGTGCTTTCCAGAAAAACCAATAAAAACATAGCAAGAACTTTTTATTATGCAAAATTTTATTCACACCTGAAACATGGTATAATGTTTTGGGGCAATGCCATGAATGCGGAAGCAATATTCTTAGTGCAAAAACGTGCAATTCGAATAATGCTTCAATTAAAACACAGTGATAGCTGCAGAGGATTATTCAGGCGTGAAAATATTTCAACGTTTATTGAAATTTATATCTATGAAAGCATTAAATTTTTGTGGACGCACAAACATCTTTTTTCAAAAACACACTTTAAATATTATTTACAACACAAGATATGGCGTCCATTATGTATATCCTCATCATAAAACAACAATGTTTGAGAGGGGTTCACATTATACATGTCTTAAAATGTATAATCATCTTCCTAAATATTTAAGAGAAACTAAATCATTATTAATTTTTAGTAGTAACATATATTTATTAACAAATTTTTGTACATATTTACATTGGAATAATGAATAATGAATGAGGTGTTAATGTATTAATTTGCAAAAGGCTATCGACCAGAGGTCTTTCTGCCTATATTAATTTTTAATTAAACGATAATTCAAATAATTTTTAATCAAATTAGAACCGTATAATATGCAGGAATAATATTCATTATCCACATAGTATATATGTATTAGCTTATCTTGACTATATTTCATGTGATTGGAATATTTTATATGTATGTAAACTATTGTTTGACCACTGAAATAAAGAATTGTTATTATTATTATTATTAAGAAAAACCATTTTGCGTAAACCCCAAAGTTTTCGAGAAAAATATAGGGAAAATGCTATTATGGCCACATCACCATTTTTAACAATGTCTTTGTCATGTGGAAAGTATAATTTAATAATCCATCCCAAGGGGATTGGGGAACAATAAAATATAGTAGCAGTTGTGCTCCATGATTTCATGGGAAATATGTAAATTTATCTGATATAGAAATTAATAATTATCGACAAGAAGAAAAAAAGTTGATGGTTTAAAATAGATTTGTCAAATATGTAACATCCCTACGACAGGCACAATTCAAGCATTACTCAGATCTGAATTATTTAAAGTAGAATTTAAAACATCTATAAATGCAGTTATGGAAAATATTTCCATTTTAAATAATCGTTTATTAAACGTAGATAATGAAAACCAACGTTTGAAATATGAATTGGCTGATTTTAAAAATAATTGCAATACAGATTATGTAATCATCGAACTAGAAGATAGGGAACGTCGAAATCGTAATATCATTTTATTTAATGCCCCAGAATCGGCGCTAGAAAATAATGATGAACATAGAAATGATGATATGGGGGAATTTAATAATATTCTTGCTATTGACCTACAAGCATAATTCGCTCGAGTTGAAAATCGCACACATTATCTTGACTAATAAGAATGAAGTAAATAATGTTAAAAAAAACAGAAAATAATTAGTGAACAATTTGCAGAAGTTAAATTAAAAGCTGATATAACTGTCACGCAAAGAAATTATAATGAACATATTTATAACGAATTGCAACTGCGTAAGAATAATGGCCAAAAAGATATATTTATTAAAAATATCAACAATCGGCCTGTAATTTATAACAATAAAAGGAATATAATATTTTAGTTTATAATATTATCATTCTTGTGGGAACATGGCTTCGTGATTCAGTATCGGATGCTGTAAAGTAACTTAAAAATTATAATATGTATATAGGTTAAATAAGACTATAAAAACTAGTATAAAATTAGGGGAGGCCGTATGAATCAATATATATTAAACTTTGAAACACGATTGATAATTTAATGGATTCAAATAAACAGAAAAAGTAATTATATGTGATGATTTGCAAATTTGCCAAATAGGAAATATACAAATAAACCTGATATAACTTTAGATGATAGTAATAATTGCAATCCTACGTAAATTATTAGTGAATGTATTAGCTTTCATGATTTGAGTCAGAAGAATAACCTTCTTAATAAAATAGGAGTATTCTTAAACCTACTTTTTTTTCTAATATGGACATATGTACTTCTGTTGCTAGTTAAAATTGGCACAAAGATCCATACATCATATAGCTTATGAAATTTCAGTTAATCTAAATAACGATAATAGTATATTTGTTAGAAGTACAGTTGAATTCAATTTTAAAGATGGTGATTATAATTCTATTAATACTGCTCTTGTCAATATTATTTAGGAATTATTTTTCGATAGACATAACGTTAAAAACTCTTGAAAAAAAAATTATGATTCACTTTACGATTTGATTGTTAAATTTATACCAGTAAGCAAGTTCAAGTCAAACAAATACCCGAAATGGTTTAATTCTACCATTATTTACTTAATTATTGAAAATAAGAAAGCACATCGCCAATATGAAACGACTAACACAAATCTGATTATAAACTTTTCAGATAGTTAAGAAAACAATGCATCGAATTTATCAACTCTTTGTACATATCGTGCATTAATAACAAAGAGATAGAACTTCGCTTAAACCCCAAAAATTTTGGTATTTTGTTGATGACGTGCGTAAAACAACTGGTTATCTAGAACACATTTTTTAATGAGAAGATAGCTAGTAATGATACTGAATATGTCAATTTTTTTGCGGATTTTTTCTCATGCGTATATACCCATAAATATTGTGATATGCCTGAATTAAATTATTAAAAATTCATTTAATGTTACTACTAAAGCATGTTTCAATAGATTTTTGATTTGAATGATAGTTGTTCATCAAGACCGGACGGTATTCCAGCATTTTTTCTAATGAAGTGTATATATTCTATATGTACACCTATCATTTTATTATTTAAATATTCTGTTGAAACTAGACTAATGCCATCATCGTAGAATGACAGCTACGTTACATCATTGTTAAGGACTGGAAATCGAGAAAACATGAATAATTATAGAGGCATTTGCCAACAATCTGTTATCTCTAAAATGCTGGACTAACTAATTAGTATTCAAATCAAATGGGCGTGTAAATATGCGATTATTGATGAGCAACATGGATTTTGTGAAGAACGGTCTACTTCAACGAACCTACTCGTGTTTGAAACATATATTTTGGATGCTATTGAAAGAGGATTTGAAGTAGATGCGATATATACGGGCTTCGCAAAAGCATTTGAACGCGTCATTCACGAGGTGTTATGTAGTGAATTATTATATATGGGTTTTAGTTATAATGTGTCCTAATAGATTCAATGTTATGTTACAGGTCGTAAACAGTGTATTAAAATAGGGTCAAATATTTCTAAAATAATCAACGTAATAAATGTCGCATCGCGGTCCTTTACTTTTAAATTTTGTTTATTAATGACATCATTTATTATTTAAAACACAGTCATTGTTTACTTTTTGCAGACGATTTAAAAATATTTCATACTGTAAATTATCCCACTGATAACTTATAAATATGTATTATTGATGTGACATTAATAAATTATATTTTAACTTGAACAAATGTGTAAAAATTACATATTCCCGTAATAGAGTTATGAATCAAAATCAAAATACATATTTTATCGGAAATCATATGTTACAGGATGTTAAAAGTGTAAAATATTTAGGGGTACATTTAGACACAAAATTATCATGTAATGCTCAT
This sequence comes from Ontholestes murinus, assembly GCA_963969525.1. NCBI lineage: Eukaryota > Metazoa > Arthropoda > Insecta > Coleoptera > Staphylinidae > Ontholestes > Ontholestes murinus. Next base: position 34,084,627 of record OZ018390.1, read on the forward strand.
ATAATATAACTAGTAACATCAACATCTAAATTATTAGGCTTTATTAATTGATTTTCAACTAAATTTAATACAAATACCCTAAGAATCTTATGGTTTGGTCTCCACATTCTACTTAAAATACTCAAAAATTAGAAATAGTGCAAAACAAATTTTTAAGATTAATTAAATTAAAAAAAAACTAGTAAAAACAAATACAACTTTAACGCTAAACAGAGAAATACAAAATTACAAAACAAGACGAAAATCACAATTCACACCAGAAACATCAACGACAGCAAAGTACAATTTGGCACTAACAACAGAAACCATAAGAATATACAAAAATTTACCGAATACAATACAACATTTAAAAACATACCATTTAAATTAAAAATAAAACATTTACTAATCAATGATAGAATGACATAGGCACAACTACAACAATATTAAAAAAAAATCCCGAAGCAAGCTCTCAATAACGACATGGAGATCACACCTACCAATGCCGAGGCGAGGACGGAGAGATGAAGCAGTTTGTTTTTTATGTGTGTTCATTATAAAAATTAATTAATATTTATGTACATACAGAAATAAAATAAATTATTAGAGAGAGAAAACATCTTTATTATTAGAAGTAAGTATTTATACAGTTTTTATGAAGTGAACAGAGTACAGACTTGAGGTTTCTTCTGATCATCGGCTATCGACCCGCGGTCTTTCAGCCTGGATTTAACTGTCAAAAACGTCATGATTACTAATGTCTTACGAAGTTAACTGTCTTTTGTGATTCGAAGGTTATGATCGCTAATGTCATTATGCACTGATGATATGAATTGATGAATGAGGTTGTGGGGATTTGTGGCAAATTTTTGGGATAGATATTTCAGACGCTCTTCAATAGGGATTACTTGGGTTAATTCATATAGGAGGGTATTAGATGGGTTATGAATGGGATAAAGAGGGTGTCTAATTTTAGTAAGGATGCGAAGGGCTGATCGTTCTGCTACCTGGAGGTTTTTTAAGACGGCGGGATTATGGAAGAGGATAGCGGAGTATTTAAGAAGACCCCGACAAATCGTTTTACTTGAAGGAGTCTAAATAAGAGGAAGTTGTCAATTAAATTAAGGAGATGGGGGAGTTAAATAATAATAATAATAATTAGATCTTTATTTTCAAAAATATGTATACAAAAATTGCAATACAAATTAATGAAATAGTGTCATATTTAACATTAAAGTACAAGAATAGCATATGATGATGGGTTAATTATAGTTCGCTTAAACAATAGGGTTCCTTTGCACAGAGGTATTCATACAAGCGGTTTCTAAAATGATTCGAGTTCTGGATGGCTTTAAGTTCATTAGGAAGACGATTAAAATATTTCATGGCTACATACGAAGGGTGTCTTTCATAAAGTGATAGACGATGAATCGGCAAAGCATAATTTATGTAATTTCTCGTATTATAGGCATGCTGGTTCTTGGTAGTACTGTTCACGTCACATACAGAAAATTTTGTAAGTGTTTCATATATATACATTCCAAAAAATGTTAAAATATTATGGTTCTTAAAGTATCCTCTACAAGATTTTGTGAATGGTAAGTCAAGCATAATCCTTATAACTTTTTTTTGCATTATAAATATTTTATTTGCATAGCTGCTACCTCCGTAGTATGTTATACCATATCTCATTTTTGAACAAAAATATGCATTATAGACTAATTTCAAAATGTCGATTGGTGCTCCTGCTCTTTTTAACATACGCAGCATGTAACATGCCGAACTCATTTCTTTTTCAAGTTTTTCTATGTGAGCTTTACCATTTAATTTTTCATCTAGTATGATGCCGAGGAAACGGACATGATTTTTTGGTGTAAAGTTTTTATTAAGAAAAGTTAAAGTTGATGGATACAAAGTTTTAGAATTATTTGTTTTAAAAAATATTATTTCAGTTTTTGAAGTGTTCAATTTTAATTTGTTTTTAATAAGCCATTCATTACATTGTGATAATTGTTCAACAGTTTTAGTTTCTATATCAGCGACATTTTTGCAGGAGATTAGCAGATTGGTGTCATCTGCATACATTACAATTTTATTACCCGTAGTTTCAACTAGTAAAGCAAGGTCATTAATATAAATGATAAATAACAGTGGTCCTAATATGCTCCCCTGTGGGATACCCTTTCTTACATGTAAAATGCTAGATGTAACATTATCTATCTTAACTCTTTGTTCTCTATCGGTTAAATATGACTTAATTAAATCCAGCGCTATTCCTCTTAGCCCATACTTTTGTAATTTGTTTATTAAAATATGATGGTCTAGGCTATCAAAAGCTTTTGAAAGGTCTAACAATATACCAAGGGGAACTTCATTTAATTCAAGTTTCTCTGTTATATTGTATAGAAATTTGTGCAATGCTGATATAACGGATTTATTCTTTCTGAAGCCATATTGACATTTTGTAATTATGTTAAATTTGTTAAAAAAATCTAAGAGTCTATTATTAATTATAATTTCTAGAATTTTTGCAAAACAAGTAATGATACTAATAGGCCTGTAGTTATTTAAGTCATTTGGATCACCATTTTTATATATTGGTGTCACAATTGATTTTTTAGTATACTAGGAAAAATACCAGATTCTAAACAAGCATTTAAAAGATATGTTAGGGGCTCTATGATCTCACTAATAGTGGATTTAATTATTTTAGCGGGGATTTCATCATATCCTGGAGATGCGTTTGATTTTAGTGATTGTACAGCATTGTAAACTTCTGTGATAAGTACTGGGTTTAAGAATAAAGAATTTTTATTTATTGATATATTATCATTATATGCTACTGGAAAGTTATTTTCTATTAGTTGATCAGTTATTTCAATGAAGTGTTTATTAAAATTATTCGCTAATGTTTTAATGTTCTGTGTATTTTCTATTTGGATTTTATTTTTTGTCGATGTACCCGTAATTTCCTTAATTACATTCCAGGACGTTTTTGAAATATTGTTAGAACAGTAAAATCTATTCCTGATGTCATTTTGTTTTGCATTTCTTAATAATAAATCATATTTTATTTTCTGATTTTTATATAAATTTAAAAATGATGAGTTTTTAGGAAGTGGCATTTAAACAGCAAACCTTGATGCCAAACAGACTCAAACGCCTTGCGAACGTCTAGAAAGACTATGACGGACTTTTGGTTTTCGAGGTGTGCTGTTTGACAGTTTTATGTCAAGACTGTTAATGGCAAGGTAGTGGAGCGGTGTTCAAGAAAGCCAAATTGGTATATAGGGATGTGGTGGGAGAGGTGGAGCATAATTTTATTTTTTAGTATGGATTCGAATAGTTTCCCCAGGACCGGTGATGGGGCGATAGCTTGATACTTCTAATGCGTCGTGTCCAGATTTTAATATGCAAGTTATTATACCTCGCTTCCATTCCTGGGGAATAGTTTGGGACTGGTAAATGTGATTGAATAATTGTATAATGTATACATGGATATTGTCAGGAAGGGATTTCAAGATACTTCTAGGAATGTTGTCATAACCGGGTGCTGTGTTTTTGCCTTTGTGAAGGTTAGTGTAGTACTCTTCCTAAGTTGTGTGTTTTTTAATTGAGTCAGAGAGTATGTTTAGAAAAAGGGATATTGTGTTTCAATTAATTGTTGGATGTGCGTTAATAAAGTCTGTAATGTCTGATTTTACTTTGTCCAAGTCGCAGTCTTTATGTCGGAATATTATTCTAGGTGGTCTTGTAGGATTGAAAAACGTATTGACAGGTGGTCTGAACATAAATCAGGGACTAGGGAAACATTGTGTAGAAGATGCTGGATATTGGATGTGCACAATAGGATATCGGGAGTAGTGGATTGGTGGTTGGACATAATAAATGTGGGGGTAGTATTAATTCGGACAAAATTTGTATTTGCTATAAAAGAGGAGAGCTGCCTTGTTTTGGTTTTATTCATGTTAAAATCGCCGATTATGACAACGTGGTCGTATAGGAAGGCTTTTGTAAGAATAGTGTTTTCGATGGAAGAGGAGTGGTGGATATAAACTAAAAATATGTGGAACGTAAAGGGTGGAAGTTCAATAGTGCAGTGTAAGCATTCATTCATTACATTATTAACTTTAGGTGGATTTGCTTTTCCCAGTCGTATTTCAGGCCTTGCTGCAACTATTGAACCTCCACGTAGGTTTTGGTTGGGGACTGTGGAAGGGATTTGGATCGCGGACCAGTCATGAAAGGAATAGGGTTTAGAGGTTTTGGTCTCTACCATTAGGTTTACGTAGATTGGATTGTTACAGAGGTAGTTGGATAGGAGTTGGGATTTATTGGATAAGGAATTAATATTTGTATAGATGAAATTAATGGAGTTAGCCATTTCTTACCACTTCAGTGTGACCGGTGTAAATGCCTGAAGTGGGTGCTACCGGAGGGATAACATTTGGTTGATCTAAGTCAAACATGACGATGAACATTTTGTTGCCAGAGAAATTGATATGAGTGTCGATGCGGAATGATTCGATGAAACGTGATTTTATTTTTTTCAATAATGCCTGTCGATCAAGGTTGGATGGTGAGTTAATTTAAATTATTATTATATTTAAATAAATTAAATACGTCCGGAATGAGCAATTTACCAACCCTCTCGTTGAAACGACTATTTAATATTCCATCACTAAAATAAATTGCATCACATCCATCACACTTCACCTCGTACACACCGCTCTTTTTATTATTACTATTAGATTTTATTTTGTTGTTTATTAACAATTTTCCTAAATGAACTGCGTTAGTCAAAATGATGTTATTATTCTTTCCCTGTAGTGACTTTTTTATTTTTTGTGAGAGATGTTTAACGTATTCTAATCTATTCCAACTATTCTTTTCCAATTTTGTCCCATTATAAAAGTATTTTTGTAAAGATTTACGTTTTCTCTTTTTTTAACATATGATCAATAAGTTGTTCTTGGTACCCATTATTGGCAGCTATAATTTTTATTGTATTTAATTATTTTTCAAAATCTATATTACTAAGAGGAATATTAATTAAGCTGTGCAAAAATGAATGGAAAGTACTAAATTTAATTTGATTGTCTGTATTTGAATCGACTGGAATAATTGTATCGGTACAGGTTTCTTTTCTGAATATTTTATATGATAATGTGTTGTTTATAGTTCTCGAATTATTTAAATCTAAAAAGGAGAAAGGTTTAAAATACAGCCCATATGTAACATCAAAATCATCCATTGAAACAGTAGGATGGTTTTGTTAATCGGCAATTTTCCCGATTAACAAAACCATCAAGGTGAAAATGTGAAATGATCCATTCAACGAGCCCTTTTCGCTGAGCATGGTTCTTAGACTTCAGTTGTTGTATTGATGATGATCACTAATGACATTGTGAAATGCATAGATGCAGTGTTGAATGATGATTTCTGGGTATTTGTATAGAATTATTATTAAAGGATTGAGAGGGATACACATGTGGGTAAGGATGTCAATATTATGAGGGTTAGTTTTTGAGCAAGGGATGTAACGCGTTGTTCAGTGGGAGTTAGGTTGGCTAATTGGTAAAGGGTGTTAGGTGGGTTAGGTATGGGGTTAAGGGGATGTCTAACTTTTGTAAGCGTACGAAGGGCTGATCGTTCAGATACCTGAAAACTTTTAAGAGTGGAATGATAGGGTTCATAGAACAGGATAGCGGCGTAGTGACGAAGAGGTCGGCAGATCATTTTATAAATATGTATAATAATAATACGCTATTTTTGTTGATATGGCTTGGGTTTTTATAGGTGAAGCTTCTGAAATACCGAATTCTCTTCTTGACACTCGCTTTGAGGTTTTAGGCGTGTATTTTAAAGGTTAATTTGGGGTCAATATTATTCCAAGGTATTTGCAAGGAGGAGATGGTAAAACAAGATGGTTATTAATGACTATATGGAACGGAGAATTCTGTGATCGGTGAAAAGGAATTAGTAGTTAGGATTTATAAATAAAATGATTATTCACGAATATATATTTCGTAGTTTTAATATCATATAAACCATCTTATATATTCTTTTAATGTAACTTTCTTAACTTTCTTATTTTCATTACTTATATATAACATGCATTAAGAAATAATGAGAAGATATTAAATTTTTTGTAGTTCCTCTAGCATATTAATTTCCCATGTGCAAATTGCCTTGACTACGTCCCTGGTGAAATCCCTTGCGTATATTGCATGAGATATTGTCAGTAATAACGCACACGCAACGATCCTTTGAATGAAACATAATTATAGACTATGTATAATACAAGTATCTTTTTCTTATAGCGAGTGATTCGCACTAGTTAAAATTTTTATTTGTAAATAAATTATTAATACAAATAGAAGAAGCTGGTGTTATGCGTATCTTACATTTAAAATAATTGCAATTTGAAATTATTGTTACTATCGAAACAAATATTAATTTAATTTGCTTTCAAAGATTTTAAGTTTATCGTGTAATCAATTTGACAAAAAAGTATTTTATATTAAGCCAATTAAAACGAAATCAATTATGTCATATTTTTGTATCCTGGATTGTAGTATTTGGTTTATTATATTTAATAGTAGTAAAGTATGTACAATGTTACTATAAAATTATTTATCATCCAAGAGTTATAAATTTATGTATTATTCATTTTCTTTTTCTTTAAGTGCTCTGTACTCCAAGTGCGTTAGCAATTAGTAACAGCAACCTTATTTAATATTCGGTAATTCTAAACAACGTTGTGGTGGTTAGGATCCGACGGCTGGCAAATTTGCCCTGAATGATGGTTTGTATGAGTGCGTACTTATCACTCCTCATTATATGGCCGAAATACTCTAGTTTCCACCGGTCTATTGTAATTACAATAGTAATTCCATCACTTTCTGCAATTCAGTTCCACGCAACATCCATAAAATTCTTAATATCCTTCTGTATGATCACATTTCAAATGATTGGATTCCTTTACACAAAACATTTGCAAGAGTTTATTCTTCAACGTACAAAAGAATACTGAAAACATAGCAACGAAGTAATCTCATAATATTCGCTTTTTCATTAAAATTGTACAAGTTATTACAGGATCCAAAAACTATATAAACGTCTTGAAATTGAACTGATTTATTGACTTTTAATCTTATTGTTGGGCCGATTGCATAACTTCGGGGCTATGGAGGTTATCATTGAATATAACTGTTTTGTTGCTAAAAAATTAACTATTATTACTTAAAACTATTTGAAATTTGTGTTAGGTTTAACGATCAGTTCAAGAAATATTTTGTGGATTAGAGGACGGATAGAATTTTAATAAAATCATATAGTCTGGAATCTCCGAAATTCATATGTAGCAAGGATTTAACATTATTGTCTGGAAATATAATCGTGTTCCTAATTTAACTTTCAAGATGAATTAATTTACTTGTATATACTTTGCTGGCTTTTTGTTTGTTGATTCGATACTTATGCATTATATAATTTAATATATCCTTTAGTCTTCTTTTTCTATTTATTCCTGTTATGAATGTTTCTATTCGTTGCATATGTCTCCACTATCCCTCTTGCTTTCTACTTGAGCTGATATTAAATTTAGTTTGTATAATTTCATTTTTAACAATATCTCATTTAGTAATGCATACTATCTTAATAAAATGTTTCATCTTTATCGCTTATATTCTGCTTGTTGTGGTTTTGGGTACTAAGCTTGTTTCATCCATACTAAACTAAAGATATTTTTATATACTTTGATTATTGTTTCTTTTGTTATTTTATTTTTACCTTTAAATAAATAGTGTAATTTGTTGTTATTTTCTTCAATTTAATTTTTTTTCTACTCTTCATCTTTCATTAAAAATGACTATTATTATTATTATTATTTGTTGCATCTTAACTACATGTATTCTAATATTCCTTCGTTTTATATGTTTTCATAATTTGATTTATTTTTAGTTTTCTCACTCTCTGCTGCTATTATTATATCATCTCCAAATACACATTTCTGTATTTTAAATTAGTTTATTCGACAGAAATATATATATTCAAACTTCAAAATTGATATTATTACATACATATTTGAGTTAAAGAGTAAATAAAAATATGTTCGGCGATTTTATTTACTCTTTAAAATGAACTACCACATAGTAACGGTGGCCATCATCATTTTCATATTTGAGTTCATAAATACTAATCGTAAAAGCTTTTTTTATAAACATATATGACAAACTGTATAATTTTTTCTATTGGTTATATTTCCATTACATTGGGATTGATGAAGTTTAAATTAAATTTTTTATGATGAAAATCGTACGCCTCATATATAAATCTAATCATCGACCCGTTCGGCATCTCAGACGCTGAAAAAAAAAACCGAACATGTTTATTAAGAACGATCAATCAAAATCAATCATCACGGCTCCAGCACAAATCGGGAGGCCACGTCTTAATCATCGATATTTCCACTTGGTTTAATAATAAAAAAGTTTCTCCTTCGAGAAATATTTATCGCCGTGCTTTTATATTCCGGTAACTCGCCCTCCTGGCTCAAGATTTTATCCACGTGTAGGTTGTACATAATGAAAATGAGGATAAATGGCGGGAATTACTTCAAGTTGTTCCTTCTTCTGCCTTCCAGTTAGAATGTACTTCACGAGATAAAAGTTTAAACGGCTTGTTGAAGCGACGGTTGCAAATTAATTGAAATCAGTTAATCCAATTTGCTTGCGGATGTTTCATACCAATTAATTTTCGCTCATTTGAATTTCGTGCGATGCGTAAGAAGCCGGCTGTAAATTGGCTCACTTATATTTATCCGAGTCGTGTGTCTGGAAAATTATTGCAAGTACGGGCTAATAGGATTAACATACATTTTCTAATTATAAGAAAATGAAACTGTTAATACAGTAAAAAATTTATCAAAATTTTAAAATATCATTTTTTTTCAATTGTGTAATACTTACTGTAACACTTTAAAATAATTTTAAATGCGTCAAGAATATATGAAAAATATAATATTTACACCAAAACATGCGAAATATAATTTAATGATTTGAGAATTAGGACCCATGTTAATATTTAGTTATTCACTTAGTTATTAATAACAATCATCTTTATTCGGACAATTACAAAATAACATTTATATATATATGAACATAAACAAATAATGTTGTGTTAGTCCGTCTGGGCTATAGCCTGCGGTTTTTCTGCCCTCGCATTTTATTATTAAGGCGTAAAAGTATATGGCTGAGTCGTATTTTCTAGCTTATATAACCCTACTGTATAATACTTATTATATACTCTTTGTAATCATATCATATATTGGGAGTATTTGTTTTTCTATATTTAATCGTTATTTAAAACCTAAAATGATGGGAATTGATTTTCGAATATATCTGATTACAAGATATAAGGCGGAATTCACATCTACGTTATAGACTACAATAGTTACTCACAGTATAACGTAACTCGGAGTAAGTGGATTTTGTACTGCAATATGTCTATATGAATAATGTTCAAGCAAGATATGGAACACGTAACTGTCTATTTTCAATCGACTTGTCAGTTCAAGTATCATCAATACTTTTAGATGTTACAATTCCATTTCTCTTTTTATTATTATTACAAATTTTAATGTTGTGCCTACTTACTTTGCTAAATAGCACTAAATTAATTGTGACCAGGTAAATTGCGCATCATGTCTTAAAATTAATCAATTAAGTGTAACCAGTATTAAGTTTGCAACAACTCTTTCACGAAGTGTGTGTTAAATCCGAGGACAAGTTTGGTTTAACGGCTTGTTACCGGTGTGAAAAACAAGTGCACCGGATAACGGATAACTCTACAGATCGTTAAATTCCAAGAAGAGCTGAATGTATTAAAGGGAAAGGTACTGGAAAAACAGCATATTATTGCGAGTAAAGATAAGTTTATCGCTACTCTTACACATAATCAAAAAACAATCACAGAAACAAGGTCCTCAAATTACAAACAAGCCAAAAACTGCATCAATTCTTGATTCAACTCAGGACACCCGACATACATCTATTGATATCAACATGAAAATACACTGGAGCTGAAAAGTAATGCAACACCCAAAAATAGAAATGTTTTTAATATTTTTGTGTTAAATTTATATTCAGTTTTCGTGTCAGAACAAACGATTACAATTTGGTAAAATTAAATAATGTGTTTACCTGTCGCGGTTGCTGTAGCACTCTCTAACTCGGCGAGGCACAGACTGAATCAATGTCTTCTTGTAGCAGGCGGTCCCAGGCCTGATGAACACAGAAGCGCAATTGTTCCAAAGTCATTGGTGGCTGTGACAATCGCTGAATTGCTGTTCCAATGCTATCCCATACAAGCTCTATTGACGATAAATCAGGGGATCTTGCAGGCCAATCTAAAAGCTCTACGCCAGAATTTTGTATGAAGGCATTGGTTAGATGGGCATTGCGTTGTCTTGCTGAAAAATAGCGTTTGGGATAGCCTCAATGTATGCAATTGCAACAGGTTGTCGAACTTCAGCGATGTACCACTGGGCTGTTAGACTACCCTTAATGAACACCAGGGGGCCTAATTCCAAGATATATAGTGGCCCATACCATAATGCAAAGGGTATTGGCTGTGTGGCGTTCTACGGCAAACTCTACATTTTGCATTTCACCGCGAAATCGACGGAAACGTCTACGTTCATTATGGGTCCCTAAGCAGAATCTGGACTTACCACTAAAGAAAATGAAGTTTGACTCTACATTCCAGTTGAATCTAGCTTGACAACATACCAAGCGACGTGCTTTGTGTATCGGAATCATCGGTAGCACCCAAAACAGACAGACCGCATAAAGACCCATAGCAAGAACTCTTCAATTAACTGTTTGCCTAGAAACCATACGCCCTGTTGCTCAACAAAGGCATCTCGAACTTACCCCAGTCTTAGATACCGTTTTTGACCACCCTGTATAATCCTAGTCCTACCAGAACGTCTCTGTCTTCAGATCATATTCTCACATTATAGTTGAGGGTGTAATTTCGAATCTTTGCACTATTTCCTCAAGAGGCGGGCTTCAGCCTCTTTCATACCATGCGATCTTTTTGAAAATCACTCTTGAAATCGAGGGTATGTACGAATTCTAAGCATTTTAGCAAGGTTTTTCAATATACTAAAGAGCTCGTAAAGGATTAGTGCAGAACAGGTGACTGGTTATTAACAATATTAAATTTGCTTTATTTTTCGGATAAGTTTAAAAATCGTACACAAAAATTGAGACAAAGCAGTAAAACTGTTTTCGCTTATTTTTCTTTCTAAGATTAATAAAACATTCGTAGTTGTTGCTCTAACATCTAAGGTGTATTGCATTACTTTTGAAATCCAGTATACATCCTACTTTGCATGCGCAATTAAATATGAAAATCCTATAGATGGAATCAGCATTACCATCTAAAATACGTACAAACAAATTCAACGACGAAGCTTGGTTACAGTTAATAGACGTAAAACTAAATCCACGTACTTTAGCGGAGAAGCAAATAATAATATGCTCGAAACGTGCACATATAGGTCCAATACTACCTCAAAGGAAATACAAGCAATTATCAGGGAATTTCGTTCAATCCTCTTATAGTGGAACAACTGCAACCGAAAGTTAGGAATTAAGATTACTTCCCATTCAATATCATAATAATTTTCCCGATTGTTTGCTCTTTAACAAGGTAGGATATGTTATTGCACAACATTCGATCAATCAATGTAGACAAAATTAATCAAATTCATATTGGCTACGGCCATTTTAATTTAAAATTCCATTGTTTCACACACACATACATTCTTATATTTTTTTATATTATTTATATATTATTTTTATTTATTACATACTCCAGATGGAAACGGAATAAAGAGCAATAAAAAAATTTCAACCATTCAATATTAAAACGTTTTCTAACGTGCCATACAAACCCCCTAATTTTTAATGCTTTATTTCTAATGTGTGTTATATGTGTGAACTGAAGGACAATTTTTCTTCAAATCTAAGTCTTTAACTTATGAAATTTGGGTTGAATTGTATAAATGAAATTAAAATTTGAATTTCGCTTAAAATAGATAGAGAATAGCATTTATTTCCAGTATTGACCAGTAAGTAATTTGTTTTGTAGTCTTAATAAGGCTCATCTGTTGTAGATTTACGAAATGTTTTCGTGATTTTTGAATTATTACACCAGTCATTTATACGATTGTTGTCATCTTGTATTAATCTACAATCATCGATATTATTTACACGTCTGAATATTTTTAGGTCATCAGCGTACATTAGAAAGTTAATGCACACTCTTTGTGTTCAATTTCCTAAAAATGATTGAATCCAAGAAAAGGTATAATGATTCAAACCTAAACTACATAATTTATCAAATAAGACACGATGATTGACTCTATCAAACGCTTTACTCTGCAGAACAAATAAGATTACTTCAAGTTGATCATTTTGCTACAAATCCATGTTTCAAAGATATTAAAGCTAAATCATTGGCAACTAGTTTATCAAGGATTTTTGGAATTGTTGCCTGAATACAAACGCCTCTATAATTCTCTATAACTAGCTTGCGCTCATCAGATTTAAATATTGGTATTAAATAACTTAATTTCTGTTTATTAGGAAATTTGCCTCTAATGACTTAGATATTAAATCATAAATATGGCCAAACAATGAATAAATACAATTCAAAATAACACAATTAGATATTCTATCTGGTTCTTTTCGTTTACTCGGTTTAAGATGTGAAATAAAATTAAATACCTCTTCTTTCGTCACAAAAAGCTTATAATTATTAATGGAAAAACCGACAGTGCTGAGGAAGTATCATTAGAACTTCTTTAGCGTCTGTTTCATTTTTGAAGATAAGTCTCAATGGTCGGGGCTCGAATCAACTTCAAAATGTTATGTGGTTTAATATTTACTCCACGGGGTTCCAATATCACCTGTACGGATTTATGATCATCTTTTATTTTATTTTCGAGGTCTATTGAAGAAGATTCAGGTATATTAAATAGCAAGACATTGCATAATCTACTCTTCCGGTCTGCAGATTCCTTTAGTACATATTCAATGTAAAAATTACTATTAGATTCAAAGTTGGCATCGCCACTTGTTAATTGAGTCACATTTGCATTTTTCAGTTTCATTAATCGAGACTCTAGAGTATCTTGGCGTTCATTAATTCTTCAATAATTCTTACTTCTTAATTCAACTTTGAATTCTTCAAAATTTGCATCCAGTATTTTATTTATTTACTGAAGAAGTTCGACAGCAATTATTTCACTCGTAGGCTCATTATTAGAGTGGATGCATTTTTTACTTACATATCCTGATTTTGTGTTATTAATAAAAGATATTTCTATTTCCTTGAGATCAGAACATCTGACATAAATTAATTTCCTTCATTTTCCATAATATTTTATAGATACGGTATTTGTTGTTATTTAAAATGTTAGGTTAAAAGTTAAAAATTAAATGGGAGTCCTCTCTCAGGCAGCGACACACTCTTCGGGTCGACGGGACCTGTCGTGTTGACTAACAAAATCGAGAAGCAAAAAGGGCCACGAAAAGGGTTCTATGTTTGGTAGTTATGGACGTTTTTATTAGATTGTAGCTTTATGCTGGTTTTGAGTAGGCTGTTTTTAATTTTGTAGATCATAAGTATATTGTTTAATGTTATCATGTTTATTTTTATATTTAGTTCTTGTACTTGTTTGGATTTTATGTTATTTATTAATTCATATGTGGCCGACGTTGTCCCTTAATATTTCTTAAAGACATACTGGTTATTGTTTATAACTTTATATCTATTTATATGATCTGATATTTGTATTTTATACAATTTTCACGAGTATTTTGTTTAATAATAAAAATAATAATAATAAATGTCTTTATTGAGTTAAAAAGTAGTTTTACAAAGAAAGAATGTATAAAAATATAGGCCGAGTTCAGTCAGCATTATCTGTTACTGTTCTTCCACTTAACCTATTATAATTAGTCCAGTTGAGTATACAATAATATAACATGAGTATTTATAAATATATACAAACAAAATGTTTAGTCTTTGGTTCACATACCTTACCAATCTCAAAGCTCATCTTGGAAAATTAATTTGCGAATCTGTATTTTGAATGCTGGTATTGTCTCAGATTTCAGGTTTGAAGGGATTATGTTGTATAACTTATAAATGTTGTAAGTATAACTTGTAAGAAAGAAGGCAGTTTTAGGTTTCGAAGGTGATATTAGTCCCCGAAACCTGACATTTATATTATGAATGTCAGTTCTAAAAACAATTTTGCGCTACAGGTAGGGAAGCTTTTGAAGATTGATTATCTTATGATATAGTGTGTAAGAGTGAAGTTTTCTTCGATTAGCCATATTCAACCAATAAGTTCGGAACACTTTCCACTGATCATACTTTCTTATCAATAAAATTAATCGTATGCACGAATTTTGGACTTTTTGTATACGGTCTTTCGTCATATTGTCCAGGCAAGCGCTGTAGAAGACATCAGAAAAATTGATGTGACTTAATACTAGTGTGTCACAAAGGGTGGGTGATGATTTTATTTAAAAATTTCTATTAGAGTATATCATTCTTAAATATGATTCTTAAAACGCAAATCACAGTCTAGAATTAAATCTAGGTTCAGTTCAGATTCTACAATAGGTATAGATATGTTATCAAGTTGAATATTTAATGACTGTCTAGCATCAGACAGAAGTTTCTTGGGGCCGAATAAAATGACAGATGTTTTACTTGGATTTATTATTAAATAGTGTTTTTTTGGATATTAGAGAAAGGTTAGAAGGGTCGTTGTTTATATTACGATTAGCCAAGATCAAGTTACTGTAGGAAAATTAATATAAAATTTGTGTATCATCAGCATACTGAACGCACGAGCAAAAGTTAAGAGTAGAGGAAATAAAAGATGTTACTCATCTTTTATTCCCTCTACTCTTAACTTTACTAGAAAATAAAATGAGACCTAAAATTGAGCCCTGTGGCATACCCGTAATAATAATTAGTTGTCTGAATGTCATTTTATTTACTCTAATCTACTGCTGACGATCAAAAATAAAACTGCTGACTGGTTGGTAGAATGGAGATTATTATCCTCTATAAAACTAGTCAACTGGTCCTTCATTACAGTTTCGAGGATTTTAGAAAGTACGGGTAAAATACTAATTGGTCTAAAATCCTTAAATGTATCAGGATTATCATGTTTCGGAATTAGAGTTATTGTTGCTAACTTCCACGCACGAGGAAAAACTCCCTTTTCAAGACAACAATTAATTGTGTGTGTTAAATATTGGGTAATATAAGGGTTAAAATAATTTCACCATTGCTGCGCTAAGACCAACCGAACCTACTGCATTTGTTTTAAATTTTTTTATCAGCTTTGACACTCTGTCATTGTTTATTAATGAAAAACTAAATTTAGATTTAGAGATTGGATGAACATTGTTTTTATAAAATGATATTAAGTTTGGGTCAGCTATACTTTTTACTGAAATAATTAGGTATGCATTAGCCGCCTCTACATCATTAAATGATCAGCTTACATTTTTTTATTTGTTTCAACAAATTTTCATGGGAAATTTGGGTCTATAGACATTTTGTTACTTAGATAGGTTTTGTTTTCTCTTAGGATAGCTGAATTTACCATATTTCTGTTATAGTGTGTAGCAACAGAATATTTTATTGTTGTGTAGCAACAGAATATTTTATTGCTACACACTATAACTAACTCGACATGGATACAAACCAACTCTTTCCTCTGCTCCGCGCACTCACACAAACGCATATACACATCTTCACACGTGGTTTATTAAAAATACGACGAAGTGACTGTCTCAACATATGAATATCGTACTCTTCTTAAAACTATCAAATACATTTTTCTCAGGTAAATTACAACACTAACATACTACATTTAGTTAAACAATAAACAGTACATCCATTTTAATTTCGCATTTTTGTCTGTTGCAGAATTTCTTTTAGTCTCCATTTTCATATAATTTTTTGCTCACGAAGAATGAAATTATTTACGCTCCTTTTTAATGATTAAGACGTGTAAGTTTATTTAATTGATTAATTAGTATAAAATTTTATGTTTTAACATTTACAAATCATCACTACATTCAGAAATATTAATTAACACCCATAAAATTATCATCTTACCTCTTTTATACTCATAATTCATAACATACAATTCTAATTTTAATTTAGATAATAATCACATTTTTAGTTACGTTATGTCAGCAAACCAATTTATTGTTAATTTATGTTTATAAAATAGCACTACATTTAGAAATATTAATTAACACTCATAAATTATCATCTAACCTCTTTCATACCCATAATTCACAGCATACAATTTTAATTTTAATTTTAGATAATAACCACATATTTAGTTACGGTATGTCCGCAAACCTATTTATTGTTAAATATATATCGCTTACTCTAGTTATTTATTTATAGTTTCTGCTGATGACGAGCCTCTAATGGTTCGAAACTAGTACAGAATAAATATAATTACTACTGGAAGTACTATCTCTACCCTATACCACTTAAATACAAAACCAGTATCGATGAATCTACACCATTCAGATATAATTAAATCTATTAGATTTGTAAGGGTTATGATTAATTAGTACTTCCCTAGTAAAATTTATTATTTGTATATTGCGACCGGTTTCGGCAAATATCTTAATGTGGGGTAAAGCACCACAAATGAAAACGGCTTTTCATTTTACAAAAAAATGTATTGAGGCTTATATTTGATATCCCCTACCAAGAAACCTGTAAAAACTGTTTTATTCAAGAGCGTGTACTAACTTTACCTTCAATTTACATCTTTAAGACCTTATTATATGTCAAAAATAATTTAACAAAGTTTAAATTGTTAAATCATTCTTATGCTACTCGCCGAAAATCACTTTTGTGCATAAAATCTCATAAAAGTTCACTTTACAGCGATTAATTCGTTAATGTCAGAACGAAACTATTTAATAATTTACACAGTTCAGGAATTTGACATTCTCCAAATATTAAAATAAATTAAAAACTCTATATTTAATTTTGCGTATTATTCAATAGATGAATACTTTAAAGAATGTAATTTATAATTTTAATTTATTCTAAGATTTAATTAAATAAGTTAATTACTTTGACGTTCGAATCTACCCTGTAATTAGTAATGTGTTTACTATGATGTAGCTATACGAATAAATAATATTCTATTCTATTCTATTCTTGATTATTACTTTCATATCTGTTATTTTTTCACGAGTTAACGGCATGATGTTTAATGTTGATAATAGGGAAATGGTCTATAGTTTTCTGTTAAACAAAAGAATGTTATTAAATAAAAATGAAAGTAGAAATTCTAAAATAAATATCAATTTCTTAATAATTTGAGTCCGGTTCTGCGAAAGAGAGGAAAGTATATGATAATGAAAATATTACTAAATATTCATATATTCGCGTTCAGAAAATAAAACCCAAAATTAAGATATCACAATTAACACACAACTCTCACCCAGTATTAATGTATATTTTTGCAGAGAAGTCAGATAAAATGAGACAAGAAGTGCTTAACATCCTAGATAATTCCAAATAGATAATAAAGAAGAGAATATATAGGAAATTAATACCAATACTTACAAAAATTGGGTCAGTATCTCACCTTCTAATTTGTAAAACACAGGCGAGTTTTTCTGACGTCGAATCAATTACGACAATATTGTAGATTATTCGAACTCTGCACTGGGATAGTGGTCACAAACCTAATCTTCCTAAACACGTGAATTATAACACTGCTTCTATATTTTTGAAAAATAGGAGCACTAACACTGTAACAGTGATGCTATTTTGCTGAATTTTATGTTTCTCGTAATCGACCATTTAAAATATTGAATATCCGTTTGATTGGCAAATTTTTAAATGTATAATCAAAATACATTTTGTGGATTACAAATTATTTAGGTTATTAATTTAAATATTTAGAGGTATAAGTGCATTTGTATGAAATGGTTTAAATTTTAATTTCATATTAGAGTAAAATTTCAATGGTGGAATATTTTTTGGGTTAATTTCTTTACTGGCTCCAAATATTGTAGGCAAGTCATAGAACTTTCTGGATCAGCTTAGATAATCATCAAGCAAACTACATCTTAACATGTTATAGCCTCGTGTAGGTAAATTTAATTTATTTCTATATATTATTAAAAATTGCAATGTATTCGTGATATTTTATATACTCAAAATGTTTAACTCGTATCACTTCAACAGCCGTGACATGCCTTATGTCTCACGGATAATACAATTTCTGACCACAAGACTCTACTTTGTAACTTTGAATGTAATTTGAATAATTCATTGACGTAAAAATAAGTCACAAAATGTTGTATAGGAACTTTGGCAAACAGAAAATAATAAATTTCATAAACGAACTGCAGTCTGAAAATTGGCAATTCGTTTATAGAAAACAGAACTTTAACAGCAAATTTAATCAATTGCATCTGCTCGTCTTTTTAATACCAATTTTCCTCTCAGTAATAGAAGACCTCTTCAAATAAATCGTGAATTAATGCGGACATTAAACTGACTATCCGTAAGTTGCATGACCTTTACATACTACAAAAGAGTGATCCTAGATTAAAACCAATTTATTTAACATGGAAGAAACAACATGAAAAACTTGTTCAAAATTCCAAACTCGATTACTATCAAAACAATTCTACTAATATTGCAATGAAATCTTGGCAAGTAATAAACGAAATAACTAATAAAAATATGCTGCCTAAGAATATTATTTTAGGAAAAGACAATTAAATACATTACATTGTCTTTTCCTAAAATAATATTCTTAGGCGGAATATTTTAATTAGTTATTTCGTTTATTCGTTTTTTTTAAATAGATTATTATATTAAAAGTGCTATACGGCTACCAGCATAGTAAATGATACATTTAGTTACTCACACTCAATGTTTATAAGTCCTTTCCAAGATAATGAGTTGCTACTAATAAGAAAAAAGTTAAAAAACAAAATGTCTCATGATTTTGATGAGATCTCAAATTTGTTCCTTAAAATATCAGTAATTCAGATAATAAAACCGCTAACTTATTTAATTAATATATCATTAGAACTGGAAATATTCCCCATTAAGTTAAAACATTTAATAATCTATCCAATATATAAAAAAAATGATACTGCCAAAAAGTAACGGTAACAGCATTACAATCTTTTCACAAATTCTTAATCGACCATCTAGAATCTGGGAAATAATAAGTGGAAATATTTATTGATTTAAGTCGAGCCTTTGATTGCATTGACATTAGTATTCTATTGGATACACTCTATATAATGGCATAAGGGTACTTGTCCCCTGGTTGCGAACTTATATAAGAAAATAGGAGGCAACAAATTGAAATTTATCACAATTTTAAAAAAATGCTATTTTCACTTACCTTTCATATATTTAAATAATATAAATGGGGTTCCCTCTAGGTTCAATCCTCAGTCCCATATTTTTTTTTAAATTATATATTAATATTGAATTGACACATGATGAAACTCCATAACAAATTGAAATGAAACAACACAGTTGTATGTGTTGTTTTATTTCAATTTTATATATTAATGATGTTACAAATTTATTTTGAATAATATTATCATGTACGCAAATAATATATCGACAATTTTAAATACCTGTACCTCTACATACCAACTAGAAGTTCATTGGAACATCTGCCAACATGGTTCACGTAAGAAAGGCTCCTAATTAATGCACCAAAAACAGTTTACCTTAGATTTCACGCAAAACAGTTTAAAGAAGATCTAAATAGTAATACTAATATTAATCAGAACTTATTAACACCAACAAGTACTGCAAAATTTCTTGAGGTTCACAATAATGAGAAACTTGTCTGAACAAATCATTGAAAGCACCCTAAATAGTATTAAAATGTTATTAACCAATTAATCAATCGATAATATTATTACTTCGCGATAATTAAATCAAGATTGAGATATGTTTCAGATGAACTTCAAAATCATCATATAAAAACCAACCCAATTTTACAATAGTAAAACAAGTGCACAATCATGCCACTCGTTACAAAGAAAATGACTATGTTCCCCAATATCGCCTGAACTCAACGCTTTCCCTCAATTTTGAGAGCACTGTTATTTAATAATCTTCCTATTAATGTTAAAACCAGTCCGTTCTTATCTTTATTAAAAAAAACGCTTTATGCTTTCTTACTTCATATGTATTACAAAATAAATGAATTTCTACCCAATTATTAACCTATTATAGTATCAAATATTATATGTTTGACGTTTATAATTTCTACCTTTGTTGGATAGATCAATTTATAAACAAAAACAGTATTTTCTATTTTAATCGTTTATGTAATTGTATAATGTGGTTCTTTATTATAGTTATCATAAAATGTACTTTTTTCAAAATATTTAAAAACAAGCATTAAGTTATTCCGCTGCTTATAAAGCCTAATCAAACTTAAATTGATTAAAACCTTATGTCGATTTTTATTAATAGTTTTGTGGGCTTTAACTGCTAATTTAATGATTGCTTACTATATGGCCTCATGCTGATTTTCTACTCAAACATTATTTCGAATTTCCTAGCTTATATATCTATTAAATTTTTGTTTGTGTCTTAGCATTACCTTCTTTATTTAGTTTCGTTATGTTTTATGTTATTTCTATTTCTTTTCATTGTACTTATTTTTTTCTACTTTAATTATTCCTGAAATAATCTTTGTAACTCACTTTTTGGTATTTATTTATTTTTATCTTTATATTTTCATGATTCAAATTTCTATTTCCCTGTTTATTTATCAGTGTCTTTTGAGTTATAAATTGACCTTTGAATGTTGTAGTGATCAAAAAAATTGGAAATCTGTTGACCTAATATCAGGCCACTATGACGCCATTTTTTTTTTCCAGGGTTTGTCTTGAGCAGTTATTTCTATTGAAAATAGCTGGCCACTTAAGTTTCAGATTGACACACTCAATGAAATTGATTATAGTAAAGATCTGCATTCACAGTTTGTCTAGGTTTCAGCACTTGAAAATAAATACCACCACAAATACTATACGATTATACATCATAAAAATCACTACTAGTTAGCTAAATAACAGAATTTTAAAATCATTATATATTTCAAAATCTTTTATTGTGTTATACTGTGGAAATTGAATACAATATGAGTTTTATGATTGTTTAGGCTTTCATTTCCTGATTTGGAAATAACAAATATTTCCAGTAACTTTTTTAATGTCGAAAAAGGGTAATACTAAAAAGGTAATTGTAATATTTGTTTTAAAAAGAATTTCTTCTTTTATGTACTTTCGTTATAAATTCAGACAGCTTTGTAATCTTTGCAAATGTATGCTAGATTATAACTATAATATTAACTATATAAAATTGTAGCACCGCAATTATCCTAATCGTTATAACACAAAATATAACTTTACTGTTTAATACAATACTACTACACTAATGTAATCGTAATATCAAACTAAACTAATCCCATTACCTTTTACTCTTACGCAGGTAATAGAGAGCTTGCAGATAATCAACTTCCTTTTAATTAGCATATAAATGAGTGGCATTAATTATAATTAAGATTTGAAATTAAATATGTGCATATGTGAGTAAAATATAATTTAAACGTGTATTCGTTCTATATACACATCCCCTCCCGGGTTTACTTAGGTGACAAATTTAAACTATGTAAAGAAAACCACTTTAAAAATTAACGAATTTCGTTTCTGTTGTTCCGAAGCTTTTGTTCTCTGTGCACATCAATTCGATCACTCGTCGGCCTGGAACTAATTAAGTCGGTAAATTCTAATCCAACTTTCCAGACAACTTCGCAGGGATAAATCGAGCCGCACGCACCCTCACACACATCCATCGCCCGGAACGATTTGTATGCTCCTTGGTGTCGAAATATAAATTTCTTAGGCGATAACCAACTTCTTGGAGCGTTTCTTCCCAGACGTGCGACGTTTTCGTACTTTTCAATTAAATAAAGTGAAACGCGCGTCGCGATAGCGACGATTCCTCGTCGTTTGCATAATCCCGCCACGACGTCGGCTAAATTGGCCGTGATCATGCTTTAAAGTGCCATCTGGATGCGAATAGATTTATTTAGGGACCATACATATGAATGAGTTGGATTGGTTTATATTTTATTTATTTTTAATGCTCAATTATTTCCACTTTAAGTAAATGAAATGTACATTCAACTGTATATATAAATCGGGTGTTAAAAAATCCCTAGTTTTTTTTTATAAATAATTTCTAAATAATATAAATCATTTAAAATATAGTGCAATCTTATTACTCGCAATAATAATGAGACATATAAGTGCTATGTTGCTTTAAATAATTTAAAAATATAAACTAATACTTATGTTCAAATAAGTAAATTATAAATGCAATTGAGTGTAGAAACTATTACCCTGCAGACCCTGTATTATTCAATGTCTGTCGTGGTATTAGCCAGAGGAGTAGTTGTTTCAAAAAGTAATTTGTTTTGTAGTCTTAGTAAGACTCATTGTTGTAGATTCACGAAATGTCGTATTTTTAAATTATTAGAAACTATTACTTTGTGATGTGTTTTGGAATAAAGAACTTTAAAGGCACTTTGTTGATATACCACAAAAGATTTATTTGCGACTGTCGTAAATAAATCCTATGTGTGATATCAATACAGTGCAGTTGCAGTATAATATATCCAAACAGTATATCTATACTATTTCATTGTAAAATTGAAATTTCCAGTTGATCAAATATTTTTTTAAACATCAGCTCTTCTCAATTGTACATAATATAGTAAATTGAATCTTGTAATCCGAATGTATTGTATAATAGTGCATGCATAGTTGAATCTGAATGCCTGTTACTTTGGCGTGCACTATCTGCAATTAAGCATTCTTGAAGCCCAGACACAATCCTGTAATTTTAGCGACAATCAATATTATAAATATTTCGTGCGACGCTGCTCCTGGGTATTTACATTAGACAATCCCCGATTTAAGTAATTACTCTAAATATTTAAAGTAACTGCCCGTTAAAATTTAAAATTGTGAAACCTAGTGGTATTAATTCTAAATTGAAATTATGTTGTTTTTAAATGGCGTAATCAAAAACGTAACTGGCGCAGTCGGTAGGATAATATTTAGCACTATATTTATCGACGAATATCATGAAAAGATGTGTTCGATTTAAAAATTAACCGGATTGTATAAACTACTGCTTAAAATGAAAAAATCGAGGACCCATCAGTAACTGCAACATAGTCATCTCCAGCTAGTCAACACATTACTGGAGTTAAAAAATGAAAATAAATTAAATATTGTATAAGTCAATTAAGAATTAAATTATGCGGGTTCTTAAGGAGAAAAATTATACTTAAGTACAGATATGCTTTTTCCTATGAAGCTGTCTTTATCTCTCATGACTGAAGCTAATGAAGGAAGAAAATCTAGCATATATAACAACCCTAAGAAAAATGCATAAGAACATATTTTACGTATTATGTATTTATTACAATATAATAAATACATAATAATCACTCATAGAAATAACAGTACTTTTGCATTATAAAATATTATTCAACGAATAATATTTATTGTAGCGCCACAACCAATTTAATTAGAAGCAATTTCAATATTCATACAGTCAAGTGAAAGTATAATGCAATCATGTTTAGATCAAGTCCATATTTAAAAAAAAAGTTATAATCAACAAATTAATATGTAAACCTAAATTAATAAAAACTTAACATTAATTCACAACTCTTGTTTTCATAAATTTTCTAAGGTAGAAGGCCTATTATATATTAGATAAGAAATATATAGTCTCTTCGTTGGATCTTCCGTCGTACGTCACAAACTATCGCTTCGAGAAACGACGCAAAAACATTCAGTCTGATAAAGTAAACCAAATACGTTAGAAAAAGAACGCACTGTAAAACTTTCTTCGTGTTTTGAAGCAATAGTTTGTGACGTACGACAGAAGATCGAACGAACGTTGAAAGTTCACTTATTTTTGGTAATAGATCTCACATTTATATTTCGTTTAATTTTAATGAAAGTTCACTTCATAGAACAAGAGCTTAAAATTTATTTATTTATTTATTGTTTTCTTTGTTTCTCTTCTTAAATAAAATCTCAAATACACACTTAATAATAAGATTAAAACAACCCAATTTTAGAAAGAAGAAGCAATAAGCTTTAAATACTATAAGAAAACTTATCATATGTTCCAAGTAATCGACACCAATAATTATTCAATCACCCAGATAACTGCTTTAACCAACCAAGCTAACATATATGTAGTAAATATAATAGCTTTAAAAAGCCAAGGAAAAAATGCTTATTTAGGCTTTTAGTCTTTATTTACTCTTAAATAATGATAAAAAAGTTGAATAATATTAATTGTAATAGATAAATGTATTTATAGACATTGTCAAATACCAAAACCCGTAATTATTTACAGTTTAATGGTCACAATTTCGACATATGTGTATTTTTCTGTGTGTTCACTTTCCGCATACACTTTTTATAGTCTTATTGTTATCGTAATATCCTATTTGACGTGCCACTTGTAGTTGGTATATCAGCTTTGTGTGATTGAAGTCTGATATTAAGAAGCAAGTTCTTCTGCTAATCGAAACGGAAAGTCTTTCGGTGAGATATTTTCTCCTGTAGTATTTTTGTACAATATCCAGCAATTTATTTTGGCTAAATCTAAAATATTGAAAAAGACTTGAAGTGGCCACCTTCTTGAACCTGATTTCACGGTATAATTTCATGCCATTTTATCAGTATATTAGAATTAAGTAAATGTGTTTATATTATAAAACGATACAGTTTCAAGTAATTTCTTAGCAGTTTTATTATTTTGTACTTAGTATAAGAACGTTTTTATTTGGTTCTCGGTAATTTCCTCTTATCTCCGCGTATTGTTTCAACCAACAATGTATTTTTAGATCTTAATACTGATTAAATCTGCATCTGGTACCACCCTTATCGCCCATGCTCCTACCCTCCAGGTTGCTTAAAATTCCCTACAAAAATCATTGAATGCCATCCAATTCCGGTTTTAAAATTGCGAATAAAAGTCAATCCCTCTAAATAAATCCAAACTCCTAATTCCGCATCACAAAATTAAACGACACTCCCCTCCATTTCCATAAATAATACCATAATTTACCCTACCTACTCCTGTACATACCTAGGCATCCTCTTCGACTCCCAGCTCTCCTTCAAAGCCCATGCACAAGCCATAAAGGTTATGATCAAAACCAGAGCTCGACATTTTCGACACTGACCTATAAAGACAAAGGAATCTCAACTAAAACAGCAGTTAGGATATACAAATCCATATGTCGATCTCTGATAGACTACGGTGCAATCCTTTTCAACCAAATCCGTCATCATTTTAATGTCGCTGAAAGATCAGCCCTACGAACTCTCACTAAACTTAGACATCCAATTAACCCCCTCCACAATCCCTCAAATGAGCTTATTCAGCTTATTCCTAACCCCCAACGTATACATAGCCTTAGTTGTAAATTCGTCAACAATCCTTTTAATGTAGATATTTATTATAATACATAATTAGAGTCAAATCAGGGCAGAAAGACCGATGATCGATAGCCCAAACGGACAAACTAACACATTAAATATCATTTGTAAATGCTTTTAATTTTGTATATATTCATGTTCGAATAAATATGTTATTCTCTCTCTCTCACTATCTCTCTCTCTCTGCATCTGGCCTTCGTTGGAAAGAGTTGGTCATCCACGGTAATATAAGGTTCCGGTTTGAAGTAATTTTGACTGTTGTCAATAAATTTGTTTCATTGGTTGTAGAGGCACTTATATTTTGAAAATCCATTATCACTTCATGTAATAATAATAGTGAACTATTTATAATTTTCACTTTTTTGTTTTACTCACTACAATTGCTTCGCAACACTGTAGCTTCTTCAGGTGAAGGAATATAATACTAATATCATTTCTTCACTTGAAGAAGCTACAGTGTAGCGAAACAATTGTGGTGAGTAAAATAAATAGTTGAAAATCATAAATATTTTGCTACTATTATTATAATAAGTAATAAATTTGTCCCAAGCTGCTGAAACTAAAGAGAATTCTCTTTGCAAACGTTGCCTCCTCTAATTTCTTTTGTCGAAACGAATGTATCACAGAATCTCAGTAAAATCTCGTCTACTCATAGTGCTGGAGAAAAATCCGCACTTATATTGCAAGAATCGCTTTCTATTTGCCACATGCGTACAATATTGCATATAGGCTTCTAACTCTGTACAAATTCGTACATGTTCCAAAATATGGTTGTAACTCAGTCATAGAAACGCACCACTGAAATTTCGTTAGTTCGTATACATCTTTGAAAATACACTGAACTGGTAATCTACTAGCAATATTTCCTTCTTTTCCAAATAGTTCCGTCTGAAGCAATTTTAGTTTGCTGATTTGGTACTTTCTTTCACCTTCGTTTTCAAAACTGGAAGGGAATCGCATGCATCATCTCGTACGTTTGTTTGGAATATTTTTGCCATTTTCAGTGCCTCAATGGCGGTAACGGAACGAACAAAAAATGCATGAGCCGATCTATGCACTGCATGGGTCTCAAGATTATCCCGAAATCATATTTCTGTTCAGATAAACCATTGCAGTACCCATCAATTGTTACAGCTGCACCAATGTCATTTCATCACAGAATTTTTCATAGAAACATGTGCCAGTAGTTTTTATTGGTACTAGTATAAGTGTCAATAACAAAAAATATACAATTCGTAGAGTACTCTACTACTACTACTACTAAACATCTTTATTTACAGACGTGTTGTAAGGGGATTGCGGGGGATTTGCATAAGGTTGAGGATCTCTAGGTTATGTGGGTTGGTAGCAAATTTTTGGGCAAAGAATGTAAGGCATTCATCAATGGGAATTAGATTAGTTAAATGGTATAGGAGGGTATTAGATGGATTGTGTATGGGATTTAGTGGGTGTCTAATTTTTGTTATTGTCCGAAGGGCTGATCGTTCCAATACATGGATATTTTTAAGGATAGAAGGACGAGGCTTATGGAAAACGATAGCGGCATATTCAAGAAGAGGTAAGCAGATCATTTTGTAAATGTTAAAAGCTGTTTTTGTTGCAATGCCCTGATTTTTGTACGTGAGACTTCTGAAATACCGTGCTCTCTTCCTGACATTCGCTATGAGATTTTGAGAGTGTGTTTTAAATGTTAGTTGCGGGTCAAATGTAATTCCTAGGTATTTGCAGGAAGGAGATGGTGAATTGGAATGGTTATTTTGAATGATGAATTATGTGAACGATTAAAAGTAATTAGATCCACCAGCTAGTTCCTTTTCATCGATTTATGGGGGTTGGTTGTTATTATCTATTTTGCAAACCATAATTGTATGGTATCGATCAGCTCTTGTAGGGTGGTGAGTGCCTTGTGCAGGGTGGGTGCATGTACTACTTATATCACACAGGTAGTTATTTTTTTAAGGGCGTGATATTGATTTTTTTCTGCTTTTATGTTATATAATTGTGTATATTTACAATTGTTGCCTATGTTTCTGAATACACTTCCCATCTTAGATTCTCTAGGATTGTAAACCCAAGTAATTAAATTCTTAGATTTTTTAATATCTTTGTCTTCTATTTTAATTTTCAGTTATGTTATTTCGTATTTTTTATTAAATATCATTTAAGTTGCTTTACCCCTGTTGATTTAAATAAAACTTGATTGTTAACAGGTTATTGAAGTAACAGATATTCAATTGTTTTCGATCTTTATTATTTTTTTCTTGGAATTCTATGTAGTTTTTTCCGCCACTGTATATGATGCAGGTATTATCTGCATAAATATATGGCTTACTATTTGATTCTAATTCTAATATATCGTTCGTATAGATTATATAAAGTAAAACATTAAATTAAACCACTAATTACCTGTATATCCCGAAAAAATCTAACAGGAAGTCCTATTCTAAACAAGAAGAGTAACTTCAAACTATTTGAATCATTATATGGTTAAGTTCATAGGGACGGTTGCAAGTGAGCAAGCAAAATACAGGATTGTAATTGATTAACCATTATTAAACCACAAATATAAAGAAGCATATTGGACATATAGAACATTTTAGGTAAATTAGGTAGATCCAAATATTTTTAGATCTTTTATCAAAACCTTATCTAATTGAGATGCATCCGATAGATGCGAAAAGGATACTACGAATTTAAGCGAATATCATTTGGCTTAAAAAGAGCCCGACAACATTCAAGTAAGACATGGCAAACATGGCAAAATAGAAATAAAAAAATTGTATATTTTTACTTTGAACTGGCACTTAGTTGAAAATCCATATTATATCGAATTAAAAGTGGTTGATTTTTAAATTTTTATTTAACTCGCTATAATTGTTTCACCATAAGTATCATAAAAAGGTTAAATAAAGTATTTAGAGGCTAGCTTTGCGATGCAAATAAATATTGCTAGAAAATGGAGATACAATATATATTATTATGAAGATGGCGGCCGTGAATCCACGTTCGGTATCAGAAAGCGACTTAAATTGTTCAAATATAACTCTTAAAAGTGATAGTTATATATATATATATATATATATATATATATATATATATATATATATATATATATATGGGGGAACTCTTGCTTATGGAAGAAAATGAGTTCACGATCACTGCCTTAAATATTAAATAATAAAAGGATTAACGTCATAAATAAAAATTCTCAAAGCAAATGTAAACAATAGCACAATTAAAAAAAAAACCTTTATTGGCATCCATAAACTTAGCCATATATACAAAATAATAACAATTCAAAACTAAATATTTAATCCCTTTTAACTCGTTTATTACATCCTTCTTCTCCTCTTCCTCTCTCACCCTAATGTCATCACAATCTTTACGCCAGCCTCGTCCTCTCGCATCCACTCCTCTATCCGTCTACTCCCATTCATCCATTCCTCCCATACCTCCTTAGACTCCTCCGCTAGATGACTCCATGGTGTGTGCTGTGTGGAAGTGGGAGAGATACCACTTCCACACAGCACACACCTACCATAGAAATAAATAATTAATCGGCCACCTAATTTAGAAGTACTTAAATGCCTAT
This sequence comes from Ontholestes murinus, assembly GCA_963969525.1. Lineage (NCBI taxonomy): Eukaryota > Metazoa > Arthropoda > Insecta > Coleoptera > Staphylinidae > Ontholestes > Ontholestes murinus. The sequence goes on from OZ018390.1 coordinate 34,113,874, forward strand.
CCAATAACTTAAATGGAAATGCAGTTACCAATGCTAGTCAAACGAATATAGGCAAACATATCAGCACCTAAGCAACAATATCCCAAACACTGAAACTAATATGGATTCCGAAAACTTGAATAAAACAACAAGAAGAATTAGGAATTAAGATAATCTGAACGAAACATGTGAAGATCGTGAATTTGTTCAACCGTCTAAAATAGAAAAAAAGAAGAACAACACGAATGTATGGAACAGCAGAAGATAGTGCGCTCAAAGGCTTTATTAAATACTTACTACCACGTATACCATCTGAAGGCCAATACGGCTAGCTAACATCTAATGAAATATATTAATATTATATATATATACAGGGTGTCCCGTTAATGCGGGGAAATGGCTGGACCATAGATTTCTGGGATAAAAATATGATGATTTAACACAACTTATCTATATCCAAAAATTTACGGTTAAGCCGGAATTTGTCTTCAAAGTTTCAATTTTTTTTATTTCTTTTGTTTATAACAATTGAACGCTTTATTCGATTTGAATGAAATTAATTATTAATAACTACCTTAGTATAATACATCATTTAAGTTATTATGGACATTAGTGATTAACAGGAAATATAGAAAACAGTAGTACCAACACTTAAAACCTAAAATATTTTTTTATTAGTGCATCCAATAAAAACTAAAAAAATACTACTTAAAAGAGAATTGGATTCTTCTTTTTTGTCTCTTAATAAAATTTGATATCTTGTACGGTTTTTGCACAAAAAAATAAAATTGATAATATTTTAACAAATTTAAGTAGTGGATATGTTTCCAGTGTATTTCATACCTACCCATCCACCATTGTGCACAAAATGTACTTTCTCAGACAATAGAAATAATTTAAATAATTACCATGAATAACCGGAATTTGCTCATAAATGTCCCTAGCTGTCAAACGGCTTATTCGTCAGACTTAGCTCCTTCTAATTATTACTTATATGCATTGGTGAGGCACGCACTTGCTGAGCAGTGCTTCTTACGAAAATGTACGAAAATGGCTCGAAAACATAATTTGTATTATTAATACATCAATATTTATTATATAAAGTAGAAAATCAACAAATTCTAAGTGAGAAAGTCATTTATAGTATACAATTCCTTATCGTAGATATATTTAAATAATTCCTTTTTAAAATAATTTAGATTTGTAATGGAACTCAGGGATATTAGGAGTTTATTAAATAATTTCAGACCATTATATACGGTCATTTTTTCCGATAGTGCTAATTTGTGAACAGGATATGCATATAGATTTATATTTCTCGTATTATAGTTGTGTTTGTGATCGTATTTCTCGAATGTATCCTTATATTTAAAATTGAATATTAGCATTTCAAAAATAAATAATCCAAAGAAGGTTAAAGCTTCTGATTTTTTGAAGCATCCTTTACAACTTTCTCCATAATTTAAATCAAAGATTAGACGTATAGCTTTTTTTTGAATTACAAATATTTTTTGTGCATAGACAGTGTGGCCATAGAGTGTAACACCATATCTTATTATTGATTCAAAATTGGCTTTATATAGTGTTATCAGTGCTTTGTTATCCACTATATTTTTTCAAGTTACGTAGAGAATAACAAATTCAATTTAATTTAGTAATTAATTCATTGCAATGTGCTTTCCACTTGATTTTGTTGTCTATTATCAGTCCTAAGAACTTTGTCTGTTTTACAATTTCAATATTTATGTTTTTTATATTTAGGCTTCCTACCATTAGTTTTGGGCTTCTTGTAATTAATTCGATTGCTTTAGATTTTGTGTCATTTAAAATTAATTTGTTTTTATCTAGCCATTGCTTGGAATCTTTTATATTTTTTTCAGTTTTGTTCATTAATTCTTCTACATTTAAACCAGTTATTAGAAGGTTGGAATCATCTGCATATACTTGTATTAGACCGTTATTTTGTCTTATTAGGTTTGGCCGATCATTAACATAAATTAGGAAAAGCACTGGTCCCAGAATACTTCCCTGCGGTGCACCGATGTTTATCCCGTAACCTTCTAGCTTTTGGAGTAAAATTCCATGGTTCATGCTGTCAAATGCCTTAGACAGGTCAAGAAAAATAGCAAGTGCTACATATTGCTGTTGTTGTGGATTTATTTTTAAGGAATTCATGCTGCGATTTATCAAATAAGTTATATTTATTAAAAAAAATCCAGCAAACGTGTTGAAATAATTTTTTCCAAATTTTTGAAAACAGACTAAGTTACGTCATCGGTCTATAATTTGTTAGATCGTAGGGGTCCCCTATTTTAAATACTGGAATTATGATACCTCTTTTTAGGCATGTGGGAAATATTTTCTCTGTTAGTGTTTTATTTATTAGATACGTTAGTGGAATTACTAACTCATCCGCTGCCATTTTTATAATCTTGCTATTAAATTTATCGTAGCCTGTACTGTTTATTTTTAAAAGAATGTATCATGCTATATATTTCTGTTGGTGTGGTGGGCCTTAAGAAAATGGTATATTTATTTTTGTGGGCACAATCTGGGATGACGATTAGGTAGTGATATGAGCTCGTGTTTATTGAATTAGAAACTAGGTTCATAAAAAAGTCATTCATTTCCTCTTGCCTGTTTACTAAAGCCGAATTCATACTTAATTGCCGTTTTTTTTTTCCCAAATAATTATTTACCATAGTCCACATTACTTTATTTTTATTATCACTCTGCAGAATTTTGTTTTTTATGTCCATTCCTTTCTCAAGTTTTAGTAAGTCGTTGTATCTTTTATTCACTATTTTATACTTTCGCTTGGTCGCTAAAATTTTTTAATACATATAAATTGTTTAACAAATGTCTACAAGAAATAATTTCGAGAGAGCTGTTTATTTTATTTATTTGTGATTTCTTTTTAAATATATTTATGTTTATCTTTGGACAAGAAATATCTAAGGCCCATTTGAGTACATTCATAAAATCATTCCAGCATGCATTTATATCCCCCACTTCACATTTTAAGCCAAATTCTATCATCCTTAAATTAAAATTGTAAATTTCTTCATATTTATATCATTATATTTTCTTTTCTTAATTATATTATTTTCTTTGCTATTATTTATATGCCAAGTTAATTTTTGTGCTTTATGGTCTGAGATGTGAGTTTCAGAGACCGTCGTTTCCGTATCCGTTTCTATATTAGTTATTATATTATCTGTTATAGATGATTTCGTAGTTATTCTAGTTGCTTCTTTGATTGTTAATTTTGCGTTATATGAATATAACAAATTTATAAATTCAAATGACTCCGGTGAATTACTGCCGATGTTGATATTAAAATCACCTGATACAAAGTAAATGGATTTTTCTTTTGTTAATATTTCAAATAGTTTATCTAGTTTAAAAAAATGTCTCAATGTTTTCTTTATTTGGCGCTCTATAGATTACTACGCACACATGTTTTATATTAAATTCTTGAATGTTGTCATCGTTAATTTGGTGGTACATTTTAATAAGATAATTAAAAACACTTTAACTTTGTTTTACCACAAAAATATATATTTTTTATATACTTTAACTTTGTTTTACCACAAAAATATATATTTTTGTGGTAAAACTAAGTTAAAGTGTTTTTAATTATCTTGTTTTATATTAATTTCACTTTTCCACTCGATAGCTGAACATTCAAATACATCACATTCACTTAACTTTTTAATGTCTGTTCTTTCGGTAATGTTTATATTTTCCCGCACATATGCATTTTAAGTCGCTATTCTGTTTGTCAGTGTTAATGCCAAAAAAATGCACTGTTGTTGGTTTTTAAGTAGATCTTCTAATTTTAATGTGTTTTGAGTAATTGACCGTACATTTAAATGAATTAACGATATTTTAATTTTGTTTTTTGTTTGTTTAATTAATTTCACTAATGATTTAGTAATCATTAAGTTGTGATTTGTTGTTTCATGAATCTCTGAAAAAACCTAGAAATTCGTGCTCCCTTTGGCCAATTGTTTACATCCCTTAGTGCATCCAGTTCATCTATCGGAGCTGATATCTTGAAACTCGAGTATTCTGTCGGAGTTTTTGAGCTGATTAACTCAATTTCACTCGATTACATTTTTATTCCCTTCGTTAAATAACTTTTTAGCTGCAGTTCTGTTGCTGTTGGATTAAGTTTGCAGACGTGACGTATTGCTTTCCTTTCCATTTTCAAATCTAATCCTGTGGCGTTTCCCATGATTGCTCTTCTGTTACCTCTCGACATTCGTTGAGAATTTTTGGTAAATTCCTTAGAGTTTCCCACATCTGTAAGTATATTGTTTCTGGATATCTACGGTTCTCTAATTTGTTCTTGTGTAAGATTTTTAGTTGTATTCGCATATTCGCGTTTGTTTTTTATTATTTTGAAGCCTTTTTCCGTTTCGTTGGATGACAGGGATCTGAGTTTGTATGGATATTTAGGTTCTACTTCTCTTTGATAGATGTCACTTGTGATCACTTTTAAAATCGGTTCAGTATGCATTAAAGGTTTTTGTCTTGATTCTAAAACCATTACTTTTTCTGTTAGTAGTTTAATATTTACCCGTTGCAGTTTCTCCTTTTCGTCCTTCTCAGCTCTAATTTTCCTAAGTAGTTCAATTTCAATCTTCAAGGCACTATTTTCTTTACGAACCGCCTTATAATTTAGGTTAGGTTCAACTCGATTTTCATCAATTATCTGCAATTTGCTGTACCCTTTTATATAACCTCGGTGATAGAAACTTCCACATGCTGTGCATATAACACTTTTGCACAATTTATCATTACAGCACTTATAATATACATCTTTATCGTTTAGCGAGTGTATTTATACTTCCGCCATTATTAATACATTTTAGACGATAACTGCTATGAAGGTAATAATTAGGTCTAGGTTTTTATAATGATAGTCTTAACTATATCATTATTGTGCTACGTTGTAAATATAGTATTTATTCTAAGCATTTTATTTTTAATATAACCGTATGATCAATATAAATTAGGTCAATTAAAGCGCTTGTTTAATAAAATATAATTTTAAAAGAAGGATGTAATTAAATAAAATTTAAGATATTATTATTTAAAATAAACCCATTCTCTATTTCCCCTATGACGTGAAAGCTACGAAAATATAATACTAAGAAATGACTCTCTTGAAACATTTAGGCTTCGACTTTATAAGGGCTTTGTTATTTTAGAGGCTTATTATATTATTTCAATGTATACGTGTGTATTTACAGTTTGCAAATTCCATAAAACGAAATAATTGTGTATATGCAGGAATTTTATACAATAGCGCCCAATTTGTGTAAAAATGTTACATATACAGAATTAGAATTTAAATTAAAATAAATTTATAGTAATTAAAATAAAATCTATTGTGTAAACGTTGCACTAGATCCCAAATGGGTGGATAACCACCCACATTGAATGGATTATCGATCGATAGTTAACCCTAAGAGTTAAATACTTCTAAGTGATTCCCTGTCTGCAACTGCGCTGATGAGATTCAAAAAGATCGAAACCGGACCATAGCTGTTGTGACGGGGAATAATGTTTAAAATCTAATATTTATAAAATTATAGTTTTTTACATCAAGAAACTATACAATAACTAGATTAATATATATATTTATATTTATCAATAATATTGATAACAATATTTATGCATAAAAAAGATAATGAAAATACTGTTAAATTAAGCATTATTATGCGCATATTACATTTGAATAAAGTTTAAATTTAAATTAGTTGTTTATTGAAATATTTGTAAGAAAATTATTATCATTCTATTGAAAGTTACGTACCTAATTTGTATATTCATACTTCATATTTTAGTTATGTAAAAACAAAGGGGGGCGTGTTAGAACTCATGATGACTTACAACCCAGGGCAACTATATTATTTAAATACACTACCCTGGCGTCTTACCGAACTTGTACGTGCCAACTCGGCAAAATTGGTTTACGATGTTACCCATAAATCGGCCTAGGGTTCGGCGCCACAATAAAGCCAGATAGTGTCTTCATTACCTGAATACACAGTTTACATGAAGTTATGCATTGCGAGGAACGGTCGGAAATAGAAATAATTTGCATAAAAATGTTTCTATGCCATTAAACCTAACAGAGATACTAGATGTTGACACAGATCGTAAAGCCAATTAACCTTGTATTATTATTATAAATTTAATAAATTTTCCTAATTAATGGATGTTATTGTAGTTCCTGCCAAACTCCCTTTGATATAGGACGTTCACTAGTGGATTGTAAATCTTCTGATATAACCAATTATTTTTGTTATTATCAGAAATCTATTTACAATTATTCACCGTGACTGGGTATAATACCTGGTGGCTGCGCCGGGTACAACATTTTATTAAACTAAAATAATTTTTCTAAAGAACCTCAAGTTTTAGAAGGATTGCACCGATTAATTTATTTCGTCGCTAAATATAAATTTCCGTAGTTAATTATCGGTATAAACATAGCAAGATTAGATTCTTACCTCATAAATAGGTTTCTATGTCATTAAGTGACTTATTAAAAATATTCCAATGTTTTATTATTTATGTATTAGTAATAATTGTATTTATAACTATAGTGTTATTTTACGTCTACTCTTAACAGAAAAAAAATGGCTTAGTGTTTATTAAAATATTATAATTAATGATGTTTTAAAAACTATTAAATTTCTAATAGGTTATAAGATTATTTTTGTTGTTACCACTATGTATACCAATTTGATTGAATTAAAACAATTGGTATGATTTCACTTGTTATTTATTTTACTCCGACTAGTTTCGACTATAAGTCATTCTCAAGGAGAAATGTACAAAAGATTAACATTTTGCCGCTATATATACAGATTAGGGGTCAGGTAATCAAGGCAGCCGAAATAGGCGAATTCCATATTTCTTCGAAATTATTAAGCGTGGTTTTTCTGAGCTTTATTGCTTTATGGACTTCTAGGCCCTCTCGCAGATTTAGGACGCGTCCCTTATTACCTGAATACAAAATTCTTAAATTTTCCTCCGCAATAAAATAATTGTTTTCTATACAGTGTTGTGCTAATCCTGTTGAATATTTTTTATATAAGATCGATTTTTTATGTTCAGACAATCTGGTACTAAAACTTCTGCCAGTCTGTCCGATGTACACAGAGTCACAATCCCCGCACTTTATTTCATATATCCCACACTTGTCCAGTTTTTTCTGCGCAGATTTGTTGTTCACTAGCAATTTCTGGAGATTAATTGGATTCGGCATTATAATATTAAATTCATGTCCTTTGAAACATTTTTTTATATTTTCTGACAGATCTTTAACAAATTCTAATTTGTACCATTTTTTTGGGTCTATAAATGTCGGTGCATAGAAGTATTTTTGTAATTGTTTACATTTTTTCTTTTTAACTAAGTTTTCTATTATTGTTGTGCTGTTTCCATTATTGACTGCTATTGCTTTAATTGTATTGAGTTCTTTATTAAAATTATTTTCGGAGAGTGGAATATGAATTAATCTATGGATTAGTGAATGGAATGTGCTATATTTGATTCTATGATGCGTATTAGATGAATTTGGAATTATTGTGTCAATAACTATCTTTTCTAAAAATTTTAAAATCTAATTTCTTGTTTATTCTAGTAATGGTTGAATCCAGAAAATTTAAACTATTATTTACTTCTGTTTCTGTGGTAAACTGAATATTTTTATTTATGGAGTTGATAAATTGTTTAAATGAATCTAATTGATGTGTTGTACCTGTCCAAATACAAAAAATATCATCCACATACCTTGCCCAATAAAATATATTTGAAGTAATGGGTTGTTTAAATAGATATTGTTCAAATTTGTTCATAAATATTTCATTAAGAAGAGGTGACAAAGGCGAACCCATTGGTAAACCATCTGTTTGACTATAAATTACGTTATTGAATTCGAAATAATTTTGGTCTATGCATATTTTGACTAATTTTTTCATTTCTATTTTAAATGGACCAGGGTGGTTTGAATTGTTAATTGAATTGTTAAGGATAATTGTTAACTCTTTTGTTGGTATTGATGTAAATAAGCTTTTAACGTCAAAAGATATTAATTTTGCATTTATTGGGACTTCCAATAATTTTAATTTTTTGACTAAGTCTATGGAATTTTGAACTGCATATTCGGATTTGAAATCGATAATGTTCAAATATTTGCATAGATTTTATGTTGGAGCGTATAAGTATGAAACTACCGGTCTCATAGGAATTCCGTCTTTATGTAGTTTTGGTAGACAATATAAAACTGGGGCTCTGGGATTCATTCTTATGAATTTAAAGTATTCTAATTTTGGAATTAGGTTTTCACATTGCTTTATTGTTGATTTAAGATCTTGTTGAAATTTTTTTGTTGGGTTGTGTTTGATACGATTAAAATTAATCTTTTGTACATTTCTCCTTAAGAATGACTTATAGTCGAAACTAGTCGAAGTAAAATAAATAACAAGTGAAATCATACCAAGTGTTTTAATTCAATCAAATTAATACAAAAATGTTTCACCACGGGTTAAGTGAGAAACTAATTTATCATATAGTAAGTGCCAGTATAGCAGATCTCACCATCATGTACAAAAGAAACTTGATAAAATTCAGCTAGTTAAACAATCACATCTGGTTTAACATCATGTGCCGCCGCGAACAACTAATTCCAAAATTCATGAAAATCCATATTAATTTACAATCCAATAAAGCAGTGAAAGTAATCAACCACAGTTATAAGTTTTGGATCCATCTGGAAACGAAGAAATGGTATAGCAAGAGAGACGCCACCTTACACATCCTAAAACTTCTACATACCAGACTTGCCATGCAGCGTCATCCTGCAGAATTGGACATCATCGACAAAAGTCTAAGAGAAGAAGCCAACTACATTGGACATCAACAGTACAAGAAACAGAAAAGAAAATTGGAGAAATTAAGACAACTAAGAAACACTGCAACAATGACAAAATCTGAAGAAAGAAAAGGTGAGCATTATAATATTAAATTCTATCCGAGACTTAAAAACCTAAGTAATGTCCAGTTAAGCTAAAACGAAACAAATTTATTAGAAACAGATTTAAAATATAACCCCTTCATTAACAACAATTCATCAATAGAGTCTGTAGGTATTAGTGCCGAAATAATTTGTAATAACATAAATTCCGACAATGACAGATTATTAACAAAACACAAAATTGCAAAAATAATAAATAAACATAAAATTTCTAAATTGGTTAATATCTAATTTAAAAAAGAAATTAACTAATGAAAATATAGTAATTACAAAGGCAGACAAGGGAAACACTGTAACATTATTGCACAGAAAAGATTATCTCGAAAAAATGGAGGAACTATTAAGCACAATAGTTATTTAAGGTACAAGTGTAAAAAGTGATGCTTTATTGCACGAACTGGCGTTTAAAAACATGAGTGAGGAACGAGCGAGTTTTTTTAAAGCGAGGAGTGCAATAAAGAAACTTTTTACATGTGTACCTTACAAAATTTCATCTTCGATCGAAAAGGATTTCAAAGAATATATTCATATATTCATATGAGTAATATTTTAATGTCATTTCAATAATTCAATTAATGAAAATAATAATAATAATATTTTATTTAAGTAATATTTTAATGTCATTTCAATAATTCAATTAATGAAAACATATTTTACCCGCAGTTCACTAATGAAAGCGTTACTTGGCAACCAGTTAACAAGGTGCACAAATGCCGGCCGCCATTATTATTTATGGAAAAAATGTTCGCTTAATTGTAATAGCTTCGACTTGCATTAAATGAAATCTTCAGAGTTCTTAAATTTGCCATTTGGTTTGTAATATATATTTTATTTATAGTTTATTAGTTATTTGTATCAATTAATAAAAAAATAGGATTTTCGTCGAAAATTTGTGCTATAATATATTGATCTGTCAAATTTGACATTTCTGTGCAATAAAAACAGTTTGACATTACCGTGCAATAAAAACGTAAAAAAGCACTAGTGCTTTAAAAAGCCACTTTTTCAATGAAAAATGATGCAAAATGCGTCTACTTTCTGTACGATCATAGATAAATAATTTTAATCGTATCAAACACGACCCAACAAAAAAATTTCAACAAGATCTTAAATCAACAATAAAGCAATGTGATAACCTAATTCCAAAATTACAATCTATGAACATATATATTTGAACAAAATATTACCAACATTTATCGATTTCAAATCCGAATATGCAATTAAAAATTCCATAGACCTAGTCAAAAAATTAAAATTATTAGAAGTCCCAATAAATGTAAAATTAATATCTTTTGATGTTAAAAGCTTATTTACATCAATACCAACAAAAGAGTTAACAATTATCCTTAACAATTTGATTAACAATTCAATCCACCCTGATCCATTTAAAATAGAAATGAAAAAATTATTCAAAATATGCATAGACCAAAATTATTTCGAATTCAATAACGTAATTTATAGTCAAACAGATGGTTTACCAATGGGTTCGCCCTTGTCACCTCTTCTTACTGAAATATTTATGAACAAATTTGAACAAGATCTATTTAAACAACCCATTACTTCAAATATATTTAATTGGGCAAGGAATGTGGATGATATTTTTTGTATTTGGACAGGTACAACACGTCAATTAGATTAATTTAAACAATTTATTAACTCCATAAATAAAAATATTCAGTTTACCACAGAAACAGAAGTAAATAATAGTTTAAATTTGTTGGATTTAACCATTACTAGAATAAACAAAAAATTAGATTTTAAAATTTTTAGAAAAGATAGTTTTACTGACCCAATAATTCCAAATTCATCTAACACGCATCATAGAATCAAATGTAGCACATTCCATTCACTAATCTATAGATTAATTCATATTCCACTCTCCGAAAATAATTTTAATAAAGAACTCAATACAATTAAAGCAATAGCAGTCAATAATGGATACAGCACAACAATAATAGAAAACTTAGTTAAAAAGAAAAAATGTAAACAATTACAAAAATACTTCTATGCACCGACATTTTTAGACCCAAAAAAATGGCACAAATTAGAATTTGTTAAAGATCTGTCAGAAAATATAAAAAATTGTTTCAAAGGACATGAATTTAATATTATAATGCCGAATCTAATTAATGTCCAGAAATTGCTAGTGAACAACAAATCTGCGCAGAAAAAAACTGGACAAGTATGGGATATATGAAATAAAGAGCGGGGATTGTGACTCTGTGTACATCGGACAGACTGGCAGAAGTTTTAGTACAAGATTGTCTGAATATAAAAAAATCGATCTTATATAAAAAATATTCAACAGGATTAGCACAACACTGTATAGAAAACAACCATTTTATTGCTGAGGAAAATTGCAGAATCTTGTATTCAGGTAATAAGGGACGCGTCCTAAATCTGCGAGAGGGCCTAGAAATCCATAAAGCAATAAAGCTCGGAAAAACCACGCTTAATAATTTCGAAGAAATATGGAACTCGCCTATTTTGGTTGCCCTTATTACCTGACCCCTAATCTGTATATATAGCGGCAAACTGTTAATCTTTTGTACATTTCTCCTTGAGAATGACTTATAGTCGGAATAAAATAAATAACAAGTGAAATCATACCAAGTGTTTTAATTCAATCAAATTAATACAAAAATATTTCACCAGGGGTTATGTGAGAAAGTAATTCATCATATATATACCAAGTTAATTTCTTCGAAGCAGACATAATAAATACGCATAAAGCAGCTAATATTTAAATACAAAATAATATATCCTTACATAAACGTTATGATAAAAATAATTAATTAAACTAAGAACATTGTTTACTTTCCGAATACCCTTGGTACATTTATTTTCAACAAACAAACGCGTTTAGACCAAATCCCTTCGTAAGCCGCCACTATATTTTGCATTGAGTTAAGACAAAAAGAAACGCCAAATGGACTAGAAACGAAATTAGTCCCCTTACGATTATGGCGGTAGGAAAAAGTCCGTTTACGGTAATGGAGAATTTCGGAGATTTTCATCTCCCGGTGAGTTGTCGCAGCAATCGAGAAGTTCTAATAGCCTTTCCAGGTTTGATCGGTCGTTTCCCCCGGTTTAAAATCCCAACTTTGATAACTTCCTAATGTAACGTCGCGTGTTTCATTGAATTTTGATTAAATGTAACGGGTCCGTAAAATTTAAAGCCGGTTTTATTCCAGGATTCGTACGAATGCGGCATTTGAAATTAACGCCTGCCTAAGAAAAAAATATATATATCATATAAAACTCTCTTATTAAACTGAATCGGTTTAAATTTAATTAAAGTATAATGGTCTAAATTAGTCTTAATATATACTAGTTATTTAATATTTAATATATATTTTAACCTTAATAGTTTTACAACGTAATACATTTATACTTAAATTTGAAAATAAGAAAATATTTCGTGAATCTACAATAATCATTTATACTTTGTATAAGTAATGTGATTAAAATATTGTATAAAACAATTAAAGTTTAACTTTTATTATCTTTTTAAATACACTATGTTACATTTTGTATTTTTTAGTATTTAATGAATATTATATTCCAAAATGTAATACTGTATTAAAAAAAAAATACCAACCAATAAATTACACTGAATATAAAAACGGAAAGGTCTTTGTGAAATAACAGAGACATTTCAGCAGAATGAAATGCCCGGACAGCGTTGAGGAGAAAAAATAGAACAATACTTCGGCCGGATGATTTTCACACTTAGCCCGTATAATAGCGTTATTCGGATCACGTATCAACTCTTAATACCAACGCAGCAAGAAGAAAATATTTATTTTTCCGGCGAAATTTTCTACGGATTTTTGGAAAGGTGCCCGCGCCAGATTTACGTGTTTATTAAACCGGCGCCCCCCCATAATTTCCCCACGGTAATGTAGCGAGTCATTTAGAAAGATCTCTGGCAACAAAAAAGAACCGGCGCCTATTTCATGCCAAAATATACATGCGGACAAATTATCCGGTTTTGTTAAGTTATTTCCGGCAATGCGACATTCAAAGTTAAATCCGAAAAATGATTAAAACGTTTTTTACTATTTATTATAATCACTAAAAACCATGTAATAGTTAGTAAAGAATACATACTATTTATTCTTTTAATATAACCTTAACAATTAATTATATAAAATAATTGATTTTTTATTAGATTATAAAATAATGTATTTTTAATTATTTGTTTCAATGGTAACAGATATTGTCATTCTACACTAAAAAATTATAACATTATGAATAATTTGTTTCGCATGTAACCCATACTAAAACATGTTTGTATTATCTTAATCAATTATAAATATTTCCTTAATATAGTTAAGGTATTATTTGATCATAAATATAGACATTTCCATTATTTATATTGATTTAAAACCATTTTAAACTACTTTATTGCAATTCTGAACTTCTCTAATAAAATTAATCTTTTACACTTTTATACACATATTGTGTACCAGAATGTATTTTAACCTTTTTTTTATTAAATTTAACATTATAGGGATGTGTACCATCGGCATTATAACGATTATCTAAAAAAACATTGAAATTTGGCTAGATATCTAAGAAATTAACAAATTAACATACTCAGATTCCTGACGCAATTTTTATATACAATACGAGTATGTAAACCAGAACCGACGGAAACGCGGTACATAAAATGTAATTGAACGGATCTCAAAAACATACTTTACTAAATAAACATATTAAACTTTGAGAAAGTTAATATTTTTTATTGCAAATTTAAAATTAAAATAGTGGGAACTATTTTTAAAATGTGTAAGCCAAAATAAACAATATTGGCATTGTCATAACTTTAAAATTAAAATCTGTATACCTTTTTAACTTAAACATAACGATAATACTCAAGATGAATTACGCAGATAATACCAATATTTGTCTTAAAGGTCGTAATATAATCTAATTATTCAAAAATGTTTCAAATAATTTGTTAAATTTCTACAATAAACTAAAGGACATTAATACATTTTATTATCAAAAATGTTTCATTAATAATAATTCAATAATAGGTTCATAGTTCACCAAACGAAAAACTAATCGTATTTTATTTAAGAAAATTGTATTCAATAATTACAAAAAAAAAACACAAAAAATTCCTTAAATACTTACTACTACTAAGACTTACTAAGACTCATTGTTTTAGATTTTGTCGTATTTTTCTAAAAGCAAAAGACTTTAATACATTTAATTCATAAAATTTAATTTATTAAAACATCCTTACATTTAATAATAATAGCTAGAGAAGTAGTTGTTTCAAAAGTGATTTGTTCTTGTAGTCTTAATAAGACTCATTTGTTGTAGATTTTACGAAAATATTTTCGTAAAGTTAGTTTCTTTACCTTTTATTCAATGAAATTTGTAGATTTATATATTGATGATAAATTAAAATGGGCTAAACATAAGTCATGTAACAAAAAAGGGAAAGGCTATCTATTTCATGCGCTCTTAAAAAGGCTGTGTTTCTATTAATATTAAAAACATGATATATTATGATAATTGTACATAATAATATGTAATGTAATTCACTAAGGTAGCTATAATCAGATGATTTTCATCGTTCAGAAGTGTATGCTTAGTTATAAAATTAGACATATCTTAGAAAAATTTCAAGATGAAGAATTATAGCCCATTAAAATAAAATTACGAAGGTACTCTTTTTTTGCCGAGCAACAAAAAAAATTCGAAATGAAAATAAATAATCGAAATGCTGTACAAAATCAAATCAAAGTGATTTATTAATATTCAAAGATTATATAACAAATTATAATAAAAGAGATGAATATTTTCACTAGCATAGAGAAATTTAGTTTTCTTTGTATTTCTGAACACTGATGTAATGACTATAACAACACTTTATGTTATTGAACAACTATATCATCGCCGCAAAAAATTGGAGGTCTTCATTTTTACGAGGAGGGGTGTTTTAAAACATATCGAATGTTGTGTTATAGTGTTTATATTAAACAATAAGAACATTGGTCTGATTACTATATGTAGAGCCCCTTTTCGCGATTCTGGAAAATAAATACGCAGTTAATAACACAAGTTTACAAATTCTGGTCAACTTTTGGACCCGAGCAGATGAGAACGATTCTTAACGTTATTTGATGTCCTGAACTCAGATCTTCAATTTGTGTGTCAATATTGGTTCTAGTTTTCTAGTTTACGCATGGTGGCAGCACTGCGATCTTATATTTGACCACTTTGCATCAAACAACATTCGGAACTTGTTTTTGTCCAGTGCATTTGTTTCTAAATATCTTAAAATGCAGAGACAACGTTGCATAATCAATTTAAAGTGTTTTTGTTACGTTTGTGGATTTTATATGCCGAGAAAATCATAACAAATGCACTCAAACATGCGTATTTGCAGTACGGTGTGGCCCAGCCGTTGTCATTATGAGCCAGAACAACAAAACGAGTTCTTTGTATTACTTATGAACCCACAGGATGTTTTATTGCCACCTCTTCACATTAAACTTGGCCTTATTAAGAACTTTGTCAAAGCACTCAAACGCAAAGGACCGACAGTACTTAATCAAGATGTTTCCAAAACGCAAAAATCAAAGAAGGAATATTTTTCAGACCTGATATTCGAAAACTAATAACTGATGCAAAGTTTACAAAATGTTTAACGCCTTACCAAGCAGTAGCATGGGCATCGTTTCAAAGTTGTTCACAACTTTCTCGGTAGCCACAAGTCACCGGATTACAAGCAAGTAGTCGACAATTTTTTGCTAAATTACTAGAAGATTGGAGCTCAAATGTCTCTCAATATACATTTTCTGCATTCACGTCTTGACTTGAGCGACACGAGCGACGAGCAGAGAGAGCGACTACACCAAAATATAGTGAAAATCTAAAGGAGATACCAAGGATTTTGGGACGAAGGCATGATGATCGACTGCTCTTGGACCCTAATGAGCTAAACCGATCCCAAACAGTATAAAAGACTCAGTTCAACCTCTGTTCATTTCTGATTTATACTTTTTAATTCAATAAATGGCCATTAATGGTCAAAAATACTTAAGCAATGACTTGCTCATTTGGATTTAGCCCCCCAGTTTAACTTATAAACAGCTTTTACTATATAATTTCTAAGAATAACTATAAAAAAAAAGTTGATGAAAATTAAAATCAGAATGGCAAGAAATGAACTAAATTATTTATTTTGGTTAAAGGAAAATGTCAAATGCGATTATTCTTCGAAATTATATGGAATTTTATTTCTTTTGATGAATTTCCTACTGAACTCAAATCTTCTTTGCAAATTGAAACTTGCTACTTAAATAATATTAATGATAAAGTGAACCATCTTAATGCTTGCTTAACCCGGACAGAACGTATACAGAACTGTCATTGATTCAGTGTTTATCGTACAGACAGATCATCAATTGCGTCAATCTTTCGAATAATGACTCTAAGTTATTAAGATCTAAGAAAAATTTTAAGTGGACCTGTTCTGCATGTCACGGAGCACTTATCTGCTCTAAAAAACCTAATCATTTCTTTGCAAAATGAAATATCGACCCTAAAGGATAATCTTTAAATTTCTGAGGTTCAAGACAATCTTATTGATGATATTATCTACGAGAATAATGATCGTCAAAAACGAGAATCAGACATACTTATAAGAAATCATCCAGAAGCAGAAATGAATGCTGATAAAACTAATATTAAGAAAGTGCTTGACGCTGTTAATGTTCCAGGAATACTGATTCCGGATGATATTAAAATAATTTTACTTGGAAAACCGCGCACCGACAGTAAACCTCGCCCTGAAAACATATTATTTAAGTCTTCAGATATTCCGAAAGTATTATTAAAAATTAAGCATTAAGCATTTGCACAGCATGAATGAGCATAAAAACGTTTATATTCAGAAAGACTTAACTATTCGTGAAAGTAGTCAAAAAACTAATATACTAAATGAATTTAGAATAAGACGAGAAAAAGGAGATAACGTGTCTCTTAAGTATTTTCAAATATTACCTAAAATAATAGAACAATAAAACGTATAAGTATCCAACAGTCACATGAACCCCTAAATATCTATTACCAGAATGTGAGAGATTTAAATACTAAAACAACTACTTTTTATAATAATTTAATTGGTGAAGATCATCATGATATTGTACTTCTAACCGAGACATGGGCAACTGACTCTCTGAACAATTCAGAATTGTTTCCCAGTACATATGAAGTTTTTCGATGCGACCGTCAAAATAAACGAGGAGGAGGTGTACTTAGTGTAGTTCATGAATCTCTCACATGTAATCTACAATACTCTTCCAGCAATGACCTAAAGCAATTAAATATAGATGTCGTGTGTGTTAATATAAAAGTTTGGCGTTGTGAAAATATCACTTTCATTGTAATATATATCCCCCAAATACTGGTGTTGAAATATATAACCTTGTTCTGAATGAAATTCAAGAACTATGCTTAGGGAATTCTTTTTGTCTCGTGGGAGACTTTAATGTTCCTACGTTTCCACTGCATTCTTGTAACAAATCCAGTGCTTTACTAAATTTTATTGAATATAATTCCGCTGTGCAAATAAATGATACAAAACATGGGACAGGATCACTTCTGGATTTAGTTATTTACTCAAGTGATCTTGTTAGAATGTTCCTACGTTTCCACTGCATTCTTGTAACAAATCCAGTGCTTTACTAAATTTTATTGAATATAATTCCGCTGTGCAAATAAATGATACAAAACATGGGACAGGATCACTTCTGGATTTAGTTATTTACTCAAGTGATCTTGTTAGAAAAGTTGAACGCCATGATATGCCACTGGTCGCAGAAGATACTCACCATCCCACATTATTAATAACTTGTTCCATGGGTACTGAAGTTGAATCAAAGGACTTTGTTCCGCCTACTTATAAATTTAAATTTAATTTCAAGAAAGCAAACCTTAACAAATTGTACGACCTTATTCTTAAAACAGACAGCAGTGAAGTTCTCTCTACGGATGACCCAAATACTGCTTGTGACATCCTAACTTCAATACTGACCGCTTATTTCAATACGACAGTACCAATATGTATCAGAAAATCCTTACATTACCCAGTACGATTTAAGTCGGAGACAATAAACAACATTAAGAGGAAGAATCACTACAGAAACATGTTTAAATCTAGAAAATCCCTGTTCTATAAATTACGTTTTAATACATATGGAAATATTGTTACGCAATCTATTAATAATGGTTTCAGGAACTATATTATGAATATTGAACACAATATTAAATATGACCCAAAACAACTATGGGCATACATACAAAATAAGAAAAACACAACTAGAATACCAGGTGTCTTGAAATTTAATGATTTTCTATTAGAAACACCAAATACGATTACTAATGCCTTTGCTGATCACTTTTCTAGTGTTTTTTTCTAAACAAAAGCATGCCTATGACATATTTAATTCAGCCGTGTGTAATTTTTCCACATTGTCGTGTCAATTTTTCTGAGAAGCTGAGTAAGTAGCAGCAGTCAAGTCATTAAAGTGTAACCTAACTATGGGACCTGATAATATTCCAGCATTTATAGTTAAAGACTGTAGTAGATTACTGTTAAAACCATTGTTGCACATATACAGGGTTGCTGATATGTATGGAAACGGTCGAATATCTCCTAAAGTAAGAGAGCTAGCGAAAAATGTTAAGATACAAAAGTTTTAGGTTTTTTTTTTAAAACTATCAGAATAAAGATAAATTAAGTATACAGGATCAGTTAAAAAGTCAGGACGAAACAAACTTGCTTTTTCTTTAATAGAATACCCCGTATATTGTGCCATATGTCAATTCATCTCGAAATTCTACACAAAATTGGTATGGCACATCATAAGGCTAAACTTGACCGTTTTAGAGATATCGAACTTTAAAAATCACGTTTTTCATAAATTCTACAAAAATAGTTAGCCATCAAGTTACCTGTCAAAGGTAAGTATGACGCAGCGTTGTTATGGAGATGGAAATCTCCATGACAACGCTGCGTCATTACACACAAAACTACTTCTGATTGGATAATTTTCGCGCAAAAATGATACGTTTAAGTAAAACGTATATAATTTTCAAAGTTCGATATCTCTAAAGCAGTCAAGTTTAGCTTTATGATGTGCTATACCAATTTTGTGTAAATTTGGAGATGAATTGAAATATAGAACAATATACGGGGTGTTCCATTAAAGAAAAAGCAAGTTTGTTTCGTTCTGACTTTTTAACTGATCCTGTATACTTAATTTATCTTTATTCTGATAGTTTTTAAAAAATCCTAAAACTTTTGTATCTTAACATTTTTTGCTAGCTCTCTTACTTTAGGAAATATTTGACCGTTTTCATACATATCAGCGACCCTGTATAACATGATAATGAAACATAGTTCGTTCCCGAACTCTTGGAAACATTCACGTATTACTTCTGTGTTAAAAAGTGGCGATAAAAGTGACATTCGTAATTACCGTCCAATATCAATTATATGTAACTTCGCAAAGATATAATTTTCACAACACATCCTCTTGGATTTGTGCATTTTCAAGAAGGTTGATGCCAAATGCTGAATGCCCCTAATAAACATCTGCATCCCTCCAATATCCACTGCTTCTTTGTAACTGTCACGAACGGGCCCAATGGTTATAAAATAGAAATCGATCATATAGACGATAATTTAACGCACAAATTATCGTTAAAACCGAACAGGCCACTTTACATAATCGTTACTTATTATATGTAGATGACTTAAAAATGTATAAAGTCATTACATCTGAACAAGATTGCATTGCTCTTCAAAATTGTCTTAACAAACTGGTTACTTGGTGTAACTTAAATCAATTGCATTTAAACATCGGTAAATGCAAAGTCATGACTTTTACGCGGTTGCATACCAATGTTAATTTTGATTATATTATTAATAATGTATCACTTGAAAAAGTAAACTCATATCGTGATTTGGGAATCATGTTTGACAAAAAACTAACATTTAACGACCATGTAACCACAATAACTAAGGAGTTTTACAAAACATTGGGATATATTCTCCGAAATACTAAACCATTTCTTAATAACGATTGTCTTGTGACTTTCTATAAAGCATATATTCGAAGCAAATTAGAATATGCATCTATTATTTGGAATCCTTCTTATCATCGTTATTTTGAAGAAGTAGATAGAGTACAAAATTTTTTTTTAAGAGCAATCTATTCTCGTAAACATGGTACTTATCCTGCACGTGGATATCTATATGAATATTTATTAACTGAATTCAACATCCCTTCGCTATCGAAGCGTCGTAAAATTGGGTAAATTCACAAACAAAAGTCGGAAACCTCTATGTTGCATTATTTTGATGATTCATTAAAATTGATACCTAAGAAAATTATTTTCTTTTACAATAATTATCAACTACATATTAGAATACAGTACTGATAATGTTAATTGCGTAACCAGCGTTTCATCAATTAACTATTGCTTCAACGTACAATACAGGTTTCCGTTCTAGAAGAAAATTTCCTCAATACATTTCGGTTATACCCTGTATTGTTTACATAATAATTGTTGGCAAATGATCTACGTCTGTGAACCCCATAAATCTAACGACCCAGCTGGCCAAGAAATATTGGAATATCTGTGAATTGTATTGTGCTGTCCTGCTGGTACCATACCTGTTGCCGTTCAAGTCTTAGAAGGTCACGAAGCAAATTTTGCAACTGATTTTGTAAAAAATTTAGATATCGTTGAGAAGTCATAGATTGTTGAATTATTATATATATATATATATATATATCCTTGTAAATGGTGCACCAAACATTAGTTGTAAAAAAATATTGAGTTTGAATCGTATAGTGAGGATTGGAGTCAGACCACCATCGACAATTTTGCGAAGAAAAAATAATTTCCTTGCAAAAAAAGGATCGTCTTCTAGCTTTCCTTGGATAAAAAAACAAAAATCTAAGCGTCTGTCGTAGTTCCCAGGTTTTAAAGTATGGATATATTGTGGTTTATATAGA
Source organism: Ontholestes murinus (assembly GCA_963969525.1). Taxonomy (NCBI): domain Eukaryota; kingdom Metazoa; phylum Arthropoda; class Insecta; order Coleoptera; family Staphylinidae; genus Ontholestes; species Ontholestes murinus. Next base: position 34,134,964 of record OZ018390.1, read on the forward strand.
TGTAACTTGTTCTATTTAAAAATTTGTGATATTGTATCTTTACCAATTTTATCTGGAAGCGAAGATGCCCTTTCTCGCAGAGATAATTTAGGTTTTTCCACTGCAGATAACTTTACATTTAACTTCATCTCCTCACTTGCAACAGGTTTTCGACGTTTGTTTTATAATTTTTACCAACGATTAAAACAATTTCTACTTTTTCTTCCACACTCAATATTAGCGGCATGTTAACAGATTTTATTTGACGTTCATCGTCAAACAATTCATCCTAGATATCACGTAACTACAGTTACATTTGCATTGTTATTGTAGAAATAAAAAATAAATCAATCTTTTTTCCATGTAATTGGATATAATTGCATAGTAAAACATAGTTTTTCATTCCGAACAAATTTTCTTGATTATAATTTTCTATATTGTTACAAATATAGGTACTTCTCTTGAGCAGAATTCATATTTTTTGACATTACTTGTATACAGCTTGAAAAAAATGATATTTGATGATTGCATTTTAAGTTTTGGACCATGTAGAACTTTTTATTAAGAATAACTTTTTTTCATAAATTTTAATAATTAAATAAGTTTTCCATATGGTGCGAACTTAAGCAGACACACTGTATATTAGTTGTCTTTAAATTCTGGTATTTTACCAACTTGTGGAAAGATTCATAGGTAATACCTATAGATAAATTTAAAGAAAATCAACACGGTTTTTATGCTACCAGATTCACGTTAACGAATCTGTCCATTTATACCGATTATATTTATGTAGTCCTGGAGAAAACTGCTGAAGTTCATGCTATATATTTTTCATCAAAGCATGCAATACCATCAATCATACGGTTCTTTAAAAAAAACTGCTGGGTTATGGTTTAGGTAATCCATTATTAAGCTGGAGAGGAGGCTGTTAGTGAAAATTAAGTCTAATCTGTTAAAATCGTGTATCTCTACATCAGGTGTCTTACGGGGGTCAGAATTAGAACCTTTGTTGTTCATTATTTTTATAAATGACTTGTCACAGATACTACAGTGCCCCCACTTGCTCTTCGCAGATGATATAAAGCTTTATTACAATGTTGAAAATGCTTGCGACTGTATTAAAATTCAGTGTCATATCGATTCAGTATTTAGCTGGTGTATTCTAAATGATATGAAACTAAACATTGATAAATCCTACCATATACCATTTCCACGTTACAAAAAACATTAAAGTATGTTGGCGGATCTAGTCAATACACCCACCTTCACCATCTTGTTCGTTCTCAGCTTGATTATTTTAGACCAATCTGGTCGCCCTCATACATACTCATATCAATGGTCTAGAAAAAATTTAAAATAGATTCTTCAAATTTATGTCGTATCTGGGATTAACTTTATTACATCCATGCGGTATGGAACTTGGTGTGTGGTTCCTTAACAAAATTCTTAATAACCTCATAGATTCCAATGAAATAGCTAAACCTTTTAAATATCCTTCGAGGTTAGTACGCAACCACTTATTCTTGCAAAATTATTTTTTTAGGGCTACACATGGCTCGAACTGTCCATTATCTAGATTAACTCGAATTGCTAACAATATTTGTAACGACGTTGATTTTATATGTATTCTCTTTAGTCAATTCAAACAAACGTTTAAAACAGCTAAAATTGATCTGAGCTAGTCATTTATTTACTTTAATATATTTAATTATTTATTTTTGTTTATTTTAATAAATTTCTTTGCGTCTAATATTATGTATATATTACATGTATATGTATGCATGTCTACAATATTGAATTTAAATAGATTGTCCGTTAATGAACAAATAAATAATTAACATGAATTTGATAAATTTGCACAAGAAATAATAATAATGATGATAAAAATAAACTAAGTAAAGACCAATTAGAAATTTAAAACACCCAGTTAATTGAAATTATTATACGTCTGCGTAATTATGCAATGTAGCAATGGAAATAAAAATTAATTCTTATATTCTATAGAAATTGGTAATCTCCTATACTACGACAATGTAAAAGCAGTCACATATCCACAGACCTCGGCAAAGTAAATGATATTAATGACTATTTTATAGAATCTATACCTAAACCCAATGTAATTTATAGTAATCAGACCATTATAATAATGACATCAAATGTAGTTTCCCTTCTCGTATTAATAAACAAAGGTTTTAATAAAAGTAAATCAACATCGCGCGGTTATGATGGGTTGGACATAAAATTAATTAATATAATATAATTTTATAACTAATATAATAAATATGTATTAATTCTACATCTAAATGTATCTATCATAAATACTTTAAATCAAGTACCAAATGTATGCGGATGATAGCGAATTATATATCTGTTTTCCATTTAAAAATCATAACGATGCATTAATAAAATTGAATTTTGATCTTAATATGTTATATAATTCGTAACTTTCTCAGGAGCTACTAATATGTACTTAATTAATGTTGATTGATGAGTTACGTGAAGATGATGCAATATAAAATAATTTGTAATCACTTTCTCCACAGTATACTTTTATTTTGCTAAATATAAAAATTTAATTAGGAGAATAATTTAAACCGTGGATAAATAATAAGCCTATAACATTTACCCCCCTTGAAAAAAACTAGGTGTTACTCTGGACCATACTTTCACATATCATAACTTCATATCTAAATGTATCAATATCGAATACGGTCATCTCAGGATTATATATCATATTCGAGAATCTTAAATCTAAAACAAAAATTTTACAATGCGAATTGACAATACTATCTTCTTTCCCTTATTGTTCTTTATCAATCCATGCCTAAACCAAATAAAGAAGTTGCGCATTCAATGGATTTAAATTCTTGGCTAAGAATTTTTTATTTGAGTATATACGATAAAATTGTCGACAAACTATACGATCTAAACTGGTTAAATATGGCCAATAGACGCATACTACAAGATTATTAAGTAACATCGCCTGCCTTTATGTTCGAAAGGCTGTCCTATGGATGTTATATTCATAAAATAGATATAAGGAGCGCGGTCGATTATCACCGTTTGCTCACACAACGAGTTTATTGAAGAGATGATTTCATTAAAGCATCGTAAATTTATTACAAAATATTATAATCTCCTGCAACGATTTCACTTAGAAATTTTAATTCGAAATTATGAAGTACATTTTAATCATCTTTTAATAATATAAACATATTATATAAATAATAAATAATGTTTCAATTTAAATATGTCACCATTTAATTAATTAGTATTTCTCTCCTGTTTTCATAAAATTTAAATTTATTTTATTAGAAGTATATTTTTTGTTGTTTATTTGACTATGTATATACTAACACCTATATATTTTAATTCCTATGTTTTATTTTAAATATTAAATATTGATTGAGGTTCCATGAAAGAACAGCATTTGCTATGATATATATCTGAATTATATCTCATTCTTATAGTATTTCCTTAGGTTTTTTCTTTTCTTGTATAATTTGTAACTTTTTTTTGACCCAAGAGAAGACACATACTATTGTTGGAAAAACTAGATAAACGTCAACATTTTCTAAATATTAGTTGATTTTCTACAACGTAGAAGGTCCAATTCTTGGACCTTAGCTATTTATAATTTATATAAATGATCTACCTTAGCAGCGTTGAAACTGTGTTTATTTAAAATAACCAAATGTCTAAAGCCTGAATTCATTGATTTACTGCTAAGAAACTAACAGTCAACCCAGATAAGTTAATCATTGGAACATTTTCCATAAAAACAGATGTTGTTTCAAGTAATGCTAAATTAACTTGAATAGTCACAAATATGAGACTACACACTTATAGTTACCTACAAATTTTAACATCAACCTGCATTTATCCATCAAAAGGTTTTACCCATATTCACAAAAATGTGAACGCTTATTTTCGACAATTTCAGGATCATAATTACAGTAGCGGATCAGGCGATCTTAACAATCTTAAATTTCAAAGGCTTTAAGTCTCAAAATTGTGTAACTCACTATGGTCCAAAACTCTATAACAATCTACAAAACGATATAAAAGGGTTACTACTGGAAATACTTTTAAAATATTTTCTGATAGAAGGATCCTTTTAAATTAAGGAGTATACAATATTTTTTTCGGTTTAGCAGAGATCTTCTTATATTGGGCAAATAGAAGCATTTTCTAATCACAAGGTTACAATAGATTCGACGATGAAAAGCACAATTGGGTTTGGGTGAGAATATATAGTTAAGTGAAGTCCGCATGCTAACTTAACAACAAAATTATTTTAATTTTTAAATTGTACCTTTATGTAAATGATTTTATTATGAAGATTTTATTTTCCTCAATAATACATAACAATGTATACATAACATTACATTACAATAAGAATATAACATATAAATTCAAGTATAATTATATTATACAAAAACATAAACAAGAGGAAAGTAGGCGGAGTAAAGCATATATGTTATAAACATTGCTGCTCTTCCACTCAACCCTCAAATTTAAATTATAATAATTAGTATCCATAAATAGTTGTTTAATATTTTTTTCGTTTTTACCATCAAAATGAATTCATCGCAATTACATTGTATGAGAACTTTTTTTTTAAATTCGGTTCTGTGTTTGGGTATATTATTATTTTTTCATCATATATTTACGTTGTGCCTAGAATGTCTAAAATGTATGTAGAGTTTCAGATATTTTATTATTAAGAAGTTTCGTATAAAGCACAACTGTAAGGAGTTTGAAGCGATTGTACATACTTAACCAATTTAATTCTTTTAGTTTATGGCTGATCCTATCGCATTTTCTCAAATACAAATCGTATAAAATTGTTTTGCATTGTTTTGAATAGTATTGATATCAATTCCTCGTAAGAATGGAGAAAATACGTCAGCGGCAAAATTGAACTGTGAGAGTACCATTGAGGTATATAGTACCTTCCTATTTGAAATATCAATGAAACTACGTAGATTATAAATAAGCTTTAGATTACACTATACCTTCTACCTCATTCTAGACACATGTTCACTAATTTATGATAAATTACACGTATTATCAATAATGACACCAAGATTTCTGGCTGATTTCACTGCTGGTGGTAATTAAAAAGCATAATTTTACATTTATTGGGACTTTAAAACAAGCTGTGGCGCTATGTAGCATCGCAGAAATTCAGAAGATCTATGTTAATATTATTACACACAACAATGTGATTAGAAGGGTGAAATAATTGATATAGCTGACTCGTCTGCATATTGGTTTGTAGGTGGCGATATATTTTTTCATAAATGCCGTATACAGAATAAAAAAACAGCGGTCCGAAAATTCAACCTTCAGGGATGTCGCTGTCTACAGTTAAAATATCTGGAAAATAACTATTTTTTCCTATCGAAAAGGTAACTTAAAAGAACTATTTTCCGACACTCCAATATATCTCAAGATACCAAGTAATAGATAATGTGATATAGTATCGAATGCCTTGGAAAAGTCTAATAATATTAAACAGTGGACCAGCCGTTTATCAAAGTTAGAAGTAATATAATCTGATAATGCCAATAAAGCTGTTATACAACTATGACCTTTACTAAATCCTGATTGATTTGCAGGAATATTATTATTTTTATTAACATAATCATTTAACTGGTACATAGACTGAATTGGTCGATCCTTCGAGCAAAAAACCTTCACTCTGGCGACTTTTATGGACATTAAAGGAGCCTTTGATAAGACCTCCTTCCCAAACATAACAGCGGCACTTAGACGCAGGGGAGTTCCGGTGGCTCTAAGCCAGTGGATCTCCAACATGTTGCAATGGAGGACAGCCAAGATTTCAATAGGCGACACGAAACTTGTATGCCGGGTCGCAAAAGGTTGCCCACAGAGAGGAGTGCTGTCTCCGCTACTATGGAACCTAGTCGTAGACGAGCTACTTGAGGCACTGAATAAACAGGGCTTCTACACAGTATGATATACCGACGATATAACGATCCTACTTTCCGGCAACTCGGAAAGTATGCTAGCGAAACGTATGTCAGAGGCTCTTGACACAGTAAACAAATGGTGCACATACCAGGGTTTATCCGTAAATCCGACTAAAACGGAACTGGTACTGTTCACATGGAGAAGGAAGATTAAAGATTTCAAACCAACAAGCTTTCGGGGCGAAGAACTCACCCTGAAAGATGAAGTCAAATATTTGGGCATTCTTCTAGACAAAAAACTAAACTGGAATGCCCACCTGACGGAGAGATCTAAGAAAGCATGCGTACCCTTCTGGCAATGCAGACGAGCTGTGGGGAAAACATGGGGACTATCTCCAAAGGTAACCCTATGGATCTACACAGCCATAGTGCGGAAAATGTTGGCATATGCATCATTAATATGGTGGCCAAAAACGACCACGAAATCAGCCGCAAGGCTCCTAGACCACGTTCAACGTAGCGCCCTTTTGAGCGCGACAGGAGGCATGAGAACAACACCAACAGCGGCATTAGAAGCCCTGCTGCACCTGTCACCCTTGGACATATTTATCATAGAACAGGCAGCAGCGGCGGCAATAAGGCTTCGAGCAACAAAGACATGGCTTGTCAGCAATGGAGGAGGTAAATACCACATAATCTTAGAGGATCTAAGGAAAAGTAATCCCGAGATTATGGTGCCGGTAGACAACATCCTTCGAAAATACATTTTCAACAGGAAGCATCAAATAGACCTGAGATTCGAAAACTCAGGAAGAGGAAGCAAGCACAAACACATTCACATATACACTGATGGGTCGTCAACAAAAACAAGGGCTGGTATAGAAATTTTCTGCAAAAACCTATCCCTAAAAACAGTACTGCTATAGGTAAGATAATGAGCGCACCAACAATGGTGGGTATACTATATGCAGCAAAAGTAATCTCTGACAAGAAGATTAAGGGTAAAAATATACACATTTTAACGGATAGCAGAGCGGCAATCTTGTCCATTGCCAACTACAACTAACCTCAGCATTAACGTTGGAATGCTGCGAAGCCCTGAAAGAAGTGGCTCGTGACAACGAGATAACAGATGCAGATGGTTTGGCGAGGAAGGCATCCGGACAAACGGTAAGCGGACCGAACCCCTCCCTGCTGCCCTCTTTGCTAGATCTGAGTACCCTACTGAAAACTGCATCAATCAGATGTCATAAAGAGCGATGGCACAACATACCTGGCTGTAGTCTCAAAAAATTTATTTCATCGCAATGAACAGCAAAACGGCCAGATACTGTATGCAACTGTCCAGAGAAAACCTACGGAAGGTGGTAGGGCTTCTTACAGAACACTGAAATTTACGATCACACCTGTACAAACTGGGACTACAATCCAGTCCTATCTGCAGAGGGTGTGAAGCAGAAGAGGAAACCGCGGAGCATGTACTGCTAGACTGCCCCGTGTTATCCAACCTATGTAAATCCACAATGGGAGAGGGATGTCTAAATCCATCAGACATCCTAGAGTCCCTCTTGCTGCAGTCCTGGCATTTGCCAATACCTTGGGTTGGCTTGACCGTGGCAAGAAATGAGGACTCAGATGGGAGGACGTACAAAGGGCCCATTGGGTCTACGTGTGGCGGAACTCTCTGCCCTCCCATCGATTTAAGCCAGAACCAGAACCTGGTACATACACTAGCTTTTTCAAGATTTTCGAGAGTAACGAGAGAACGCTTATAAGGTCATTACTTAGATTGGTGTTGATATTTTTTTTGGTACAGGACCTACTATCTTTCCCGCAGGGGTGTCTGACGTGCACAGCTATCTGGGAGAAGCGACCCCACTTACCCGAGCCGTACATTGCACAGACATGCACATTTGTCTATAAAAGATTGAAATATTTTCCACCTCCCGGCTACACAAAAAGAACGACTGCAGTTTTCCGAAGACAAGGAATTTTCTTTACCATAATGGCGTAGTTCATTATATGAGTGATAACTGGTAAAGCTGCTTGGCAGACTAACTTTATAACGTTTCCTTTAAATCCAATCACACCCTCGGCGTTAGATTGCATCTTAGATATTACCTTCAGTACTTGTTCTTCGTGCACTAGCTCCAGATTAAATTTGACATCATTTGTTAGCAAAATATAAGAATTGTAGTAATTTATTAATTATCAGCGACTTTCGGTAGGTTATTATAAATTTGCTGGTTTATACAGTTTGGATTTGTTAGATTTTCTGGTAGTTCTGGGTTTTGTTTCAGTTTTATGCCACACTTCTTTAACACGATCCAAGGATTTTTTTTTATGTTTCAAGCAATATTTATAGTTGGGGTGGTGCTTAGGGCTCCTGTTGTACTGAGACATGCTAGTCTTTGTGTACTGCTCAGGAGTCCTATCGCCCCCTTTTGCTTTGTCCTAGTCCACCACACCACTGCTCCATAGGCTATCATGGGTCTTATCACCCTGGTGTAGAGCCTAGAGTTAATTTAGGGTTTAGTCCCCAATTTTTCCCGCACATTCTGCAACACCTGCCCAATGATATTGTTGCTTTTTTGGTGGCTTTTGTGATGTGTGGTCTCCACGTCATTTTGGCGTCAAAGGTTACTCCCAGGTACTTTGCCTCCCCTACAAAGGGAATTTCCGTACCCCCGAGCTTCAGTGGCTTTAGGGCTTGCAATGCTCGTCTTTTTGTGAATACGACAATTTGTGTTTTTTTGTGGATTGATTGTCAATCGCTCCTGTTTGCACCAATTGTCTACTATGTTTAGGGCTCTAAGGTCATTACTTAGATTGGTGTTGATATTTTTCTTGGTACAGGACCTACGACCGTTTTCCAAAGACGAGGAATTTTCTTTACCGTAATGGAGTAGTTCATTATATGGGTGATAACTGGTAGAGCTGCTTGGCAGACTAACTTTATAAAGTTTCCTTTAAATCCAATCACACCTTCAGCGTTAGATTCCATCTCAGATATTACCTTCAGTACTTGTTCTTCGTGCACTAACTCCAGATTAAATTTGACATAATTTGTTAGCAAAATATAAGAATTGTAGTAATTTATTAATTATCAGCGACTTTCGGTAGGTTATTATAAATTTGCTGGTTTATACAGTTTGGATTTGTTAGATTTTCTCGTAGTTCTGGGTTTTGTTTCAGTTTTATGCCACACTTCTTTAACACGATCCAAGGAATTTTTTTTATGTTTCAAGCAATATTTATTGTAAGCTTTCTTCTGATTGCAAATAGTTGGTGTTTTAAAGTTCCGTAATTCTGCAGATTCTTTTTGATGAACAAGGTTTTTAGTAGATTTAAACCTTTTATGTGCATTATTTTTTAATTTAATTAGAAGTTTTGCATTTTCTATAAGCCATGGTTCTTTTATCTTTCTCGTGGTAGTTGTTTTTGTAGGTGCCAAAATATTGAATATATCTAGTATATAACTATTAAATAATCTTAATTTATTATCAATGTCGTTAGTCTTGTAGATAGTTTCCCATGGTAGCTTATTAATAACGTTATTAAATATATCGTAATCCAAATTTGAAAACTCTCTGCACGTATGCGATTTCTGTATATTTTTATGCCAAGAAATACAGAAATTACTATAAATAAATTGATTCGATAAATCTATGTCTAAATCAAGGGTTCCACAATCCATGGGATTAAGAACAGTAAATATGTCATCAATAAGTGTGGATGTATTTTTATTTATTCTAGTAGGGACATCGATAATCTGTTTGAGATTATAAGATTCACATGTGTTTAAGAGTAGATCAACATTTGAACAATTATAATCTAAGAAGTTCACGTTTAAAACACCCAAAAGGATTATATTATTGTCGTTGGAAAGCAGTAACTCATCCAGATTATTTTCAATGTCGGCTATAAAATTTTAAATACTGGTAGAAGGCGCTCGATAACAACATACAAGATATATAGTTTTTGAGTTAATATTAAGCTTAAATGATAGAAATTCTAGGTTTCTTATCAACTTTATTTGTATGTGTCTTATAATGTTGCAAAATGAAGGTATCATGCCTATACAATTTATGACCATCTAGTTGGAGAAATAAGCCAGGGATATTTGTATATAACCAGGTTTCAGATATAATTATTATATCATAATTAATTTTCATTACAATTCTGTTAAAATGTAGAATTTATTTAACAGCGATATCTAAAACTTTAAGGATCAATTTTTCATTCAAAGATTTAAGTTTGGTAAAGAATTAAGTTTTTAATTTTAATAATAATTATAATAATAATAATAAATTTATTGTGCTTGTTTATTGTTTTCGCCAGTCATATCTTTACATACATAAAACATACTTAAAATTAACACTTTAAAATAATTAACGATATACATGCTAGAATTATATATAAGTTATTAAATTTCACAATACAAAACTTTAATGAAAATTAATAATGAGACAAATATGATGTCCATGAGCGTTTCTGCACTTGTTTTACAATAAATGTAAAATTGCATAACACTTTTCGAGAAGGGGTTAAAAAATGATTACACCACAAAAATTGTTACATCGTGCTGAATATCAGTTCAGACATGTAACGACAGTTAACAGCCATATCATTCAATGACTGGCGGTGCTGTAGTACGGGGAGTAGTTGTTTTAACTGTTAACTGGAGTTTGTAAAACACAAGTGCAGAAACGCTCATAGACATCATATTTGTCTCATTATTAATTTTCATTATTAATAACTGCACTACAAATTTTAATATTTAATTTGCATACAAAACTTTTTTTTTAAATAAATACCTACATACAGACATATATGTTAAAAAAGTGTTACATAAGAATACGCCCTACGCCGAAAGGTAGAAGGACAAATGATTAAATAAATAAATAAATACATAATAATATCTAGTGAGGCTACATTTAAAATTTACAACTAAACACACATATTTAAAAACTCATCAATGCTGTAAAATGATTTGTCGAGTAAATATTGTTTTATCCTACGTTTAAATAATTTAATGTTAAGTGTTTTTATATGACCTGGTAATAAATTATAAAATTTTGGAGCATAACATCTTGGCCCATTTTGTGATTTTGATAGACTGCTATACCTTGGTCTCAAAAAGTTATTACTACGTGTATTGTAATCATGTACTTCATTTGATGAAATATACTGCGTTTGGTTTTTATTTGCCCATATTAAACAATCCATTATACAGGGTCCTGCAACAGTGCGTCAGGCTTTCATAGCGCTTTTCTCGTAAGAGATAGAAAAAAATGTTTTGTATAAAATTTTATTGTTTTAAAAATCTCTACGCCGTAAAATTATTTTCAAATATACAGGGTGTCCCAATTTTGCGGTATAACAAAAAGAATCATTTTTTTAAATGGAACACCCTGTATATTTTTTCATTTTCTAATTTGGATAATATTTTGTAACTTGAACCTTCTTTTGGTTTTTAATTTCGATATGGCATTTCCGAGTTATTGACGTTTTTCTGAAAAAAATGTAAAAATCGAAGGTTCACAAAAAAAATATTCTGATGTTCTATTTAAAATTTAAGAAATTTTCTTTTTCCTATGGTTGGTCATAAGTACTGTTTAGGTACCAGTGTTAAAAATTTTCACTTTTGAGGAACCCTGCCTTTGTATCAGACCATTTTCTAAAATTTCAAAATTTCGTAACTCTTTTTTTTTAAATTCTTTTATATCTTGAAAAATATCACTTTTAGGTATAGGGTATGCTTAATATTTTTTGTAGAAAATTAGATGCAGAATAATATAAAATGTAAAAAAATGTATGATTCCATTCAAAAAAAAAAGAGTTACGACATTTTGAAATTTTAGAAAATGGCGTGTCTGATACAGGGTTCCTCAAAACTAAAAATGTTTAACCCTGTGCATAAACAGTACTTATGACCAACCATAGGAAAAAGAAAATTTCTTAAATTTTAAATAGAACATCAGAATAATTTTTTTTTGTGAACCTCCGCTTTTTACATTTTTTTCAGAAAAACGTCAATAACTCGGGAATGCCATATCGAAATTAAAAACTAGAAAAAAGTTCAAGTTATAAAATATTTTCCAAATTAGAAAATGAAAGAATATACAGGGTGTTCCATTTAAAAAAATGTTTGCTTTTGTTATACCGCAAAATTGGGGCACCCTGCATATTTGAAAATAATTTTACGGCATAGAGATTTTTAAATCAATAAATTTTTATACGAAACATTTTTTTCTATCTCTTATGAGAAAGGCGCTAGGAAAGCCTGACGCACTGTTGCAGGACCCTGTATAGAGGCAAAGCAAGGTTAGTATTCTTGCACTATTGAATGTGTGTCTGCAGTCTTTACTATAGTTCAAACCGTACATAACTCTAACGGCTCGCCTTTGCAAAGACAATATTTTCTGTGCAGCTGCAGAATGTCCCCATAAGAGAACACCATATGAGATATGTGAATGTACTACAGAGAAATGTGCTGTTTTTATGACGTCAAATGATAAACATTTGGTTACATTTCGTAATAGATAAATATTTTTGTTAACTTTAATTGCCAAATTGTCAACATGCACATCCCATCCTAACTTAATGTGAATATACAGTCCGAGATATTTTGTATGTATTGATGAATATTCCTGGTGATCTCTAAGTGAAAATAACATTTTAACGGTTCATGGAGATATAATTTATTGAGATCAAACCATATTTATGCTTGTTTAAAAGCATATGTATGCAATTCTTTCTTATTATTAATATCTATTTTGTTAACAGTAATCGTTGTTTTATCTGCAAACTGTGTAACGTTCATACTGGGATCTGATAATGCATAAGAAAAATCATTCACATACAAAAAAAAAACAGTAATGGCCCCAGGTGAGACCCTTGTGGAATTTCACATGTCAAAGGTATTTCTATTGACTTATTTGTATCATAAAAGGCCAGTCGTTTACGTCTAGATAAATATGACATAATAATTCTGCAGCTCGTTGGTAAGAAGTTGTAGTAATAGAGCTTTGTAATAAGTACATCATGAGAAATGCAGCCGAATGCCTTAGACAAATCTATGAAGCTGGTCAACGTATAGGACTTGGTTTCCAGACCATTTAAAACATCATCAAGTAATTTTACTATCGCTTGCACAATATTATTTTCGTTTCTAATCCCAAACTGATTGTCGGAGAGCAAATGATTGGTCTCCATAATGTATCATTTGTTTGTACAATACTATTTCAAATATCTTAGCTACAACTGGTATAATAGATATTGTTCTATAGTCATTTGGGTCCTTAGGATCTCCCTTCTTAAATATCGGTATATACTTTGATATCTTAAGTGCATCTGGAAACATATTTTCTCGAATGCACTCATTGACCAATCTTGTTAGTGGTACAATGATTATGTCGCTCACCAATTTTATAATTATTGGTATTCACTTGTAAAAGTAAATAATGGTAAAATTATAACTACCGTGTCAAATACGTTAGACAACGATCAATATATAGAAATTTTTCCAGTTGATATTGAACCGTTTGACGAAACAGTTCTAAAAAATGAAATAAAAAATAATTCAATTAACAAAACCGATATAAATCTTGAAAATAAAATTTTGAATGAATTAAGATTAAACCATTTAAATAATGAGGAAAAAGAAAAAATCATTGACCTCTGTTTAAAATATAAAAACATTTTTAATCTTGAAGGAGACAAATTGTCATTCGCAAATCAAATAAAACATGAAATTGATACACAAAATGCAAAACCAATTTATTCTAAAACCTATAGATATCCTCAAATCCACAAAGAGGAAGTAAAGAGACAAATTAATAATATGTTAAAGGAAAATATAATACAACCATCGACCAGCCCCTGGTCATCTCCAGTGTGGGTGGTTCCAAAAAAATTAGATTCTAGTAATACACAAAAGTGGAGAGTAGTCATAGACTACAGGAAATTAAATGATGTTACTGTAGGAGACAAATATCCGTTACCTAATATTGAAGATCTGTTAGACCAACTTGGTAAATGTAAATATTTCACTACGCTAGATTTACCGTTCGGTTTTCACCAGATTGAAGTTAGTAAAAATGATATTCCTCATTTCATGTATTTAAGAATGCCATTTGGATTAAAAAACGCACCGTTAACCTTCCAACGTGCAATGGAAAATATTCTTAGAGGCTTACAAAATGAAATGTATATGGTGTATATTGATGATATAATAATTTATTCTAATACTTTAGAAGAACATATTAATAGATTAAATTGTGTGTTCGAACGTTTAAGCAAATATAATTTTAAGATTCAACCTTGCAAATGTGAATTTTTAAGAAAAGAGGTAACTGAGAATGGAGTAAAACCAAACCCAAATAAAATCGAATCTATTGTGAACTTTCCAATACCCAAAAATCAAAAAGATATTAAATCTTTTCTAGGATTAACAGGTTACTATAGACGTTTTATTAAAAACTATTCAGAAATAACAAAACCGTTAACACAACTGTTAAAGAAAAATATTCAATTTAATTAGGAACTTTATCAAATGATAAATAAAACTTACTTTGCTAATATCACACACGGATGTGATATTAACGTGTGTGATATTAACAAAGTAAGTTTTATTTATCATGTGATAAAGTTCCTGATTCAATATGTATCACAAAGTTATGGCTTCAAGCATCCAACATATTCAATTTAATTTTGATATTAAGTGTATTGAATCACTTGATAAATGTAAAAAGTTATTAACTACAACTCCTATTTTACAATACCCAGATTTTAAACAAGAATTCATTTTGACAACTGATGCTAGCAACTTTGCGATCGGTTCTGTATTATCGCAAGGTCCGATAGGACAAGATCTTCCGATTGCTTATGCTTCAAGGACGTTAAATGGATCGGAATCTAGATATTCCTCAATTGAGAAGGAATTACTTTCAAGTGTTTGGTCAATTAAACATTTCGTCCTTACATTTTCTATAGAAAATTTAAAATTATAACAGACCACAAACCGTTATTGTGGCTCTTTTCAATTAAAGACCCCGGCTCCAGATTAGCTAGGTGGCGTTTAAAGCTAGAAGAGTATGATAATGAAATTATTCATAAGGCAGGTAAATATAATAAAGTAGCAGATGCGTTAAGCAGAATAAAATCAGATCATACAAATATATTATCTTATGAAAACTATCTAGAATATAGTAAAAGTGACGATATAATTAATGAAAATATAATCGAAATGAAAAATGATTTGATGAGTGGACCTCATGATTTCGCGTTAGCACATTGTGTTAGTGCTGAATTTGAAATGAGTAAGGGAATAGCTGTAAAGTTTAAAAATAAATTTGGTAAAGTAGACGAATTAAAATTGCAAAACCCATCCTTACATTCTCTATGCTATTTAAAAGAAAAATCAAGGTATATAATATACTTAATTGTTAAAAATTATTTTTATGAAAAACCTTCTTACCAAGACCTATTCAATACATTAATAAATCTTAGAACATTTTGCATAAATAATAATATAAATCAACTTGCTATGCCAAGATTAAGCTGTGGCTTAGATAAATTATACTATGCAGAAGTAAGAAAAATTATAAATTACATTTTTAAAGGATTAAACATAATCATTCAGATTTATCGTATTAAAAATACCTCAATGAATGTAAATGCTTTAACAAGTAATACTGAAACGGACACCGCTTCAGAAACTCAAGAAAGTCCACACGACATGGAAACAGAATTTGATAAATTTATCGCTTTACGAAAAAAAGATTAGTTATTTTTCAATAATAAAAGAAAGTAATTATTTCAGAATCATAATAATATTATAGTAACAGTACCGATCAAAATAATGAACTAATAAAAAATATAATTCAGGACACATGTCGGGATCCTGAAAACCAATACTTAAATTTAAATGAATGATTAACTGTAAAACAGAGTATATAAGATGAAAAATCGAAAATATTTTATAATCCAATTACCTATCTTCAAACTAGAATCGCTTAGTCTAAAAGATTGTTTTAGAATATTTTATTGTATAAAGGACGAATTACCCCGTATGATTATTATATTAATTCTATTAAACACCTACCTCTATTGGATATATTAAGCTATATTTTTAAAAGAAACGAAAGCACGTTTACAGTTTGTCATAATGTTGTTGTAACACCTCCAGAAGAAATTATCGAAAATTATCACAGTAGTAAAACGTCTGTGCACAAAGGCATTAATGAAACCTTCAGACGCATTCGAGATCGTTATATTTGGCCTAATTTAAAAAGCGAAATAGAATCATTTATTAAAGCTTGTGGTATATGTTATAAAGCAAAATTAAATCGTCAAAATCAAAATTATCGCTAAATATTGATCTATTAGAAATTAATAGAAAAATACTGTACTGACTATAGTCGATAATTTTTCAAAATTTGCACAAGCCTATCCTATATCCAACAAACTAAGAACATTGTAATTGACGGATTATTGCAATACTTCTAGCATTTTCCTACACCAAAGCGAATACATTCAGATGTTGGCGCTGAATTTAATAATCATTATATGAAAGATTTAGCAAAATTATATAATTTGAGATTAACTTATAGTGCCGTTGCGCACCCACAATCAAATGGAGTCGTAGAAAGATTTCATTCCACGTTGTTAGACTCTTTAAGGAGCTATCACTTAGAGTATCCTAATCACCTTATTATGAAAGAACTACCATATTGCATAAAATCTTATAAATAAAAGTAAATCAACTTCAATACATACTCCACAAGAAATTATTTTCGGACATATTCGAGATTTCGAAAGCTAACAATTATATAGCGAAGACGAACTTCAAACTAATTATATCAACGATATTAAAAATGCAAGCAATTATATTTTTAATAATGTAAAGAACAATATTGAAAACTCAAAAGAAAAAGCAAAACAAAGGTTTGACAAACACGTTAATGATAATAAAACACAATATAATCTAGGAGATTATATTTATGTAAAGGAATAACAAATCGGTAATAAAATAAAAAAAATAATATAATGGTCCATGCAAAGTAATATCATTAAAAAGTAAAAACACTGCAGAGATTCAATTAACTGCTAATAAAAGTTCAAACGTAAACTTTGACCGACTCAAATTACCTTTTATTGTTTCAGGGTTATCCTCGGAACGAGAGCGGCAATAGTACCCATAAAAACTTCGGCGGGTATCTTCTATCAAAAGGAAGGTATAGCCAAAATATCTAATGAAAATTGGAAAATCATTACCTATAAAAATATTACATTACATTTCATTAAAGTGTTGATGCTAGACTATCTAGACTATTTTTAGAAAATATGTTAAGTAAAGAAAACATGAATCCCTCTTTCAAAATACCATTTCTGGCGCAATTATCATTACTCAATACAATTAATGAAGAAATCAAAGAGAAAATAAATGAAATCATAAAACGCGGTTTAATAAACGGCATCGGATCATTATGGAATGTAATCACCGGTAATTTAGACAAAGATTTACAATTTTTGATGAAAGACCAAATTCAAATAGTTTCAGAAACTATTAAAAACTTCAATATGACATTAAGTAAATTAAACTAAGATGAAATAGCTTTTAATAATAATTTAAAAATAATCCAAGAACAATTAATTGAAAAATCAAAATACTAAACAATTTTACGAATTACAAATTAAAGCTCTCTCAATGGTAGAACAAATCATGCAAACAAACACAATATTATTAAATGAACTAGACAACATTATAAATAGTATAACTTTTGCAAGACTTAAAATTTTGCACCCTTCAGTTATTGAACATTTTATCACAGTTACTGTCTTTGATAACGAAAGAATTATTTTTATTTTACATATTCCCTTGATTGAAAGTTATGAGTATGATTATTACCGTGTATTTGCAGCCCCTACAAAGGATAACAGAACAAATCTATTTCATGCACTTATTCCGAATTTTAAATATGTTGCAATATCTAGGGACAGCAAACAATGCATTACAATTAATGAAAAGTGCAGTGCAGTGAAATCATTAAAAACGAAATTCAGTGCTACAATCAATTACCTAAAACTTTATCCGTGGAATCGCCTTGCGAAGTATCCGTTTTAATGGAATCTAAGATAACGGAAAATTGTAATAAAATAGTAACCCAAATTGAAGAATATAATGTTCAAAAAACTACAATTTTCCCTGGTTTAAATTCTGAAACTAAACTTGTAAGTGAAAATTAATTATTAACTTTAAATTCTAAATGTAATGCATTTATAGGCATAACTAGAGTTTATGCGAGTCCAGAACCAAATAATACAATTTATTCACAATTAATAATTCCGGACATTCAATATGATTGAAAAATAAAGTTTACCTATTTTAAAACCAATTAAAATTAATCACCTTAATTTAGACGAATTGAATATTTCAAGTGAAAAATTAAAAGAATATGATCAAAATTTAAACAAAATGATAAATGAACCTTTTATAAAAAGACATTGGAGTGTCTTTACTTATATACTAATTATTTACGTACCATTAATTATACTATTTTTATTTTGTAAATGTTGTTATAAAGGATAATCCATTGGATACTTTAATAATTCCTCATCTGACGATGGACACGATCCACGATCATGTTGCACTCAAGTATTTAACTATTGTAACTTAAAATCGAACGTGACAAAAAGACCATCCTTTCGTTCAAATGTAAATTACAATGTACAGTATGAAGAAATAATATTTCAAACGCCTTGTGTACCCCTTTCCAGTACTAGAAAAACATCCAAAAGACTATAATTCATGTAATTTTGTAATTTTGTAATTTCTGTAATTCTTTTTGTAATTTTTTGTAATATTTCATATTATAAAAAATCTTAATGGGCAGGTGTTAGGTCCTAGTACTGCAATTATATTTATAAGTTAGATTTATTATTAATATTTTATTATGTTACATTGTATTTTAATGTTAATCATACGTGTGAAAAGTAGTGTTCATCTGCCGTGACGCCAACGCAGAAGATGATTTACACCGGATGGACGCGCATTCCAGAGAAGTGGCGCGACCCTTATCAGTGATATATAAATGTGTCTTAGGAAAAACGCAGAGACTTCGATATACGCTTTCATTCGGTTCAGTTGTTGTTGTAATTTCTTAAAACCAGTATTAAATAAAACTCTTCGTAATTAAATAAATATTTTTTAAAAATTCATTTTACGCTCACAAGACAAGACGTAAAATATATATTCTTTTTAATATAATGGACAGATTCGTTTTGTGCTGATTCAGATTGTTTATTATAGCTGGATTTAATTTTTGTTGTGATGAGATTTTGTCACTCGGATCCGTCTGTGTTCATACATATTTTGATTATTTCTCCGTCTCTGTTTTCCTTGGTGCATACTTTATTAGAATACGTTTTCTTAATTTCAACAAATGTTTTTTTTTCCATTCGAGTTTACTGAACGATTATCACAGGCAGTCGACGGTGTTTTATTTATAACAGTAATTTGTGATTCATTATTGTTTTTCCTATACGTCAATTACGGTATCCCCACTATGGAAAGAGTCCTCGAGTCCATTTTCTGATTCCTAGGTATCATTGTCACTATCACAACAGTTTATGTATTTTTGTGATATTTTACACATCCCGGGTGCACTAATGAGCCTCATTTTACGCAATGTAGGCCAATAGAAGGCAGTTTTTTTTACAGTTTCGTTACGGTTTTACCTGCGGTTCATCTTGATTAGAACTAAAAATCACTTGGTTCACTTTGGTATTCAGCAAAGGCAATATGGAAGCGATATATTGGTTAGATGATAAAACCCCATATTCTTCTGTTTCTTCAGCAGTCCGAAGACTAAATTAATAGTAATACGAGTAAAAGTGTTTCTATGAACCGATTTACGGAGGTTAATGTCAATATCCTGCCATGGCCAACCCGATCTCCTGATCTTTCGCATATAGGGCATTATGTGAAAAAAACTTAAAAAAACTTATGACATCATCGGAAGACGATGCAATTTTTTCACCACAAATTAGAAGTTAACCAATTAGTTATTTGTCGATAGAGAAGGACGCAACGCTTTATAAATTCCTATTTCGTTCATCTACATATCATATGCTGCAGTCTGTGCGAATACCGGAAAAACAACAACATAAAACCTGCATACAAATTTCCGCCAATTTTCAGTGTGGCGTGTTTAGACCCGTCTACGTTCTAATCTGACCGCTATGAAACACCGTGTTATGGGGACGATATGAAATTTCCCACGGCGAAAAAAAAAACCGGATGGTTTTTAGAGAGAATCAAAACAGGAAACAAAGGAAACTCCCAACAACAGTTCATATTAAATTGTAATTCCGTGCGCGCGGTTCTGCCCGTGTCATTTCATTACATTTGTTTACGGTGCACGGCATATGCCGCTAATAAAGTGCAATGCGCGCTGTACCCATGGCGTTAGCTTTAGTCCACTGGCACTATGCAAGTGAACTAGACTGACAATCAACTGAACGTGGAGGGTTCAAAACTAGAACGTGTGTGGAATTCATTTTTATGATTATGGATGACAAAGTTCTAAATAGTATAAGCACATTATTATGCTAGAGGAATAATTCATATAAAACTTGTGTTATTAAATCTCTCATAAACCGGGATTGAAATTACATTTTAAAGTTTGCTTATTTACATAGTGCTTTAAGAATCTTTATTAGTAGCATTACTGTGTTAATAAATCATTAATATTATATAGCTGGATGCAGGCTGCTTCAAGCCAACTTATATTAAATGTATATTTGTCTTATGAATACTTACCATAAACACGAATTCAAGTATAAACGAATCTGTTTCATATACAAAATAAATAGTGTATAGCAAATACGCATTAACAAGAGCTTTCAAACTTCAGAACGCAAGCAATGCATTACGACTTAACACAACTGTTGCAAAGTATTTAAAAGAACATATATTTAATTAGAATAGTTACTTGACTATGGAAGTAAAAGAAATAAATTAAAATTGTTGCTTATTGTAATTTTTTTTAAAATGTAAACTGAAAAATAATTCTAGAGGGAAAAGGTCTATACACAAGAAAATGTGTAAATTAAGATATAATAAAAACATTGTTTTTTTCCTTCTGATCAATAACTATCGATCCGCGGTCTTTCAGTCTGAATTTAACTAACGTAACTGTCTACTTTTGTTTAAAAGTCATGATCGTTAATGTCAGTATGTGTCGATAAAATGAATTGTTAAATGATATTGTCGGTGTATTTTATCTTGAAAATTATCAAGGGGTAACAATAGTTACAAATTTGGTTGAGGTTTTTATGGTTATATGGGTTTTTGCACATTTTAAGAAGAAGAATTTTATTTAAACGTTCTTCAATAAGGATTACTTCAGTTAATTGGTAAAATAGAGCATAGAATTTAAAGAATGTCTAATTTTAGTAAGAATACAAAAGTCTGATCGTGCATATACCACCCGTTTTTTAAAGATAGAGCTAATCTTGTGAAATTTGTTTGATTCTATTACATCAGAATTACAAAGTACCATATCTTCTTGATCTTTGCTTTAAGAATTTCGATATGAATTTTAGATATTAATTTAGATCATGTCAAATCAAATCAGAAATATCATTCCGATGTATTGAAGGAAGTATTGGGAATATTTATCTTCATTTTGTGTTGAGAGGAAGGTGAAATGTAATGAAGAGTTAAGATTTTTTAGCAATTGCAATAATACACTTGCTATTTGGATAAAAAGTTGCCGATATTATTTCAATTTCTTTTGGAACTATCAGAGTAGTGTCATATGCATATAGTGATGAATAGGCACGGAGATTACGGTAAGGAATATTGGAATTGTAAATATTGTGTACAAATATGTCATAAAGGAATGAAGATAAGAGAGGTCATTGGACACGTATGAGGATTGAGAATTTTAACTTTAAGAGGTCTGGCAGTTATTAGTTAGGTTAAAAAAATGTAGATTTTGGAGGATTTTTGTTAATCCATGTTTGTTTTTTGGGTTTCGTGAAGTGTATATCAATATAAATAACACTGTTATGGCCTTTTTTCACAATTTATTTATATGATTATTGTATATCTAAATCTAATCTATGGTCAATTTCTGATCTTCGAGGTGTGCTATCTGATAGTTTGATGTAAGAAAAAATAAATGTAAGACGGGACCGTGTTCTAGTAAACCAAATTGATATGACAGGATGTAGTGAAAGATTTGGAGAATAATTTTAGTTTTTAAGATAGCCAGTAAACAGAGTAATAGCACGATAATTTCCGAATTTTGGTAAGCATGTGATAAATGTAGAACAAGGGGTCACTCCTAAAATACCGTATTTTAAATTAATGGCAAATGCGGTAAATCTATTCGCATTCGATGCTCTGGTTTAAAAGATGTTGAAATCTATTATTAATACGAAATCGAAATAGGATTGCAATAAGTGTGCTGCTCCGGCAATATTTCCTGCGGTGATAACAACATTACTTTTTCTTTGGAATTCCTAAACAAAACGATATCGGAACA
Organism: Ontholestes murinus; assembly: GCA_963969525.1. NCBI lineage: Eukaryota > Metazoa > Arthropoda > Insecta > Coleoptera > Staphylinidae > Ontholestes > Ontholestes murinus. Next base: position 34,157,441 of record OZ018390.1, read on the forward strand.
CTTCAATGCATTTAAGCTTGGAATAATGATATAGAGATTAGAATTTCGAAATTGGTCGTATTTAAAATCCAACATTGCTGATGTATCTTGTGAAATGGAAGATAGATGGTCCTTGACAAAATCAAGGACGATTTTCTGGAGGTTGTAAAGATCTGAAATTCGATCAGGTCGATGTTAAACCGGTCAAAGTGTTGTGTATTGAAAAGAAATCAGTTTCTAATACGTGCAGGCCAGTTAAAATAATCTTCAATGATGAGCATTCTGCAAAATTAGTCGTGAAATCTAACAGTAGAAACAAGAATAATTGTTTGACAGAGATAATGTTTTAAGAAAATTAAATCTCAACTTACATATAGAATAGAGAATGCGGAAAAAGACCTAACAATTGAATATCGCAATGATATTTCAAAAATTTGTCACACTGGCAGATCTGATGCTCCAAAAAACTTCTACGTTGTGACAGAACGTGGGAGGTATGCGGACGAAATTGAAGGAATTTATGCTTAACGTTAATAGTTGTGTTTACGATATTATTATTATTACTGAAACATAGTTGTATGGGGAATTCTTCAATAGTCAATGGCAGATACCTAATTATGATGTTTTAGGGTCAATAGAGCAATTGGCAGTAGTGACAGAGGTGTATTTTAATTAATTTGAAACATTTATTAAATCTTCCTTGGTGTCCAGCAATGCTGATATCGAACAACTATTTATTTCTACTATTATTAGTGGGACTAAGTACATCATTGGTGGAAATTATATTCCTACTGGTTCTTCTGAAGCTACATATACTGATCACTGCAATGTCTTGGAATCGTTAAAAGTGAAGCATAGTAATTATAGATTTTTAATTTGAACTCGGTCATCCCACGGGATGAATGAATTGACGCGTATAACTTTCTAAATTTGAATTAAGTTAGTTTGATTGCAAACCCTAGAGGTACCTTTCTAGACTTGTTCTCTATAGATTGTGTTGATTTATCTATATCCATATCAAAAGACCCTATTCTTAATACTTGCCAACATCACTCTGCTCAGACTATATCCCTTCCTTTTATTGCTAGAACCGAAACTATCGATACATGTGAGAAGGTTTTTCTATTTAAACATGCCAATTACTCGGATCTTAATGACTATATACTTAAATTTTCCCGCGTGGATTAATAGTGAGCTAATAAATTTACTTAAAAGAAATAAATTGGCTCATACTAGGTTTCAAAACACTAGAGGTCAAAACGATTATTTAATTTTTAGTAATTTGAGGCAGGAATGTAAAAATATATCGGCTAAGCTTTATGGTGACTATTTAAGAAGGGCTGAATCTAATGTTTTTTTTTTAATTCACGCTCTTTCTGGAATTTGGTTTGGAATAGTTTTCCTAAGCATATCAAATATCAAAATATGGTTGCAGAGGATGGAATAAATATTGTTAATCTATCTTTGCTGAGATCTTTTCGACAGCGTATGTGGATAATGCCAGAACTGATGCCTCTAATGTTTCTATAAAAAAATAATCGACAAGTCTTAGACTCGGTATTGTTAATTTCTGTAGCGGATGTTTTTAATAATATAATCGCCCTAAAACCCTCTGATATAGTTGGTCTTTATGGTGTGAATTATTTACTGATAAATTGTGTTTACTCGCATTGTTTACCGATTCATAAGTTGTTTACTGAATCTCTATGTTCAAGGATATTTCCTGATGTTTGGAGACAGTATTTTTTGAATCCGATTTTTAAAAGCGGGTGTCGTACTCTGGCAACGAATTACCATGGAGTTTCACTGCAGTCAGTGATTTCCAAATTATTAGACAAGATGGTTGGTGATTATTGAGCTCAGACATTTCTTATCGAAGACTTTTACAAAGGCAAACAAGTGGATGTTATCTACACAGATTTCTCCAAGGCTTTCTATAGAGTTGACCATTCGGTATTAATTGACAAGCTGAAATTGTTGGGTATCAACTACTCGACTTTCTCATGGTTGGGCTCATTCCTAGCTAATCGAACACAACAAGTAAAAATTAATAACTTCTTATCTCATCCCATAATGGCCAATTTCGGTGCACCTCAAGGTACTCATATTGGTCAGGTGCTCTTTATCTTGTTCATAAATGATCTAGTAGATGTTGTTGAGTTTGGTAATTGCCTGCTGTACGTGGATGATCTTAAATTGTTTCAAATGATCGATAGTTTGGAAGATTGTGGGAAGTTACAGGTTGATTGTGACAATGTGAATGATTGGTGTGGTGCCAACCATCTAAAGTTATCACATTTTCGAGAACAACTAGCCAGATTCAATTTGAATATTTGCTAAACTCAACGCACCTGGCTAGACCTGATTCCTTTTAGGATTTTGACGTCGTGTTTGATAGTTTCCTTTGATTCAAAATCTTTAATTTGAGACAAAGCAAGGAGAATGTGGGGATTCATTGGACATCTTGCAAGGGAGCTTCTTCCTGAATGCCTTAAGATCTTGTTCTGTTCTCTTGTAAGATCCCAACTTAACTACGCTTCTCCGGTCTGGTCGCCTTATTTTCAAGTTGATATTGTGAGAATTGAGAGAGTTAAAAACATATTCTTAAGATTCATTGAATAAAAATATAATTTAAAGCATGTACAAGGCTCTTATTCAAATATTTTGTCAATTTTTAAAATGCACCCTCTCGCAGTTTTGTATATACTTCATGGTATATTAAATGCATCTATTCATTCCTCTGCACTGTTGTCAAATTATTATTATGGCTTCTAGTTGTGCTAATAGTTTGAGAAACAGAAACATATTTCTCGTGAAAACATTCATTCTCTGACTTGAGCTCCAAATGGTGGTTCAAATTGATACTTACATCAGAAATATTAAACGCAAGCTTAAGAATATGTCTCAATATGATCTTTTAAGTCTGTAATGTAATTTTGTGTGTTATCATTCTCTGACCACATTCCCCAATATTGTATTTTTTTTAATTTTGTTTGTTTTCATGTTAAATATAATTTTTAGTTTGATTTTTAATTTGTCTAGTTTAGTCATGCTAATTTGTACGCAGTTAATTTCTAGTTTTAGTTTTAATTTAAATCTTTATTATTACATTGTAAATATTTTATAGCTGAAATTATAAAGTGGGGTTCCCCGTAATTACCAATAAATAAATAAATAATGTCTTAATATACTAGAGCAATGTTTTTTTCTTTATATACGCTCTGTTTTAGTGTCAACCAGGGTATATTGAGTTGAGATACTTTTAAAGGACCTATAGTAGGAATTTATTTATTGAAAAGGTCATTTTCGAATGTTTTATTAACTTTCATGGTAAAATTATCTTCGAAATAATTTGCAAAAGTGTCTGCAATATCTCGGTTGTCTATAATTATAGTCTTTGTCATAGTTATGCATTTTGTGTCCATTTTTATAATTTTCTTTCACTGCTTTTGGTTGATATCATTACAGATTTTTTTTTACGTTCCTCACATATTCTTCAAAAATTTTATGGAGTGATTTATTTAGTGAATTATATTTCTGTTCTAATACAGTATCGTCCGATAATATCGAATATGTCAATAAAGTTGTAGTTTGTATTTGATTATATTAACGTGAAAGAAAAATCTGAAAACGATCTGGTGATTACAAGCTTTAATGTGGTTTTTGTAAAGGCATTTATATTCGTCAATTTAGTCGAAATTTTAAAATTGGCCTAAAAGAGCATATTGATTATGTTTGTAATAATCATGCAGGTCATTAAATGAAAATAAACATATTCCACATAATAATTCACTTTTTTTCATATCCACCCTACCACAAGGGGCGAAAGCTTACTAGAATTCAACCCCTATAGACTTCCAGTGCGAGGAGCTTAGGAGGGACGAAAATACGTGCCCTTTCAAGATATCCTTCCCAATAGAAGAAGTCAGCAGGGTTTACGACTCCAACATCTGGACAAGAGGTATTGCAATTGAATGTTTTTTATTCCGAACGAGCGTTCCCAAGATAAGATTTTTAAAATACTTCGCCTAAACATACAATCTCTGCTTAATAGAATTAGCAGTATTGACTTCATAGCCTGTTCAATTATGACGCAATGCGTTTCGATGAACATTGGATGGCCAGTGATCATTTAGCAAATTTTAAATAATATAAATATTCTCTATTAGATTCTTTTACAGAGGATCAAAAATGAGATAGCAAGCAAATTCACGACTAGGAATCATTCAGCAATTTGCTGTTGGAATATTATGACTTCTCTATAGAAGACACGTGTATCTTGGTATCATACAGGCCCCCAATATCAAGCAATTTTGAATTATTTTTATAATAATGAGCCCACACGATTCCCTTATTCATTCTCTAAGTCAATAGACTATTTTCCGACTAACAGTGCTAGTACAGTTGCTGATTACTCTAAGAAGAACACGCAGTGAACTCCGCCTGCAAGTCCTGTGAGCTAATTTTTTGTAATATTTTTATGTGTATTTTGAAGTATTTCATATAACAGGACTTTGTAAAGTGAAATAAATATAAAATATAAAATATAATTTTGATCCCACAATCTCAGATCACTTAGCTCAAGAGATAGAATGTAATATTTTTTTTGGATCATAATGTCAAAAACCATTAAAAATATATCATTTCTGGTTTATATTTTAATAACAGCAGTGTCAGGAAATTCTGGCGTTTATTTTCCAATAATCCCCTTCACAATAACCTACGTTCTGATGTGAATGAATGTTATTCTACATTCTAGAAGCATTTTAGCTGATGCTACCATGTCGTGTGTCCAATTAAAATATCTTTAATAAAAGCTGTAGCAATTAAAAATAGTTATAGTAGCAGAATTGTTGATATTTAATTAAATTAAATTTAAAAAATAAGAATATTTTAGAGAAACATAATATTACGGTAGCCTTCTAAAATCATAAAAGTATTGTATGTCCAAATGCTAGGATTAAACCGACAATCTGGTCGCAATTTTAATATTTGAAACATTCTTTTGGCAAAATATACTTTAAATAATTCATTACGCGAAAAAATTATGTAAAAAATGGATTTCTTAGAATCATTAGAAATTCACAACAATTCACGCTAATACGAAGAAAAACCCTAATTAACGACTACATTTACCTCATAGATACTACTATTTTTACGACTATATATTTACGGTTACGACATATTTCGTATAAATACCTATAACATGTAGTTTAAAATAACTTTTAAGTTTTGATAATGGCAAGTTGATTTGCCGAAACTATAGTCAACAAGAAATAAACAGTGTAATACAAGCACAGTAACTAAGCCATAAGGTTCTAGATTATACATTCGAAAAGAGTATTACTTACACTCCACGCCTGTATGCTTACTCTATATCATCGTAATTTTGAATTATGTTAATAATAATAATAATAATAATCTCTTCAAAACCTAGCCCCTGGTACACCTTGACTCATCTGAGCATCTCCAAAAAGTGCGTATAAGTCAGTTGAAAATAAATACAGCATTAATCATAAATGCAGACTAAATTTAAATAATAGTCCATGTTAATAATATTAGTGATATGCTAGTTTTAGTGCGTACATTAATAAGTCGTCAGAATAAATTAATGCAATTATTTTCAGACCCGCCTCACTGGCGTGAAAATATTACAGTATGAAATGAAATTACGGCATAAATATAATTTATACAGATAAGCTTATATCATCAATGGATATTTGCAATTAAAATTGAAATATATATTTTGCGAAATATATAGCGTAGTTGGTGATTGAGTAATTAATCCTATTGATTATTTTAATCTCGGTTAAACAAACATTTTTTTATAATTATAGATTTATATTTTCTAGTACCATACTTCTGTAAAATTTGCGTTATTTTTCCGTTTATCTTGGTTATGAATACAATATAATAAGGATATTAATTTCATAGTTAGAATTTCAATAATATTTATTACTCAAATGTATAACTGTTTTTAATTGTTATAAATCAAATCTATAATATGAACCGACGAAAATTATTTCGTATATTAATTTTTTTATCAACTAAAACATAAAATATATAAAGACTAGTTTTTAAATTAGTATATTTATATAATAACGTAACTACATTGGCAAACCAGAAGGTAGTAAAGAAAAACGTCACATTTGTTATAAACAAAAGAACGAAGACCTCAATAATTGATCTTCAACTCATCAGTGAACGTATATATGTCTTATGGATACACACAAAGCTTACGAATACCACAATTTTATACATTTACTGTCCCACGGACAGAAATCAAAATAAGTTTTTACCAACAATTAGAACATACATATGACCAACCTAATTTTAGGGGACATGAATGAATAGTGTAAGCTATGTTTGTGTATAGTACCAAAGTACTCCCTATACACAAACATAGCTTACACACCACAACAAATAACAATGGAAAACCACTTATAGAATTTGAAGCAAGCAGGAACTTAATAATAATCTCAACATTCCTTCTCCATCGAAACATCCATAAAGCCACCTGGGCATCTCCAGATGACATAATTATAACCAAATTGATCATGTAATCTTTGATATGAGATGGGCCACAAACATTCTAGATGTCAGCCCCAAAGAGGAGCATGTTGCGACTACGATCATATCATAGTACGAATACGATGCCAGATTAAGAAAAGGAAGTAAGGAAAGAACGAGAAGGTAAATGAAGAAAATAAGAAGATAAAAAAGAAAGGTGGTTTGTCATTAGCACAACCGTTAAATCTGTGATCAAAGAGAACATAAAGAAGAAAGGACGAGAGTTTTTAAAATGAACGTAACTGCTAATAATTTGTTTTAATAAAGTCTTAAATAAGATCTTGTAAAGGAATTAATAATTTTATCTTCGAAAATCTATAACTATTAAATTTTGAACTTTGGAAAATGTTGATCCTGGTTAATATAAAATTATTTACAAGAAACATTTTCCCCTGACAAACCATGAGCCATCGATCGGAACAGGTGGTAGTCCAAAAGGGCAATATTTGGAGAATACGGCCGGTGAGTTAATACTTCCTATCTCAGAGTTTCTATATAATTTTTACTGGTTTTGCGACTTGTGGTGCTGTAAAATGACTTTATCATGCCTTTCGCTCGATTCCGGCCGTTTTTCCTTCAATGCACGACTCAAACGCATCAATTGTAATCGATAAAGATCCCCAGTGATGGTTTCGTTAGGTTGTAAAAGCTCATAATAAATCACACCCTGTTGATCCCACCAAATACAAAGAAGAAGCTTAGACCCATGAATATTAGGTTTTGCCACTGATGATGATGTTTGTCCGGGCTTAACCCATGACTTTCTACGCTTAGGATTGTCATAGTGTATCCACTTTTCATCACCAGTAACAATCCGATGTAAAATTACATTTTCTCTTGTGTCGTTGAAGCAGTAACTCACATGTCAAAAAACGCCTTTCAAAGTCCCTCGGTTTTAATTCATATGGGACCCAATTTCCTTCCTTTTGGATCATTCCTAAAGTTTTAAGGCGGTTTCCTACAGTTGATAAATCAACACTCAAAGATGAAGACAACTCTTCAAGAGTTTGAGATAAGTTTTCTTCTAGCAACTCCTGCAATTCAGTATCTTAAAACTTTTTTGACTGTCCAGATCGTTCCCTACCTTGCAAATCAAAATCACCACTCTAGAAACGTAGAAACTGCTTTCGACACGTTTGCTCACCTAGAGCATGTTCTCCATAAACTTCTTCCAAAATCTGATGACTTTCCCCAGCACTTTTATTCATATGAAAGAAATGGAGTAAAACTCCCCGCAAAAACACTTTATTTGGCACAAATTGTGACATATTCAAATAGTCGTAACTTATTATTATTAAAAAGTAGAAATTAAGATGTGTTGTATAAATAACACTTAATAACAGTTTGTTTACGATAAATTTGTTTCTGAAGGTAAAAACAGAATACTGTAATACCCGCACCATCTCTCGTAAAACGCTACGAATTAATTCCAATACCTAATACATAGTTCTAAAGAGTCTGGTAAAGAACCGTCAAGGATAAGGTATTCTCTGATCAAAAATATCGATAAAATCATGGAAATGAGCGAGTTGCATCAGCATTTGAGCACTTATTTCATTACCTAGGAACTGAAGATTAGCTAGCAAGCCGTTTTCATATGGCTAGACTAAAGAAGAAGCTTGATGTATAGGTGCCACACGAACAATAATTGAATTGATGCTTTGGATTCTTTTCTAAATCCATTTTTCTAAGCGGATGGTGGCTGGCGATCAAACAAAACACTGCATTTTTGATCTAAATTGGATAGTAAAAACCCTCCAACTATTATGATATAATTAGACAAGGAGAATTTATTTATTACTTCCTTAAAAACAGTATAAATCCCAAAATGTGTCAAAAATGTTTTAAGATATTTCATTGATTGTTGAATCCGTTCATTTGTGATACATCTTGATTACGTAGTAAGTTAAGAAATAATAACACTTTGCTAGTATCACGAATTTTACACTTTTATTATGACTAGTTTTATCCTATTCGGACATTATCAAACAAATACAATCAATCAATTTAACATATTTTGTAATGAAGGCGTTTTTAGATAAACCCATGAAATATCTTGGATGGGCGATGATCATTATTATTTCTTTGCAATTAAATTCGAAAAAAAATTTTTCCGAATGATTAGACCGTTGTAACAAACGGGCTGCTCTCTCCTTTAATTTCTAATACACAAACTGAATTGTTTTGAACGAAGGCTGTAATAATTTTCCTTTGGCCTGCAAGGGAAAAGAAGTAAGAGGACGGGGAAAGAGTTCAATTCTTATCGCAATTGCTAAGAATTTAATTAGTAAGAAGAAGCCACAAAGATAATGGCGAAGGTACTTTTACAATCGTAACTGTATTAAATCTTAAGAAGAAAGAAAAACATCAAAGGAAGGCGTGGGTTCCATTATTAGTATTTTAAATAGCATTGGATTATATTGAAGACAAAAAGTAGAATAAACGAGTGTGGTTTATTATTAGCACAAATACAAAGGCTTTGATAAAATAGAATAAAAGTAAGAAGGAACGAAATTGTTTTAATTAAGGTGAGGATTTTGCTAGAAGGCAGGCTTCCCAAGTCACCCGGTTTTGCCCATGATGTTCCCAGTAGGATCTTCCTTAATGTTGCCGGAGCGGGAAGTAGCACAGTATATCCTCCACCGACTGCTTCCTCGTGGCATCCTTTGGAATTGAGATGCAATTCAGCGACTTTTAATACATAGAGGTGTATTTTTAACTGACAGTATCCAGTTAGGATACCAGTCAGGGATTTTAGTTTTGACCTAGATAGATGAACACAATATTAGGCAACTTAGTTCTTTGTATTATGTTTCTGGAATGGGCACAAGTGGAAACGTTCGTATATGCTTCTCAACTCCTTTCCTCCTTCTCTTGCAGTATGTTTCAGAGATTGCTTTTGGATAGGGGTGCAGGCATCTTGTCAGTTTTCAAAAATACTTCCTGTTTTGCCAGAGCAAAAAAGTGTTTTAGTGTGCCTTTACTCAGAATAGGGAAATTATTTTATCTTCATTGCCATAACGCATTCAGTTGCCAGTCTTGATTAGATCTTAGGATGTGTTAAGATAGCAAGACTGGTTTTACTGTCTATGTGGATACAGATGTTTTATCGTAGAAAAGAAACTGACAAGTTTATATATAATCAAGTAATAAGGGATTATAACTAACTGTTGATAATGCCTTAAAAAGCAAACCTTACTCCACTAGGTTTGAGAAAAATTGTAAAATAAAGCAAGTGTAATTTAATTTAAACCTTTATCAGTAATAATTCAAAATGTTTCACCAAGTGATAAGAAATTCAAGAAGTATGCGTATAGTAGCTTTAGGAGCCTTAAGGTTTCGTGAAGTGTAGTGTCTTTCAAAAAGGTAGATCAGAGTAGCACGATGCCGACACTTGCCTAGAAGAGTGAACCTCAGAATCGTTTATCTAAGGATTGCCCTTCCGGTCGTTGTATTTTAGCCTAACTCTGTACTTACAGCCATCTCTTGTATGCGTATATATTCGAGAGAGAAAGAGATTATAATACGCCAATAATTCCCCTATATGCTAAAGTTAGAATGTGCTGTAGTTTACATATTGCAGTTTTAAGTTTGACCCTAGGCCACTAAGCATTGTTCACTGAGTATATCTTCATAGCGGCCTATAAGCAGAATTGTAATGTGATCTCCGTATACAATGGCTGGGAAGCCAGATTCATTAATTTTTTTTAGCATGTCGACTATCACGATGTTCTCCAGGAGAGTAGATAGTACTTCTCCCTGTGAACAGCCACTGGTCGCCCTTTGAGTACTTCGTCTCCTACTGATATTTGGGCCGTCATTGCCTAGGATTACTTAGTGCCGAGCATTGAGAGAGCTTGTCCTATTCTGTTGAAAGAGACTTTGTCAAAATTTAGGTGAAAATGGTATGTCTTTAGAATATGGCCCCTGATGTACCGATCGGAAAGCTTCTCCAAGGTTTTCATTAAATACCATGTAAGGTTTATTGGTCTGAATGATTTTTCATGATTTGTCCCACCAGTTTTGGGGGACATATCTAAAAGATATTCAGGCTCTAAATAGAGTCACCACGTGTTGAAGAATAGGTTTTAGTCCCCATATAAGTAGTGCTGGGGAAATCAATCCATTCATAAAAACTTAAATGGTGAGAATGTTTGAATGACCCAAGTTATCTTGGCTCCTGTTATTATACTGGAAGCTATACTTCAATCTTCTTTTGAAGGGGCATAAATCTCTAGCTAGTCTTCATCCCTGTCCTCCATGCTTTTGCAGTCAGGAACTTGAGGTTTTAAGAGTATATCTATTAAAACACTTAAAATTTGCGAAAAGTAGCTGAAGATATCTCGGATAGATTGGAGAATCCTATTTAGAATGAGTATATGGAAGTGATATGCACTAAATTAAAAATTACACTCAATGAAACGACGTATAAAGAATTAGGATCATCCAAAAAAGAAAAGATACCAGAATGGTTTGATGAAGAGTAGAGCACCTATTAACAAAAGAAAGAAGTACACAATAAATGCCTCCAGATCGGTCGGGAAAGGAAGAAAGCATTTAATCAAGCAAGGAGAGAAACAGGCAAACTGTGCAAAGTAAAAAGTCGGATATGTGAAAATTACAAGCAGCTCAGATGGAGACAAATTTCCAGAAAAACAACATAAGGAACGGGTTCAAATACCATAAACAAACAAGACAAGAGTTTAAACCGTGTACTCTGTAGATATAAAACAGAAATAATAACTAGCGATCCAATGAAAATAGAAGAGACATGAAAAAAATGATTTCAAGGAGTTATCTAACAAAACAGAGGAAGAAACAGCTTCGCCTGGCGTAAAGGAGGATGAAGCAAACATCAAGCCACATCTATACTAGAATAAGTAAAAGAAGCCTTAGCCAATTAAAAGACAATAAAGTGTCAGGGATAGACAATATCAACGTAAAAGTACTGAAATGCGGAGAGGAAATATTAACTGCACACCCCCATGCTTTAATAGTTAAAGTAAATAAAGTAACTTCTAAATTCTAAATGATACCAAACAGTAATTTATTTTGAGGAGTCGATTGCGCATAATTAAGGTTAAGTCAGGTTAGGTTAGTTTAGGTTAGTGTATGTATCCCGCAGGGGTGGTTAACGTGCACAGCCATTTGAGAGTAGCAACCCCACGTACCCGAGCCGTTCACTGCACACACACACACACACATACCCCCATCACATACAAACACACACACACACATACAGACGCAGACCGACACCCTACCCTCCCGTGATGTAATGTCTGACGGCGGTTCCGCGGGTTGGTAGGGCGACATGGAGAGGTGATTTTTAGTGGGTATACCCGTTCTATAACGGGGGACTCCTACACTCCGTCTATAAAAGATGTTCCACCTCCAAAAAAGTTAGTGTAGGTCTCCCGCAGGGGTGGTTGACGTGCACAGCCTTTTGGGAGTAGCAACCCACGTACCCGAGCCATACACTGCTCACACACACCCACACACCCATCCATACCCACACACATCACACACACATGCACATCATCAAGGACACTGACCGACACCCTACATCCCGTGAAGTAATGCCAGACGGCGGTTCCTCGGGGTGGCAGGGCGACTTGGGGAGGTGTTTTTTAGTGGGTATACCTATTCTGGGGAGTCCCACACTGTCTATTTGTCCACCTCCCAGCCACAAAAAAGGTTAATGTTAGTGTTAAGGTTAATGAACATTATATATCCATTCTACAAGAAAGGCGATAAGAATAATACGAACCACAATGACAGATACTACAGTACAGGTATGAGTACAAGGGTAACTCCAATTTTGTTGAATTTAATGCGTATTAAAAATACTGACAAATAATTAGATACATTCAGCGACATACGAATACGTTGTCGTATCATGAGTCCACTAAAACAAAAACGTTAATACAAAACAGGTACAAAACATTTAACAGCAGCTGTAAAAAAGACACGGAGAAATGTATGAATAATATCGGCGAACAAAGCATATTTCGCCATTTCGCACATCTTCAAATCAGAACAAGTTCACTGCAATACGAAATTCTTAAGGCCTATCCTCACTTACGGTAGACAAAAATGGACTTTGACAGAAAGCAACGAGATAAAAATTGATACAATCGAAAGAATTCTAGACCCAATCAAATAGAACAATGAGTATAGAATACGACGAAATCACCCTGTATCAGTAATTGCGAAATTACAATGACTATTGGGCAGGACATCTGCTAAGAATGTTGTAAGACAAGATGTCACAAAGAGTGCAGAAGTACAAGATGGAAGATAAAAGGCCAATTGGAAGGCCAAGCAAGCATTAGGATGATGCTGTCAAAGAAGACACCAAAAAAGTCCTAAAACTAAGGGGTTGACGAAGAGTGGCGATGGATCGTACAGAATAAAGGAATAAATTAAGTGAGGTCAGGGCCCAAATCGGGGGTGTAGAGCCATTGAAATGAACAAAGAGTTATTTGTTATTGTAAATTCTTCAAACTACAGTTCTTTTTGGATGTTGACTGTATAAGATTATGTAAACATGACATTTAAAAATAAACCTTAAACAACTTCTTGTAATTGTTTATTGATTTGATTCATGTAAAATATAAAAGAATTAATTTTATTTTCGAAATAACTATAAGATATATTTTTTTGTAGTTAGATTCACAAAGAGGTAGATATTATACATTACTTTGCGAAACGTAATATTATAAGTGATGTAAGGTAAACTAATATTGCCTAATTTATCTTTAAATACATTTTATTCTAATGAAACGAAAACGAAAACATCAAACGTTAATCCAAGCAAATTTCCAGTAAAAGCTGTCACAAAAAATATGTCCCGCGTAACAGTATAGCACGGAGCACCGAGTTTCACTTCGTCATTGCAAGATACATCCCTCATAGTCTCCACCTTGAATTTTAATAACATTTTAATATTTGAGTTCGGATCTTGATGTGTGTCTGTGCGTGCGTGCATGCGCGCCATGTTTAAAGTCAACATTAAACATGCATGAGATGGAAATTGAAAATTTTCTCGACAGTCGGCGCGTTTTGACTCACATCGATTGAATTCAATTTGCAAATCCCAGAAGCGACGAATTACGTCAATTAGGATCGATCTGTTAATGTTGTGTGTGGGTGTGTGTAGGAGAGCCGGTAAAGGAAACAACTTCAATGAGAAGGAGGGTAAACACTACATAATTCAAGAGTTCCATTTCGGATCGTGAAAATTAATTTGTTTCGTGTGCGTCGGAATGATCAAATTAATTCGGGCCGAGTCTGTGCAAAAATCATTTTTGAAGGGGCACTATTTCGAGGGCGTTTAGGAATGCCCGGTGTTTAAATTGAGCACAGGAACAGAGGGGTTATGGAATTCCCGGAATTTATTTCTAAATTGGATGTAAGTGATACTTAACACTATTTTAACGTGAATGTCTTGTTTTGAATGGGAAGTTATATTATTTTTAGTAAATGGAATCTACAAGGCAAATTGGATTAAATGCTATGCAGACATCTAAGCCTCGCGCGTACGGTTAATCTTGTATGTATACACTCGTAAATGGGAGCTTTTACTTCAATTAATATATTCTTGTTGCTAAACTTATTGCATTCATTAAGAAGGATGTTCGTTTTATGGTCATTACTTAAGAGGTATACATCAGCATTAAACGGGTCATAAAGTGGATAAATAAAACATAAGTAAAATTGTAGTATTAAATTATTTAATATTTTATTTATGATGCACCTTTTAAGCACTATTTTATATTTCACTTAAATTGTTTTAAGTCTTCTTACGCTTTTAATTTCTGCAATATTTTGGTTACTAAATGTATCAAAAAATAATATTTATCTATTATATATTTATTATTCATTTAGATTAGAACAAACCGTCGGTTACCGTCGGAACCGTAAGAGCTACTGAATTTCATATATTGGATACCCTCATAAATTTCACTATTTGTGACGTATCATTAACTACTAAATTGCCATTAACAAACGGCGTACTATCAGGAATATCGTAAGTGTATACAGACGAAAAAGTTTGCAAAAAGATTTACACACTCCTGACCATTCCTGCTAGTAATGTCATTAGGATACATAGTCTCGGGGAAAGAATTTTGGTTATCCGACTCTATAACATAATTCCAAAAATCACATTTGTTGTAGTGAATGTTTGAATTCACTGATGTTATGAATAAAGGTAATTTCTTATAAATTCTTTGTAATTCATCAAATACATCCTGTGATTATGTATGGACATAAAAAGTTAATGAGTTAATGATTCCTTATAAAATATTTCGGATCGTTCCAAAAAGTGACACACATTGATTGTATAGATCTTTCGCAAATAGAACTTGTTGCTAATCTATTTCTTCCTCATATGCCGCGTGTAATTGCATAATTATGATTTTTAATAGGATTTGGTAGTGTGTGATGCCTTAGACTGTTTGGTTGAATTTTTTAATAATCTTCTTATACTATACCCGAATTTTTGGGATTGCTAATTTGATTATTTGCTTATCTTAGCAAAATTGTTTTAAAGTAATTAGTGTTTTAAATAAATATTCTAGAGTGGGTTTATCCGAATAATTTTGTTTGGTGATTAGGTATGTAATAAATCTATCATAATCTTTAAGGTAGCATATAACTCCACATCCCTATTCAATATCATCCGTTCCTATTTGTATAAATTTTGTAGTAAGCAAATTGCGAAGTTTGCTGCTTCAGTGTTCTTTGTAAGGGAACGTGGTTGTGTCATTCAATTAGGAATAGCAGTAGTAAAGATGTCTATGATATATCACCAATTATTTTAAATTCAGTAAAAGATATAATCATACAGCCACTCACCAAACTTATTAATCAATGTATACGTGAACACAAGTTTCCAGACTGTCTTAAATTATCCAAATGTATACCAATTCACAAGAAAAGGGATCCCCGACCCCCAATAATTATAGGCCAGTATCGATAATCCCAGTCATAGCAAAAGTTCATGAACTAGTGCTTTACAGACAAATATCAGAATATTTTGAATCAAATAATCTGTTCTCCCACAAACAGTATAGTTTCAGAAAGGGAAGATGCACAGTAAATGATATGGTGGAACTTATCGATAATATATTGAATGGTCTGGAAGAAAAATCATTTGTCTTGGTAAATTTCATAGACTTATCAAAGGCATTTGATTGCATATCACATAAATTACTGATACATAAGCTCTATTATTATAATTTTTTGCCATCTAGTGCTAGTATGATTATATCTTATCTGTCGAATAGAAAACAAGTGGTCTTATATAACAACTAATTAACAACTTATCCCAAGAAATGGCTATTGATCAAGGCATACCACAGGGATCGCATCTAGGCCCATTATTGTTCCTCATATTATTTTTGTAATAATTTTAATAATAATTTAATTAAGTTTACACAGTTTGCTGATGATACATCTATTTTAATAACAAATGATAATGTAGAACATTTACTTACCATTGAAAATGAATAACTTAATGTATCTAAAAATTGTTTTTTTTCAAATAAACTGTGTATGAATGAAAATAATACAATCAGACTGCTATTTACATTAAGAGATCATGAAGAAAACTTGGATTCAAGTTCAGTAACGTTTCCTGGTTTGTATATAGATCAAAACCTAAGGTGGGATGTTCATGTAAATAATTTAGCAAGTAAATTCTCTAAACATATATACCTAATGAGAAATTTATCACAATGTGTCTCCGTAGAAATTTTTAGGGCCTCTTACTATGCACTATATCATTCTATATTATCATATGGGTGAATATTTTCCTTACAAAGACGGGTGATAAGGATTATGTCAAAATTGCTATATAAGGAAGATTGTAACCAAACATTTATAGACATGGGAATATTAATTTTGCCCAGTCAATACATTTTAAGTTGGGAAGGAACATAATGTGGATTATAGTACAAATAATAGCTTAGTCTATTACAGACTATCCTTATCACAGAATGGCACGCAGTATTATGCACCTAAATTGTATAATAGATTGCCCACAGAAGTTAAACAAGTTAATTTTAAAATGTATAAAGCACGCATTAAACATGAATTATTAGCGAAGGCATTTTATAGTGTACATGAGTTTTTTTTTAATGTCGTTTTTAAACTGTCATATTATCTTTTAACATATTTATTTATTTTAATACATTTGTCCGTCCCGGTTTACCATAAGGTTTTAGCTGTATTGTATTTGCACTTTATTTTACTATATTATATTATTATGTACGACGTGTATAAACTATTGTAGGAGCACCAATAAATTTGATTTGATTTGATTTGATTTGAAAGGAAATACAACTGAGGATTTTATCTAGACAGTTCTCTAACTCAACCGAATCTTCTCTTGTTGTTAAAATGATTCATCAAAATTTTAAAGTCTAAAATATTATCATAATAATCTTTCTTTGTCTCTTTATGTTTCCCAAATGAATTATCCTTGAATGGTTATGGTGACTAGTCTCAATTTCCGTTTTTTTACGATCATATCATGTTTTATGTCTTTAATTTTCCCTTTTTTCATATTTATTTTTCGTTTTAGACTACTATTGTCTACTATAAACATATACATTGTCTGGAATTTGTGGGCCTTCTTCTCGAGATACATATTTTTGAAAGAGTTTGGGTCTTATTTTCAATTATTGTTTCATCAATTTTCTCCTACAACAATTTTATATTTTCTTGAATGGTTTCTAGGTCAATGTCTAAAATAGCTGTCTTATCAATACGACCCGTAATTATTTCGAAAGGTTTTAATTTGGTAATATTGTGTATTGTTAAATGCTAAAATAGCGTAAAAAGCTTTGATTTCGACCGCTTCATTTTTGTACATATCACGATTATTCAACCACCTCATATGTACGATTATGCTCGAATGCTCTAAAGTTCTACTAACAAAACTATTACTAATGGCGATTATAACATCACCACGAGATGTGTTACTTGAACGATGGATTCTTTCTTGTAAAGATTGTATAGTTCATTAGCTTAAATTCACTATCAGAAATATCATGGTTAAGTCATATTTCTACGATAACAATTACATCATAAAAATTACTTTTAAACATTAAACATAAAGTCTTTCATTTTAGTTCGAACTCACAATTTTGAAAGAAGATGTTTAGATTCTTAGTTCCACATTTCCGTTAGCTCTTGATTTGATGATTTTGGGAACCCCTAAACTATTTTTAATTTGAATATTGATTCTCCATTGTCCATCCATCGAAACAGTTTTCTTTTGTTGAGTTGAAATTATTCTCTCTGGATTCGAGTTCTATCGAAGCTAAATATATTAGTATTATCTCTTTGTTTCCTGGTTTCCTGGATTCTTTGAATAAGAGTATTAGAATATTTAGAATAATTTTGATCGGTCTATGTTTCAAATTATTAGATTTGTTAGAGCCAACACGAAACATTTTAATTGGTAAAATATCTATCTCTAAAGGTTTGAGAACAGATTTATTGCAGTAGTTTCCTCGTCTTCTCTACCTCTTGCAGTGGAAGAATTGGATTCTACAACATTGTATACTATTTTGTTATATTTGCGTTTATTACGATCTTCTATTTCATTATTCTTCTTTTTCTTCCCTAGCCCTGTTTTGTCCACTGCTTAACGTAGGCCTCTCCTAGTTTTTGCCATTCCTTTCGATTGTTGCCAATCAAGTACAACTTTCTTTCGGCTACTTTGCAGATATCATCTTTCCATTGTTGTTGCGGTCTTCCAACTCTTCGTTTATTTTGTCTTGGCCTATTTCATTATAAAATTAAAGCAGATGAAATATGACAGATGATAACTTGCAGGCAAATAAGTTGATAGCTAATAGATATAGATTATGTGAAATTATAAAAGATGGCAGTTGAAAATTGATAGATGGCTTTTTACAATAACACATATTGATTTTTTAAAAGCAGTTTAGATATGAATTACCATCTAGTAATGGTCTAAACCATGTCAAATGGCAGTTGATAAATGACAGATGACAGTTTACAAATGATAGTTAACAGGTGATGTAAAATTTTAACAATACTACATGACGACTACATGACTACATGATAGACTATCATCATCTATCAACTGTCATTTGAAAATAATGTAAAATTATAACAGTTGATAGAGAGCAGTTTTCAACGATATTACAGATGAGAATTTCCAAATGATGTAAAATTTTGACAGTGGTACATGGCAGCTTACGATAGCAGATGACAGATGGTAGCTGAAAAATTACAGATTATAACTTGTAGATGACAGATGATATGAAATTATAAAAGATGACAGTTAACAGCTGATAGATGGCCCTTCACGATAAATACTTAAGATTAAATTAAATAAGCATATATACACTTCAAGACATTACAAAACAGATTAAAAATTTATTTTGGCAACATACGCAATTTATTGAGCGAATCCGCAAAAAAATCAAACTCCAGACATGTGAAATTGACTTGTCTTAAAATTCTTGTAGCCACGGAGTACTGAGCATAATTAGTTCTTTGAAAAGGTACGTGGAAGGTAATATTACCACGTAGGGAACGAGAAGGACCATGTAAACATATCAGGCTGAGCAGATCGAGACAGTCAATAATACCATTAAGCAATTTATAGACAAGAGACTTACGATATTGAAAATTGATAATAAGTCATTGTAACTGCTAACTAAATTGTGCTCAAACTTGTTCGATACTTTTCTTGCTTACAGTAGTGAAGGGAGACCATACATTTGAACATTACTCTAGAGTTGGGCGAACTAGGGCGTTGAATAGAATAATTATTGTGCAATAATACTGAACATCTTTCGCGTGACGTTTAATGAATCCCAAGAGCGTAATCATGTCTTATAGTGGATGCCCGTCTGGCAAAGGTAATTAATTTGCACTTCTTTAAATTTAGATAGAGCTTGTCATCTCGGCACCAAACACCAAATGAGTGTAGCTCATTTTGAAATACTTTAGCATCTTCCATCGATTGAATTTTCATAAAAATCTTCATATCGTCAGCAAACATCTTGCGTTGGAAAAGCAGGTTACAGAATCATTTATAAATAACAAGGGACCTAGGTAGGACCCTTGGGGAATACCAGAAGTTACGTCAATAGGATAAGATAGACTTTGACCAATTCGTACAATTTGAATTTTATCGGATAAATATGATTGAATCCAATGTAAAATAGTACCATTAACTCCAAAACCGCGTAATTTATTAATTAAAAGTGTGTGATCGACAGTATCAAATGCCTTCGAGAAGTCAGTATAGATAGAATCTACCTAACTTCTCTCCGCGAAAGCATCAATTATGTATGATTCATACACTAATAGATTAGTTGCTGTCGATTTGCCAGTTCTAAAACCATGTTGGCACGTTGAAATTGAATATTGTAACATTATTGTTAGATATATGCTAATCATTTTTTCAAAAATCTTGGGCACCACTGATAATATGGATATGAGCCTATAGTTTTCTACTTTATTTTTGACACCAGATTTGTGTATTGGTGTTATAAAAGCACTCTTTCAGTAATCGGGAAAAATTCCTGAGCAAAGGACATATTAAATAAGAGCCATAAAGGACGACTAAGTGCAAATGCACAGTTCTTAAGAAGAGAAGCAGGTAAACCGTCTGGGCCTGGAAAGTTATTGGCTTTTAATGATATAAGTTCACTCAATACATCTGATATTTTTAACGCAGTATGAGAGTTGTCAATTAAAAAATTATGATTAATTCCTGTGTTATTCGATGGGCGGTAAACAGATCCAAAGAATTGAGCAAAGTTGTTCACCATGTCTTTTGTGCCAGTGGTCAATATTCATTGATCATCAAAGATAATCCAAACGCTTTTTGGGGCTATGTTAAATCCATGCGCTCACGTCATCAAATACCGACGACTTTTATCTCTGTGAATAAAAGTCGTCGGTATATGATGACATGAGCGCTTGGAATTAACATAGCCCCAAAAAGCTTTTGGATTATCTTTGATGGAACATTCAACCGATTGGATGTAGTTTAAATAACAATCATTATCTAGTGTTTTGCATTTATCATGAATTCTAGTGAACTCGAATAATCCGAGGGACGTTGAGATAAATTATAAGCTTTGTGGAGATTTTTCTTTAAAAATACTAGTTGTTTTAGTTCCCTACTAAACCATTTTGGAAAAGTGTAAGTTATCTTGTGAGTCGTGCTTGTTTTCGGTATACAGGGTGAGTTTTTTTCGATGTTCTCTATGGGGATCTCGGAAACTATAAGAGATAGAGAAACGGTTAAATGGGTAAAGAAGTGTAGATTTATGAGACGAATAAAATTCCACTTTCAAAGTTTTCAAAAAAATCAAGGGTAACTAGATATTTTGAAAGAAGTAAAAAGTGTCAATTTTTTCAAATCAATATATCTCGGTTATTATAACAGATAGAAAAAAACTGTAAAGGACAAAGTTTTTGATAATTTTATGCAGATTAATAAAAAATAATCAGAAAATTTTTATCGCCATTATTTTCCGAGATATGAAGCAAACCTACATTTTTTTAAATGGAAATCATAGTTGGCTATGGCCTCATCATTCAAAAGGTAATTTTTTTCTCTTTAATCCAATATGACATACGACATAGTTATTTCTAAAAATAAGTGAGTTATAGTCATTTTAAGTTTTATTATAAATAAAAAATGGGTAGCCATGAAAAAGATGAAAGTAAAACAATTGAAGTTGTTTATAATAATAGCAATATTGTAATTATTAGATTTACAAAGTTAAACAAAAATGAAAAAACAGCATAAGAATAATAATTTTGTAATTATCAAATGGCCTTCTGTAAGTGGTATAAACACATTTGTCAAGAGGATAATACGTTTCTTACACAAATATTATGAACAGATGAATCGCGATTCACTAATTGTGGTATTTTTAATCGCCACAATGAACATAGATGAACTCAAGAGAATCCACGAGAAGTTTCACAAAGAAAACTACAAATTCAATTTGCGTTTAATCCATGGTGTGTTTGGTTTCATTATTCTCGGTCCATATATCTTTGAAAGCTCACTAAGTGAAAATGATTACTTTCATTTTCTTCAGAAAATATTTGAAGATACGCTCGATTGTTTAAATTTATCATTACAAGCAAGATTGAAATGGTTCCAATATGACAGTGCTCCACCTCATAACATGTTGGCTTTACAAATTATTTAAATGATGCTTTTCCTAACTCATAAGTGGAGTTATGTAAAAAACAAAGTATATGAAAAATCATATCAATCCGTGGAGGATCATAAACTAGCTGTTATTGAAACATTTAATTCAATTTACATGAGAATAATCAAAAAAGCCATAAATTCAATTTTAAAAATATATAATTTATGTCATAATAATATTAATAGTGGACTCTTTGACCATATTTTTTTAATATTAAAATTTCTCTCCCATTGATATATTGATAATTACAGAATTACTTTATGCTGTTGTTTCATTTTGGTTTATCTCTGTAAAACTAATAATTGCAATATTGCTATTATTATAAACAACTGCAATTGTTTTACTTTCACCTTTTTCATGGCTACCCATTTTTTATTTATAGTAAAATTTAAAATGACTATAACTTACTTATTTTTACAAATAACTATGTCGTATGCCATATTGGATTAAAGAGAAAAAAATTACCTTTTGAATGAGGTCATAGCAAACTATAGTTTCCATTTAAAAAAATGTAAGTTTGCGTCATATCTCGGAAAATAATGTCAATATAAATTTTCTGATTATTTTTTATTAATCTGCATAAAATTATCTAAAACTTTGTCCTTTACAGTTTTTTTCTATCTTTTATAATAACCGAGATATGTTGATTTGAAAAAATTGACACTTTTTACTTTTTTCAAAATATCTAGTTACCCTCGACTTTTTTGAAAACTTTGAAAGTGGAATTTTATTCGTCTCGTAAATCTACACTTCTTTCCCCATTTAACCGTTTCTCTATCTCTTATAGTTTCCGAGATCCCCATAGAGAACATCGAAAAAAACTCACCCTGTATAAAGGGTTAAATTATTAAATATTGTGGAGTAAAAACGATGGCAAGCCTCATTAATGTTACAACCTACGAAAATAGCATCCCATCTTATATTGAGGAAGGCATCATTCAAGGATGTGTAATCCGCATGCTTAAAGTCGTAAGCTAGTTCTTCATTATCGAGCCATGCGTTCACAGAAGGATTGTCAAACTCCAAGGTTAAATCTAAGGGAGGGTGGTGAGCATCACATGGTAAAATTGGAGACATGAGAGATTCTGAGAGATCTAATAAAGCTGAACAATCAGATGGTGCAAAAACTAAGTCTAGAATGGCACTATTAGTATTACGTACTGTATTACATCGGTGCGAGTTAATAAAGCCAAACGTAGTTGATACCAGGCTTACTTTAGGACAAACAGATACCGTTCGAACACCATATTTGTCATTGATCCAACTAGCAGAGGGCAAGTTATAATCACCAAACATGTATATTGTATTAGAATTTGATAATGACAATAATTCTATGTATTCACAATGACTTTGATAAATTGAGTAGTCTGAGTTAGGAGGTATATAAACAGCCCCGAGGATAATTTTACTACTAGCCACATTAATACAGACATACAGTTCTTCATAAAGAGAGTTATGACTGTATACTTCGTATGAAGAATATCTGTTTGATACTGCAATAAGAACTCCTCCACCTCGCGACTGGGATGTTGCAATACAGTTGTAAGATGATAGCTGATAGATGGTAGATAATCTATTATTATCACTATATGATAGATGACAGTTAATAAATCATATATGGTAACGGTCGTAACCGTTGATGATGGCAGTTGACAAATGACAGATAACAGTTTGCAAATGACAATTGCAGATAATAGATGACAGATAATAGTAAATTATAACAGTTGACAGATGGCAGTTTTCGATGACATATGGCAGTTGATAAATGACACATCACAGTTTACAAATGACAAATGGTGTAAAATTTTAACAATAGTTATGGCAGATTACGAAGGCGACGGCAGTTGCAAAATAGCAGATGATAACTTGTAGGCGGCAGTTGATAGATGAGAGATGATGTAAAATTTTAAAAGATAACAGTTGACAGTTGATAGATGACAGATTATGTAAAATGTAAAAAAAGACAAATGAAGTAATATAAAACATACATTTTCTATGATGAGACACTCAGCTCGCTTTTTTCGAAGAAAACAACTGTTCAGAACTAACTGACATTTTTACACACGACGAGTACTTTAGTATTTTAAAGAAAGGGAAAAATACAGCGACTGGACATGACCACATACACAGACTCATCCTAAAATCCTTTCCATCCCACATCCATGATTACATCCTTAACAACATCAATTTTCTATATAAAAATCAATATTTCCCGAACGTTTGGAAAATAGGAATTGTAATCTGTATCCCCAAACGCGACCAACCCTCTACCTTATTATCCAGCTACCGCCCTATTACCCTTCTACCTGTTATTGGAGAGATCTATGAGTCCCTTCTCAAAAACAAAATCCTCTCACTAATTTCCAATCAAATCCCTAAATACCAATTTGGTTTTCTTCCCCACAGATCAACTTCCTTGCCACTCACTATCCTAGTATCAAATTTTCAAACATCCCACCTCGAAGGCAAAGCCTCAGCAGCTCTATTTTTGGATGTCCAGAAAGCTTTTGACTCTGTCTGGCATCAAGGCTTACTATACAAGTGCCACCTCCTAAATATACCTCCTCATATCATTTTCATTATTAAACAATTCCTCTGTAATAGATCCCTAAGAGTCAAAATCCATAATTCATTCTCCTCTCTATTTACTCCCGAACAAGTACTCCCTCAAGGCTCTCCTCTCTCACCTCTGTTATATAACATTTTTTGTGCTGATATCTACAACCCTGATCCTCTCTACTTTAATCCATCCAAATACCTCCTGCAATTTGCAGGAGGTATTTGGATGGATATGTGCCCTAGTCACACATTCTCCCACACTACCAAAAGCCCTCCAACTCCTCCAAGAGCTTATTGACTCCCTTCAACGATGGTTTGTGCATTAAAATCAATCCTCACAAATCACAGCTCCTAATCCCTTATCACCGCAGCAATAATTCACCTCACAAAGTCCATATTTCAGAAACTGCGATCCCTCCCTCAGTTTCCATTAAGTACTTGGGCATAACCATAGATCAAAAAATTAATTTTAAAAAACATACAGCCATAACAAAAAGCAAAATTACTTCTAGGGCAAAATGCTTTAGAAGTTTAACTTACAAAAACAATGGTATTAATACCAGAACTGCCGTAAAAATTTACAAGATGATATGCCGCCCCCTACTTTACTATTGGTTGTGCCCTCTATCCCAACCCCAGCAATCCAACCTCCCGTAATATTGAAGTTAGCGAGCGAGCATCCCTTCGTACCCTAACAAAACTCCGTCATCCTCTTAATCCTCTACACAATCCCTCCAATCAGCTCCTCTATGATACTACTTTAGTTATCCCCATCCTAGAACGTCTTCGATTCCTATCAGAAAAATTCGCCAAAAATCCTTTTAACTTTCACATATTATCCCTCTACTGTCTTCCTAGAAACCCACACATAATCCTTAAATTTAAAAACCCACATTCTACCATTTTTGATTTCATTTCATCATTTCATGCATGTACTCACTAACGACTGACGCCATACGACTGGACAAGACAAGGCAGAAAGACCTCTGGTCGATAGCCTTTTGACAGATTAATACATTAACACATCATTCATTATTTATCATTTTAATGTAAATATGTACAAAATTTGTCAATAAATATATGTTACTACTACTAAAACATACAATCAAGAAAAAAAGAAACGAAAAATTGAATTAAGTCAAAGTGACAGTCCTAACGTCATTCTATAGATCCAATAACTAGTAGAACTTAGATAATAAAAGTGACGAAACATCAAAACAAGAAAATAAAAACAAATGACAGATAACAGACATCAGATAATATTATAAATTTATTTAGACTAATCAAAAATATCGATTTGAAGTTAAAGTTTTTAATGCTTCTTAAACACATATGAATTTATGAATACCTACTATATCAATCTTTTTTACATAATTCTTTAGTAATATATATTTAAGTAAAATACAATTATCAAAAACATCATAATTATTTAACATTTACAAGTAATGGAATCAATATAATGAAAACGGCAAAGCATTTCAGCCAATAGCAGAACATTATATATTCTAACGGTGTTAGTTTTGTAATTTCTGCGAATTATAATTTTCGAAGGTGAAATGGTTGACATATTCCTTTACATACTTATTTTCTAATTTTACACGCTGCAAATTGTTTACCGTCTGTTACACATAAACTTGTAAATATGTATCACTGCCCTGAAAACAAGAATCGCACTTGCATTTTTTGAGCGACTATATAAAGAATACATTTCGTAACAAGCTAAATCTTGACCCACATTTACAATTAAAACTGGGCATAAGCTAACCGGACCATCCCTCATACGTTTAATTTTACATGCTTATAATTTTATTATACATTTTAAGCTGAGTGAAATAGGATTAGCAAGTACTAAAGATATTTAAATCATTGAAACTAATTTTTCTCTTCAAAAATAATTTCTACAGTAAAAAATTTTCATTTTTCGATTTAACCTTTTTAATACAATATAAATTTATTTTCAAAATGTAAAATACAACATTTACTACTTAAACGACATTTTAGATACATCTTCCTTTATAACAATGACTTAGAAAGCATATTATTATTTTTACAGAAAACTATCATAGAAAACAGTTTTATATACTATAAATATATTTATATATTATTAAAGTTTTTGTCGTTATTCAATAATTAATAAAAACATTTTGTAATATATATTCACATATATTCATAATTTAACTTTTATTTTATTTAATAGTGAGAATTGGAAATTTGTCATTATAATGTTTTTTAAATTAATATAATAAAATATAATAATTATAACATATGTTAATTAAATAGTTATTTTTTCTTATTGTTTATTGTTTTTATAATTTATACAAACTAACTACTACCAAGTTTTTTTAAATATGTTATACTGGAGTATTAGGTTTTGTTGTAAAGCCTCTAGTAATATTTAGACTTACATTAAACCACTTTCAAGAGTTGCTTACAACAGTTTACAAAGTATAAACTAAGAACACGCTGGCTAATGATGCGGACCACCTAGACGGCCAGATGTGGGCAAATAGACCGAAATTGCGAAAAATGATTGATGGACGCATCGAAGGCCCATCAGACGCACATACACGTAAATAGAAACAATTGCCTCATTCTTTAACTCGACACTTATTTATAACCACAATCACAACGGTGAGGTCGTCGATTTTTATTTTTAACTCGAAACTCAAACGGCTTACCTTAGAACAGTTCATCGAGCCAAGTAGAACGTGTCGACAGGTACGCATTTGTATCGCTAGTCAACATTATCCCTTAACAGTGACGAACAATTGTCACGTGATGTATTACTTCATACTTGATAAATATTTATGACACGAGGCAACCTGTTGCTATAAAGACATCCGTCGCGCACTTAACCTCAATAAAAACAAGCACTACCACTGACTTTTTAACTCGGAAAATGAAGATTCTTCTAATATCGTCCACTCCCTTAACTGAACAACTTTCTGGTTTATACGGGGTGAAATCCGAAAGACGGTTTTCACTTGAAACAAATACACCGACTCGCGCGAATAGGTTAACTCAATCCGCAGTAGTTGTGGTTTAAAATTAGACTGATTCAGTTTTGTAGCCTGAAAAGTGAGGTTTTCTAATAATAGTTTCCACTCCAAAACATCGGGAAATTTATAAATGTCGCCGCGACGCCGCCTCACCCCGCATATAAATCACACCTTCACAGAAACAGATGATTTTTATTTTTATATTTATTAAAAATTAATTCCATAATTGGCATTGACCTACATAAGGATAAATAATATGTGGATAATAAATAAAATTGTTCGTTTTGTATTTTTATCTTTGATTTCTTTTATTATTTGCCATTCTTCATTATGCTTATTTTATTACATTGTATTGTATATTTTTCTTTTCATATAGCTTGTTTTGCTTTTATTTTTCTAAATTTAAAAGCGAGACATAAATTACCAACAGTAAAAATGAAGAGAGTGTTGATGAATATTTAAAAGTATCTACTGTAGTTAGAAATATAATAAATTTAACTTAAACCTGCTAACTAATAAATTATGATTTTTAATCAAATCAAATAAAGCGAGTAAATTTAGTTAAACAAACCAAGTGTTTAATTCTTAACCTACTGTTAAAAATGAAACAATTAAAAATGTATCTAACAATAGGTTATAGTCTACTGTATGCTACGCAGCAGCTGGTAAATTATAATCACCACAAAAACATATTCCAAATCTGGATGATCAACACATATTTGTTTAATTGCTTACGAATAGTGTTCATAAAATTTAATGGTGATGCGGGCTTTAAGTAAGTAGATCCAAACACAATTTTGTCATTAACTTTTACAAAAAAAAAGGTTCAACAGAATTTACCAAAGATTCCAATTTAACACAATTCAAATGAGATTTAACTGCGACGAGGACTTTACTCTTAATACTGGTAAAATTAGATCGCCCAGCTATGTTTTCTATGTTTCTATGAATACGGTAATTATAAATACAAAAATTGACATTTGTATGAAAATAATTAATTTTAGATCTAAAGCCACCAACCTTTTGGAAATAAATAGTTAGGACATTTAAATATATTATTATTTCAACTGTTTCTGTTGGCTTTCAGTGCGATTTGTATAAAAATTGTACCAATATTTAAAGTACGCACTGATTTTAAAAATTCAATCATAGATTGACGAACAGGAAACAGACTTGAATCGGCCTTGGCCCATTAAACACTTTTCCTGATGATGATGATGAAGATTTAGATTTTGTAGGGCGCTTTGACAGCTTTGGTCATTTGCGCAACAACTAATAAATCGACTTAAAAACTAGTATCACAGTTGAACCTGTAGATGGCGCTCATAACAATACAAAAACAACATATACATAATGAATAATAATAAATTGACGCATTCAAATCACCGGCCTGCTTATTATATATAATTAGCCAAAAGTAAATATGTCGGACGTCGATAACATCGAATCCAACCTCTCGGTGAAAAAGAAGACAAAATCAAACAGTAGTGGACCTAAACGGTGTTCATGTGGTTCCTTTGCTAAGTCAGGTGAACAATGTGTTAAATGTGAAAGTTTCTACCATACCAGCTGCGTAAATCGGGTAAAAGTGTGCTGCAACATTCCGTTGCCTGTAAATAACCTACAAGTAACATCCCCGGATATAAACAATGCTGCATTCGTGCATAAATGTGAGTACTCAGAACACTTATTTAGTGCATATACAGATCGAATAAAAGAACTCAAAACGTCTAATAAGTTATTGTTAAATCAACTGAAGTATGTGGAAAATGAAAATATAGAATTAAAAGCCATTATAAAATCCCATAATGAGAATCCTAAAAATTCCAAAACTATACAAAGCGAAAATTCTATAGAAAACCCATTAAACTCTCAAGCGACAAAAATTTTAAATAACATTGTAAACGATGGCGATGCACAAACCGTTTCCGTTGCCATAGCCGGCCAACAAGACATCCCGATTGTACACCCAAATGAAGACACGCATGCATGGACCGAAGTTGTACGGAAAAGTCGCAACGGTCGCACCACGAAACCAAGCGAATTAAAAAATATAAACTCAAATGTACCAAACTCAAGTAGCGCTCACACCACGAAATCAAAAGAATTAAAGAATGTCAACTCAAATGTATCCAATACAAATGGAAAAAACAAATTATTAGAGGCAAAGCAACGTGGGGAGATGATAATTTTAGTGCAGCTACACAAAAAGCATGGCTACATATCGGCCGTGCGAGGCCAGATGCAACTGTTGAGAATATAACCA
The DNA here is from genome assembly GCA_963969525.1 of Ontholestes murinus. NCBI lineage: Eukaryota > Metazoa > Arthropoda > Insecta > Coleoptera > Staphylinidae > Ontholestes > Ontholestes murinus. The sequence continues at coordinate 34,187,041 of OZ018390.1, forward strand.
ACTTTTTAACAACAAGGTTTCCATCAAGACAATTTACGGTTGAGAAATTGGAATCTAACAAGCAACAAATAACTGCCTCGTTTAAACTCGGTGCTGATTTTGACTTATTAGAAAAACTCACTATACCAGACTTGTGGCCATCAGGCATATCAGTCAGACGTTTTAATTTTTTTCGAAACTACACAACAAAAGAAAAATTAAAATCTAAAAAGTCGCGTGTAACACTTTTCCACATAAATATGCAATCGGCCAGGAATAAACTGAACGAATTCCAAATTTTTTTTAAAGCCCAGCCGGAAGTCCTGGATATTATATGCATCACGGAACACTGGTTACTATCAGAAGAAATTAAATATTTTTCACTCGAAAATTACGTTACTGCCTCAAGTTTCTGCAGAAAGCGGCCTTATGGAGGATCTATTATTCTACTACGGCAAAATTTATCCTTTAAAGTGATTGACACTGTCCAGAAACTTTCTACGGAAAATCTGTGTGAACTATGTGCGGTCGAAATACCATTATTAAAAATGAGTGTGTGTTGCGTATATAGAGTACCTAATTCAGACTTTTCTAATTTCTTGTTTATTATATCTAAGGCGCTTGAACTGTTAAAGCAAAAATATATTATTATTGCAGGTGACTTAAATGTAAAGTTTTATACAACTGATATTCAAACTAAAAAATTCAACGATTTAGTTAATTCTTTTGGCTACAAAATCACTGGAAACATATATTGTTTGGATAATATATTAATCAATAATTATATTAATGAAAATATCACCTATACAAGTAATCTCATTAATACAGAATTTTCTGACCACAATGGACAAAAAATAGAATTGAATTTATTTAACGACTTTGAAACCAGCCCAAAAATTACAAGATTTATAGACCAAAAAGGTTTAATTTTACTACATCAGATATTTGACACTGCAGATTGGGATACTGTTCATGAAAATAGTGATATAGATGTATGTTTTGATAGATTTTTATTAATACTACAAGATGCAGTAAAATTAGCATTTCCTTTAAAATTACATAATATTCATAAACCGTCTGGTAAATTAAACTGGTTTACTAACAAATTAAAAGAAATGCGCGACACATTACTTTTCCTTATTGACATGAATAAAAATCATCGGCATCTAAATTTAACTGAATCAATTAAAAAACTCAAAAAAAACATATAAGGCCGAAATTCTAAAACAGAAAAAACTAAAAAAATATATCACTCACTCCAATAATTATGCAAAAGCAATGTGGAACATTGTAAATACAAACAAAACGCGTAATACGACTTCTGAAATAAAACCAGATACTTTTAACGAATATTTCGCCAATGTTGGAAATGTGATAGCAAATTTATTGGGTAATGAAAGTACTACAATTAATGATAATAGAAAATCTACCCTACAAACTCCAAATACCATTCAAACACCATTTCAAAAAATTAACTTAACGAAATTATCCGAATCCGAAGTTAGAGACATAATAAATAGACTTAGTAATTCACATAGTTTCGATGCATACAATTTAAATAGCCAGATTATAAAACATGTAAAAAGTATAATTATACCTCGCAAAATTAGTTAACAGAGCAATAGATGCATAATTATTTCCGCGGTCGCTTAAAATTTCTAGAATAGTTCCTATTTTCAAAAAAGGCGACAAATTAAATGTTAGTAATTATCATCCCATAGCTATCATTCCAATTATTAGCAAAATATTTGAAATTGCAATAAAGACTAGATTAACACAATATTTCGAAAAAAATATTCTTTTAACAAGTGCCCAATATGGTTTTCGCGAAAATAAGAGTACAGTATCTGCTTTAGTTGACTTCGTGAATTTCATTTATACAAATATTGAAGATGGAAAATATGTAAGTGCTTTACTCTGTGACCTAACGAAGGCCTTTGACTGTATTTCTCACAACATCTTTTGCATAAACTTAAACAATACAAAATTGATGACAATGCAATTGAATTTTTTAGTTCATATTTTTTCTGAACGGCAGCAATATGTTGAATCAAACAGCCTATGGTCAAAAATTTTACCATTAAATCGAGCGGTTTTTCAAGGATCTATACTGGGGCCTCCACTTTTCATTATTTACGTAAATGATATAGATCAACACGTAAATGAAACAAACTTAATTCTGTTTGCAGATGATACGTCGGCGTTAAATAGTTCAAAAAACTGGAAACATTATTATCTGTAACAACTAACATTAAAAATCGGTTAAAGTATTGGTTTTCAGCAAACGAATTAACACTAAATGAAACTAAAACCCAGACAATTATTCTTGGAACTCGAAATTTGGATGAACAATTTAAAGCAAAAAAGGTAAACTTCTAGATATTTATTTTGAACCAACATTGACCTGGTTTGAACATTGCGATAGACTTGCAAACCATTTATCATCGTTAATTTACCTTTTCCGAAATATTTCGGCGTCTAAAAAAGTTTTAATTGCTGCGTACCATGCTTTATTTGCTGCAAAAATGAACTATGCTATTATAATCTGAGGATACTCGACATCAGCTGCTAGAATCTTTAGTCTACAGAGAAAAATAGTACGTATAATTGAAGGTGCTCATTACAGGCAAAATACAGAACATATTTTTATTAAATATAATTTATTAACTCTTCCAGCACAATATATTTTTCAATCATTATTGTATAATCAGCAAAATATAACAAAACACGAAACTGTAAATGAGGTTCACAATTATAAAACGAGATCAACTGACAATTTATATATTCCTTTCAGTCGACTTAAAAAAACTCGATGCAGTGACAATTATTTTGGATTAAAATATTTCAACTATCTTCCAACACGGATCAGACATTTAAGTTTCAATGAATATAAACATTGTATAAAACAGTTCCTTATTATGAAATGTCCTTTCAACATAAATGATTTCTTTACTTACACATTTTAGTTTACTTAAATTTCTAATTTCTAAAATTATGTAGTATGAAGTATTTTTCTTTTGTTGACGAGTGTAAATATTTATTTGTAAATGTTTTAACACAATAAATATTATTATTATTATTATTATTATTAATTAATAAGTCAGGAGTTGGACAGAAACATAGATAATTTTCTAATGGAGCAAGATGTCTTGAGATCTCAAATTAGACACATTCCTTTAAAATATGATGCACGCCCACGACAACTGCCAAGTATTGAAGGTTCCTCTCTGCAAGATAATCAGTTGTTGAATGACCTTGATGAAAACCATACTGAGTACTGGAAATGAGATTGTTCGACTCCAAAAACCATGTGAGCCCAAGGTTCACCATTCGTTCTAATACAGATTCGAGTTCACAAATAACGAAAGCATTGGTGTAGTTAGCGTTATTCGACTCGAAATTCAAGTAATGGTGCTCTGCTTTATTATGAATTTAAATAAACCATTTGTCGTAGCTATCATTGCTTGAGAACTGGACAAAGGTGTATGGTAAGGTGTTTGAAATTACCTGTGTCGAACTTTTTTGAATACCTCTTTAGAGGTAGTGTATCGCTTAACAGATGAGACAAACTATATCCAGGAACGTTTTTTGGACTCAGCAAAGATAAGACTTGCGATAGATCGTTTTTTTTTATTTGCAACATTTTCTAAAGCCATATTTTGTTTAAAATTACGAAGGGCTTTCTTTCTCTCCATAATGACTTGCCTGCACGCATCATTTCACCATGGTACGGGGGTCCGGCGCAAGACTGCAGAATCAACGTTCGGTATGTCTATATTATCCAGTTGTAGGTTTTGGTGAAAGACTTTCCAATTAGCTTCTGCTATTTTCCACTTTACTGGATGACTGTGGATATTCAAGCGGCTATCGATTTTACAGATAATGGAAAAGTAGTCACTACTACAAAGGTCCGACATTACTTCCCACGTTATACTTACTACTACTTACTACTTACTACTTACTAAATCGGTTTGCTCGTTTAACAGGTTAATGAGGGGGTTACGATTACGTTTGAAAATTTCCGCGGATTCTAGGAGATTAAGCTTTGTACCTTTTGAACATTTATGTAAAATTTTAAGATTATGAATTTCGGGGAATGAATGTTTACATTCTAACGCGTGATTAGAAAAAGAACTGGAATTTTGATTTAGCCGGAATGCGCGGAAATGTTCAGCGTATCGTTTTTCAAAACTGAGGCCCGTTTGTCCTACATACACACTATTGCACTCGGAACATGGAATATCATACACAACTGATGTCTTTAAGGGGTTGATTTTATCGTTTGAATTGAACAATAAATTGGATAGTTTGCAAGCAGGTCTAAACGCGATTTGATGATTTTGTTTTCGAAGAATGTGAGCAATTTCTTCTGAAGTTTTACCGTAATAAGTTAATGTGATGAATGGATCTTTATTTGAATTTGGAAGTCTAGGATAAATGTAGGTCATAGTGTTGTGATAACGTTTTTTATTAATTAAATTTTGAATTAAATTGACTGGAATCATTGAATGGTAAGCAGCTAATTTGTGCGACAAAGGGTGATTAGAGTTAAAGGGAATGGTAGAATTTACGTTGGTGGGTTTCATATATATATATATATATATATATATATATATATATATATATATATATATATATATATATTCAATTCAATTCTATTGATACTGTGGATCAAGGTCAAGTCTATAAAGTTAATTTGGTTATTTTGTTCGCATTCCAATGTGAATTTAATTTTAGGGTGTATATTATTAATTATGTTTAAAAAATGATCTAATTGGCGTGCAGGGCCACTGAAACATGCAATTATGTCATCCACATATCGATGCCAAAAGTAAATGTAAAATCTAAGTTAAATATTTTTTCTTCTATCTGTGCCATGAATAAATCAGCTAATAAGGGACTTAACGGCGAACCAATTGCCAGACCTATGGTTTGTTTGTAAAATTGATTATTGAATTGAAAGTAATTTTGTTGTAAACACACTTCGAATGACTCATAAAGTTCCGATTTTGTTATGATGTTAATATCTAATTTGTCTAACATGTTCTGAATATCCAACTCAATTGATTCACAAAATATTAGGTTCGATACGACAATTGCTACACCACCACTTGTACGTTCGTTGTCGTTATAATCTTTTCTAAAAAATTAATAATCTTGTAAAGTTGGTGTAGAATTCATATGAAAGTGTGTCTCCTGCAGACACAAAGCAATTGGTTGGAATGGGTTGCAAAGCATCCTGATTTCTGCTAATCGTACATTTAAACAGTTACAATTCTATTGTATGAGTTTTCTCGTTTTAAGAAGGGTCTCTATTGCTTAAGTGAAACTTAAGACGGTCTGAACCAGCAAGCAACTTAGCCTAATCTATATCTATAAGGTCATCAGTAATTATATCTTTGGAGAGACTGATTGACTTCTCTTCTATGGATTTAGATGCTTGGTTCTCTAATTTCAAGACTTCTTTTAATTTTGGCGTTGCACCAGTGATCGGTTTTGACAAAGTTTGGATCTGTCTCGTCGTATATTTCGTGGCTTTTTTGGAAGTTTTAAAACACTAGCAACTTTGTTCATATCATATTGAGTACCTAGGGTCGAAGTCTGCACAGCAGCAGCTTCCAAAAATGACTTTATTTGCGAAAAAGATGTGGCAAATAGAACGATATTTTCGTTTTGCGTCAGTGTAAGAAATGCGGTCCTCTACTAGGATCTTCTGTATAACCTACTTAATTTGAAATTTCGAACATTGTCGAAAGCATGGTGAAATGGGGTTCTGCACGTTTAGCACATTTAAAAGGAGTCAAACAAATTCCATCGTATGGAAGGTTGCCACACTGGGCACATACAGAATCATTATTACATTTGTCTGACACTTAAACGAATTGCTGATAATTAAAAGATCTCGGGGAGTTTAATCTAAATGGTTGTACTTAGAAATTAACATCAAGGCAACTTTTACACATTTGGGTATTTGAAAGGCGTTAAATGTTAAAATAAAGCAAAGTGCTGGCTAATTCGATACCTGCTGTTTTAGAAGTTAACTCCTTTATAGACATTTAAAGTTTTATGTGGTTCTACTATATTGTAAAAAACGTCCATTATATTACATTTCATAAATGTCTTACTCCGCTTTTCACTAATAGTTGTAACCATTAGAGTAACTTTTTAATATTTTTTAATAAGAAATGGTGACATTTTCTCAAAACTACCATTTTGCATTTTAATAATTAGGAACTTTTTGCAATTTAAAGTTCTGGACTTGGCGGTCTTTGTAGTTTCTGTTTGATTTGGAGATAATTTTGGGTTTCCATTAGGAAGTTTATACATTTGATCTCCTGTATTCCCCAATCTCATTGGAGCTTCAAATGGGACAGATGAACACAAACTGTCGGTGTACGTAAAATAAACGTACCCTCGCCTCACCAGCAAGCCCAAATACTTGATGGCAAGAAGATTGATTCACGCTGGGCTAGGTGTCTCTCAACCGCCAGAATCATCTACTCCGCCGACACGGGTCGCAGCGCACGGCAAACGCTCAGGTATGTCATGTCTTGTAGAAAGCCACAGGTAAAGACACACGGAACCTGTAACGAAGAACAGGCCAATAATCAAAATAAGATAACATATTCATGACAAGTGCACTTATGGTTTAAGACTGGTACCTACTAAAGCCGGTTCTCATTAGTCGCCTCTTATGACTTGCTGAGTAGGCAGCATTTGTATTCTTCAATCAGGAGTCTACTTGCTAGAATGTGGTGATTGTCCCAATAAGAAAACAACGTCTACATACGCCAACCACTTAATTGACAATAATAAATTAATACATTTAATAAACGCGGTTTGTTACTAAACAGATGTCAACAATTCACCACTATTAAATTTGTAAAACCTTAATTTATTTAAACATTAAATGTAAATATTTACAATTTTATACACTTCCCATCCCCTCCTAAACAACATTTTAGTATTTAAGTAATAATTGTAGTTTGAAACATCCATTATTCATCTGCCTGATGAAGCCACTTTGTAGCGAAGCAATTGTCGCAATCCATCGACAATAAACTGTGTAAATTCTCAAAACCGAAGAGTTTTATTTATCACCTATACAATGGAATCATACATAGCTGACCAATTACAACATATTACTTTTTAAAAATACAATCAATAATTTGCATTAATTCTTTTTTAACTTTGATTAACTTGACTCATCCCCCAACGCCAATTTCATAGGGTGGTTTAATTCTAAATGATGAGGCAAATAGCGGATGCTCTGAGAAATTATTTTTTTATTAACATTATGTACTGGCCGTCATAAGCAAAAGAACAACAATTCGTCGCTCAATTTTTATTAAAATTAGAGAAACAGAGATGGAGTAACGGGTAAGCAGCTATGTCTGGTTAAGATTAAATTGACGAAATATTGGCAGTAATTTAGAATAGTTTTCTTACGCACACCTAGCCACTTACCCGTTACTCTACCTCCCTTATTTATATATATAAGTTAAATTTCGTGGTTCGCAATTGTGTTTTTTTAAAAAGGTTTATTTCCGAAATTTACAATTAATTACATTACTTAAAACTTAATTATACGGAGAATAAATGATATGTGAAGCGTTACAGTACTAATATAATAATAATGGATCTGAATCTTATGCGGTTAATCTATTTATATAAACTAAAACTACGAACTAAGCATATTGACATCTGGCGGGTGATGTCATCCTAACTACGCATTAATTAATAAAATATATTTCTAAATAATAAAATTAATTATATTATAACAAAGAAATGTTTATTGTGGACGCCAGGTCACTCCTCTCCCCCTAGATCCGACACACCTGTGGAGGAGAATCATCATCTTTTACAAGGGTGGCTGCTCCTCTGCGTCTTAAGCGTCTGTAAATCAAAGTCACTACACAAATTATTATGAACGAATAAAGTATTAGTGTCCATGCACTGGGTTTTAGGGGTATCACCGAATTATTTATATCGGGTATCGGGGAATACACTGGGATGTCTTCTAATTGAAGTCTTTTCAATTGTATTGTAAAGTTATTTAGATTGAAGCACTCACGAGCACTGGGGTTCCATACGTTGTTTCCATTTGGGGCACCTTATAGTTCCGGAAGACTATGTCGCATTTGTTGGGTTGAATGATGAAAACGCCTTCCAGGTCACGGGTCTCTTCTTGATTAGGGCAGGTGATCTTCAATTTTTCTTTTTTTCTTAAAAACGGATTTTTGGGTGGTTCCATTGACCAAAAGCTCTGTTTCACAATCAGCCTGGTAATTTAAGAGCAAGTTATCGTTGCATTGGAATTTTTGTTAATACCCAAGCATATGTCTCTTAGAGGTCATGTTTTTGAGTTAATTTTTGATTTTAACATTACTTTTACATTAGGAATTATAGTTACATATTCGGACATATATTTCAGGGGTATAGGGTATATTTTATACAGATCGAAAGGATGTTCATAATTAATAGGAAGGGATAGGAAATAATAGATTTTTGATTGTTCGATTTTGCAATCGACTGATATCGCGGATTCAAAATCTAAAATGTTTTCTAATTTAAGGTCGAAAGGCAATTCCTCATTATAGTGAACGGAAATCTTTTTTAGTTCATTAAATAAATCTTGGGGCCTAATTATATCTGGACTAAGAATTTTTAATTTGCAAAATGTTAATGAGTTAATAACTTCTTCCAAAATATTTTCGATTATTGTGTAAAGTAAAACGAGTTGATTATACAGATCTTTAGTGGTCTATCTCCTCTTTATAAATTGCGTGTAATTGCATTATTCTGGCCTTGAGAAAGTTTTGGTTATGTGCGATATCTTTGATTGTTTCATTGAAATTTTGTATTAATTTTTCGTTTATGCTGTACCCGAATTTTATTTGTTTACTAATTTTTGAAATGTTCAGATTTAGTATAGTTCTCAAAAAATGACTTTCTTTGCTGGACTAAACTAGGATTTGGAATTATTGAAGATGATGGGCCTGGTACTTCGTCATCAATTTTTGGTGTACCAAAATAGATGTTTATTTGTATTTTAGAATTTTGGAAGATATAATTTATCATGTCTTTAACTGAATTATAGTCTAATTGGTCTAGGCCATAACCTAATTTGGGAATTGCTAATTTAGTGATGTTTTTGTCTAAACAGAATTGTTTTAAATTTATCAATGTATGAAACAAACATTCTAAAGTGGGTTTGTCGAAATAATTTTCTTTAGTGATCAAATAAATAATATATCTACCTTCTTCTTTAATATGACAGAGAGAATATAATTTTGCGTTCTGTTTTGATAAATCTCTAATTTTTCCAAATCTTAATTTAAATTCACGTGCTATTCCTGCACTCATTTTTAAATCTCTACTCACACAGTGAGCGAGTGAGTATTCTAGAGGGGCATTGAATAAATCATCCGAAATTTCTCTTAGGTTTTCATTGTTTATTTCTTTATCATTACTTAAAATCTCAATAAATGTTTCAAAATGTGGAGTTTGTTTTAAATTAGATCTTTTGACTCTGGGACGTTTAATATTTGACAAATGAATTTTACTAGATTGATTATGATGTCTGGTTTCTATTTCTGCTGTTTTACGATTAGGATCAATAGTTTGAATGTTTTCTTTTTGATATTTATTTTTAGTTTTTGATTGTTTTTGTTTGTTTTTAATAAATACTTTTTCTGGAATTTCTGGAACTTCCTCTCGCGTTAAGTTATGTTTTTCAATAGTTCTCGTTTTATTTTCATTTATTGTTTCATTTATTTGTTCATACAACAATTTGACTTTAGTTTTATGATTTTCTACATAATTGTTTGTAATTAAGGTTTCTAAGTTGAGGTCTAAAAGAGATTCATTATCGATGTGTCCCGAAATAATTTCAGAAGGTCTTAATTTTGTAGTCGAATGGATAGAATTATTATATGCTAGTACGGCGTATAAGGTTTTAATTTCTATTGGTTCTTTTTTAAATGTGTCTTGATTATTAAGGAGCCGTATGTGTTCAATGATCGTCGAATGTACGCGTTCTATTATTCCATTAGATTCTGGGTGTTGGGAACTAATAAAATGAATTTTGATTTTATGAATTTCCAAAAGTTCTCTAATAACCGTGTTCTTAAATTCCAAATGATTATCCGAAATAATTAATTTAGGAATTCCATGGTGACAAAAGAATTTTATTAAATTGTTTGCTACTTCAACAGCTTGGTAAGAATTTAATTTGTAAAGTTGCGTATATTTAGAAAATGAATCAATTATAGTAAGAAATTTGGAACTTTCAAGAGCAATACAATCTATATGAATTATTTCAAATGGTTTCATAGCTGTTGGGGTGTTATTAAATTTTAATTTAAGTGGTTTGCGATCATATTTAGAAACTAAACAGACTTCACAATCATTAATATATTCTTGGATTGATTTCCTCATACTTGGCCAATAATACATATATACGTTTGAGTTTTAATTCAGTTTCATCGATGCCTCGACGATTTGTTTTTCCCTCATGATAATTTTGGATAATTTCCAATATATCGTTATTATTTTCAACGTCCGTAAGCAAATTATTACATTTAGTCATTTTAAGTTCTGAATTTTTAAAATAATTTTGGAGAATGCTACTGAATTTTTCGTAAATAGGACTTTTGAAGTATAGATAATAATTTATTTTAGGAACAATATATTCTTTTACAAAACTAATGACTTCATTCACAAAATTTCTTTTAGAAAATTGAACATATATTCGCATTTTTTTGTTATTAAATAAATTAGTAATTTTCGGTTTAGATGATGAATGTTCCACCTCTGTAATTATAATTTGGTTATCACCAACGTTGACTGGTTTATCTGATATTGGTATACCAAAAATAGGGTTTTCCGAATTTGAATGAATTGTAGCGCCATCATTTTCAATTTCATTTATACGAGTAGTTTCCGGGGGTTCTACAATAACTGATGACTGATCATTTTCAATCTCATCAAAATTTTTCAAATATTCTTCTAAATTTTGGGCATAGTCTTCATTAATGTTAAGTTCGATTCTAGAGAGTGCATCGGCATTTTTATTTAAGGAACCTTTTTTATAAACAATGTCATAGTCATATTCTGAAAGTTTTAATCGCCATCTTACTAATTTAGAATTTGGTTCTTTGATAGACATTAACCATTGAAGTGGTTTGTGGTCAGTGATAATTGTAAATTTACGCCCAAATAGATATGGTCTAAAATATTTGACAGCCCAAACAATAGCGAGTAGTTCTCTTTCAATAGTAGAATAACGCGTTTCAGAATCGTTTAACGTTCGACTAGCATATGCGATTGGTAAATCTGTGCCAATTTTAGCCTGTGATAAAACGGCACCAAGGGCTTGAGTACTAGCATCTGTGGTCAGCAAGAAGGGTTTCGAAAAATCTGGATATTGGAGTAATGGCTGGTTAGTCAGGACGTTCTTGCACAAGTTAAATGAATTTTGGTAGTCTGCATCATTAATATTAATAACTGAATTCTTTTTTAGACGTTTCGTCATCGGTTTAGTCAAGTCTGCAAAATTTTTAATAAACTTTCGGTAATATCCTAACAGTCCGAGAAATCCTTTAATTTGTTTTGTCGTTTTGGGGATGGGATAATTTTGAATGGCAATAATTTTGTCTGGATTTGGTCTAACACCTTCGGGTGTAATCACATGTCCGAGATACGCTACTTCTTTACGAAGAATTTCCGATTTATCTAATTGAACCTTGAAATTAGCCTCTCTTAACCTTTTAAAAACTTCGTTTAATCTATCGATATGTTCTTGTAAGCTAGTGGAAAAAATAATTATATCGTCCATGTATTCGTTTTGAATTCCCCTCAAAATATTGTCCATGACGCGCTGGAAAGTAGCTGGGGCATTTTTAAGCCCAAATGGCATTCTTAAAAATTCATAGTGACCATTTTCTGTATTAAAGGCAGTTTTTGGGACGTCGCGTTCGTCAATCTCAATTTGGTGGAAGCCTGATGCCAAATCTAGGGTTGTAAAATATTGGCATTTCCCTAATTTATCTAATAGGTCATTTATATTGGGAAGGGGGTATCGGTCACCTACAGTTTTATCGTTTAATTTCCTATAATCAAATACAACGCGCCATTTTCGTTGACCTGAAGCATCTAATTTTTTGGGAACGATCCATATAGGAGAGGACCATGGGCTAAAGGATGGTCTAATAATGTTTTGTTCCAACATTTCATTAATTTGCTTGCTTACCTCGGCTTTGTGCACTTCGGGGTAGCGATACGTTTTAGTATAGACCGGAATCTCATCGGTCGTAATTATCCTGTGTTTAATATTATTGGTTAACGTTAAATGATTCCCTTTTACATGAAAAATATCGGCATACTTATTTATTATTTTTTTAATAACAGCTTTTTCTTCATCATTCATATGATCAGTTCTAATACTTGAGAAATCGAATTTAAATTTATTTGTATTCATCATATACAAATTATTATTTGTCCTAAAATCTTTCTTACTTAAATTACTATTTTCATTATAATTCTGTTCGTGGGGTACCACATCATATCCGCTGATGGGGGTAACCACGACAGGTCTTTTTAATGTAACTTCCCTATCTATGTCAGTTTTATTAACTACAGTACAAAGAGCTCTATTATTTTTAACTATAGTGACACATTCGGGCACTAAGAAATTCGTAACGTCAGTTCTAGGAATTACGGCCTCACCGTTTTCAATATTTAAAACTTCTACTTCTATTACCTGTTGACTCTGAGCGGGCACTAGTATCGCTTAGTGACAGGCGGAGCAACAGGAATACTATAATTATTAACATTAAGATTATTATTACTAATTCTAACACTATTATTTTTATCATTATTTTCATTGGATACACCTTGGTCATTCCGAAATTTAAATGGTATTTCTACGTTAGTGGTTACTACTGATTTCCTTTTAAAATCTAAACAGATATTAATTTTTGTCATGTTATCTACGCCTAACAGGATATCAAAGGAAGAATGAAAATCGAATATATAGCATTTTACTTTTGCAGCAAAGTTATTTTTAAATAATTTTTGTAGGTTAATAATAACGCTGTGTGTTCCGCGGGACGTGCCATGAGCACTTGTTACTTCGAAAGGATCATCCTTAAATACATTTTTGTTTAATTTTTTTGCTAGGCGAGAACTAATGAATGATCGCGTACTACCGGAATCTAATAAAACTTTTAATTTTGTTTCGGGGTCTAAAATGAAAGGTAAATTACTAAAGTTATTATTAATGCTTAAAAATTAAATAGGCGGTTTGCCAAGGCGACTTATACTAAAAAATTATCTTCATTTTTCCCGTTCTGGTCAATGACGCTGTTACTTCGTGTACTAATATTTTTAGAGCACGTTGGCTCATCTAAATTACGCAATTCTTGTTTATTTGTGTAAATCGTCGAAGTTGACATGGGTATAGGATTTGGTAAACGCGGGGGAATCTGTCCAGGCGGCTGATTATAGTTTGCATGAAATGGATTAAAATTCCGATTAAAATTTTGACTGTAATTATTATAATTTTGTGGTCTGTTAAAATTGTGATTTGGTGGGTTTTGAGGTCTCCCAAACACTTGACTATTAGTAAGGAACCGTGGTTGTTGTTGTTTAAATTGAGAACTACTAGGCCGGTTCATAAAGTTATTTTGGGGTCTAGGGTACTGATTGAAACGATTATTATTATTATTAAAATTATTATTACTAAAGTTTAAATTACGCGGTCTAGTTTGATTATTAAATTTATTATAATTTGGGTTGTTAAATTTATTATTATTTTGATTAAAATTTGATACATTCGGCGTATCGAGCGTACTCTGAAAATTATTTTCCTCTATAAGATAGTTCATTGCCTGCTCTAGTGTGTCAGGGTCACGTAACCTGATAATACTTTGTATGTTGCCGCGAATTCCGCGTAAGAACGTCTTTAATGCTAACTCATCATAGCTACGTTGATGAATGCGCTTTGTCGCGTCCGGCATTTCCACTGCCGATAAGGAGTTAATTTTAGCGGATAGTCTACTTCGCAAAATTTGTATACGTTCCCCGAAATCTAAATATTTTTCATTCTTATGAGGTCTCAAATTAATTAAGTCCTGAACTAAACAATCGTAATTTCGCAGATCGCCAAACCTTTGCCTTAAATGGTTTCTAATTTCAGGCCATGTGTTTAATTCTATACGCGAACCTATAGCGACCAATGCTTTGTCTTTAAGTTTACTTATTACCGCGTTTATTAAATATGTATTCACCAACTCGTTATTTAAAGGTCTAAATTGATCTAGTACGGCATCGCATCTTGAAATAAATATTTCTGTGAGTTCGTTACTCCCGTCGAAATAAGGAATCGTTTCGACATTTAATTTTAGCAATTGATAATTAATATTTTCCATTTTTAAATTTTCGGTAATTACTAAATTATCTAATTTATTGATTAGGTCGTCGAGTACAAAATTTACTGCAGAATGGACGCGGTTTGGGGAATTGAGAATTTGTGGTGAAATTGGGTCCGAAGATGTATCACTTGCGTACATAAAATTTTACACGCGAACAAAAATATGGAAAAAACCTCTAAAAAACAATGCTTACCACTCAATTACGAAGATCACGCTGTCCATGCCCTGATATGCCCTCAGTGGTCCTGGATCTGGTGATGGGGTGTTCCTCGTTCTGCTGCCCTCGGGGTGTTAGTCCCTCGATGTTCGGAGGACCCTTTGGTGCTGCTTCGACGTGGAACTCGTTCGATGCCAATTTAACCGTAAAGACGGACGGAGCACTATTTTGATATTCCCTCAAAATTTGTGCCCTTATGACATCCTACCGACTGCGCCAGTTAAATTTCGTGGTTCGCAATTGTGTTTTTTTTAAAAAGGTTTATTTCCGAAATTTACAATTAATTACATTACTTAAAACTTAATTATACGGAGAATAAATGATATGTGAAGCGTTACAGTACTAATATAATAATAATGGATCTGAATCTTATGCGGTTAATCTATTTATATAAACTAAAACTACGAACTAAGCATATTGACATCTGGCGGGTGATGTCATCCTAACTACGCATTAATTAATAAAATATATTTCTAAATAATAAAATTAATTATATTATAAGAAAGAAATGTTTATTGTGGACGCCAGGTCACTTATATATATATATATATATATATATATATATATATTGTAACGGTCACTTTTTAAATGGCAAAATACATATTTTTCGTTAATTGTTTGTAATTTGGCCGTACCGTTGCTACGCCTATGGTTTATTTTTGCGAGCCGAAATTCGAGATGCGGAGACGCAGCGCGAAGAACGGGCGAAATTTTCGGCCTCTTGGTGTCGAGCCTCCGGCGTGGACGGTTGTGTGTGTCCGGTAAGTACCGAGCGATATTAGAATAATGAATTTGAATTGCGATTGTTCTTTAGTTATTGAGGCGAATTAGATGAACTGAGTTACGGCTTCAGGTAACATTTAACATTATTTAAATAATAATTACTTATGCAGGCACACACACAACTGCTTCGCCAAATTTGTAATTGTTGGTGATGTGTTTTTTTGTATTACGCGCGTGCAGAACCACGTTGTTCGTGCATAAATTAATGTTCCTTCCTTACGAAACGCGCTTCTGTACCGCGGGTTAGTCCTGTGTAGAATTTTTGAGATTTCCTCGTGCTTGTCACGTCACTGTCGTTTACCGTAGAGCCATGTGTCGTACTCTATTTTTGGTTTCTTTTCATATTCATGATCATTACATTAATTTAGTACCAATTTCATAATTAATTACTTATCCTTTTGATTTCACATATTACTATTCATTACATTAATTCCATTCATCATTCATTGTTATTAACTAACTCGTAGGGACGAAGGAGCCCTACTTTCAAATTGATACCTTTGATCAGGAGGACCATCGGTATCAATTTAATTAATTAATTCCCGTTAATCCTTGCGCTTGCGTAGAGTATTTTTTATTGTTAGTAATTGCATAGCCACTTAGGGCCTCATTATTGAACATATGATTGCTGCTGCTTGGAATCCGTAGGTTCGATGAAATCGGCTCCAGTATCCATCTCCAGCCAAGTTGTAGGGAAGCTAATGTAGTAGAAGGCCAGCCAAAATCTACCAGTCAGGGACGAGTAGCACGTACCATAACCATCACCACTGCACCCCCTGCTTGAACTGCTTAACCCCGGGCATGGCATGCTAACACCCGCTAAACCACAGCACCCTATCACGAGACAGGATACAGAATTGGTGAGATTACTACGGTTTGCGAACGAGCCAATACAGCCGTCCTACGAACCCTGTTACCGAGGATACCGTTTCATTCATTAGTTTTTGCAATTTAGTGGCTATAGATTAAATTGTTTATTCGAATTCCATTTTCCTTATTGCATATTTAACCGTAATTCATTATTTTTTATAATTGTTTATATAATATAATTGAACGTTTACGTTAATTGCTTATTGTTACTATATAGTGTTAATTTGAATATTCGTGATTTTTTTGTTACTACCTTAATATTGACACGTTTCCCCAAATTCTGTCACTTCGGTGGCTGGCGCCCAGGTTAAAGGCTGAATAAAATATTATATATTAGTACGAACCCACGAACCCCGCACCACTGAATTAACCCTAGCCGTAAGCAGTGTGAGGTTACAATATATAATTATTAAATTCAAGGTTATTAATACATTTATGTTGTAACTCAATTAAGGTGTACCAAAAGATTTATTCGTGTTCTATATTACCCAATAAAATGCTTTATAGCGTTGTAAATGTATTTCTGTTGTTAAATGGGAAAATGTAGCCACGTCATCGGTGCTGCAATCGTCATTATTTACAAACAGTGGTACATACATCACAAGTATTATCTTTCGCTGCGTCGTACGGGAGAGAAAGAGATCAAAAATAGCGAGCTTTAAATTTGCGGGTTGTAAATTTTAAAAAAGAATCATGCGGAATATGCAGAAGAGAAACCGCGAAGAAGCATTACGCCGTGAGGGCGCTGCGACGACTGCAGGTGCTAAGCCTCCATGACAGGAACTTAATTTTCAGGTCTTCTGCAGACCGCCTAGTGCATTAAGATTGAGATGACAGATTGCTTCTGCAACATCTAAGCCATTGCGAGAAAATCTGCTTTGATGTCGCGAATGAAATACACCGGAATAGGTGACGGATAATCTTCAAATTTATTATCTATATGGTGTTAAATTAAATTATTCATTTTGCAGGATATTAAATACAGTATATGGATCATTTTTCGCCAAACAAGATTATTTTTCTAAAGCGAGTTTGTTTATATTTTAAGCATTTGATTATACAAGAAGATTAATGGCAATATATCTTGGCTGCGTTCTAATTTACGTTTATTTTTCTATTTTAGAGTACACTTAACCACATTTCAAAGTAATGTAATGGCGATTACTAGGAAATATGTGAATAATTTAAATTATGTTAGTAATTAAAGCAGTATATTCGTTCACTAAGAATTTTCTTAAGAATAAACACGAATTATAAACATAAATTGGTTGCTCAGGCTATCAAACTTAATGTAATAAAAATAATTTTAAAAAAAAACAATATTGCATGTATTTAAATGCAATATGTTCAAATTAATATTTTAGAAACGATAGATTAACTGAATCTTTGATCATACACTTGAAACATCAAAAGAGTATTTATGGATTTTCTAATTAGTAAATTCATTGGACAATATATTTATATTCTTGCGTATAAAGGTTCTCGAAATAGTTTCTAAAATTAAACCTCTATATTTGCGAATTAATTACGAAAATAATTTTTATTATTTGGTAATAAAGTATAGCTATTTCTTCCAAATAATAAATAGCTATACTTTACTTTTTACTTTTTTTACTTTTATTTTTAATAACAAAAATATTTTTAAGTAGTTGGAGATATTATTATTATTAAAAGCTGCATAAGAGACTAATTTGTAAAAGAAGCAAATAATAACCGTTTTCATACAAACTTGAGCGCATCTTTTCAAAGCTATTATTTCAGCCTGTAATACTGATGAGCCTTGTTCTAGTGGAACTAATTCCCTGTATGTAGTAATAATAATAATAATAAGTTTAGAATTTCTGAGTACCCGAATCTACGTCATGTACCATGCCAGTTCAGTCTCATCGCACTCATTTTGATTTTCTTTTTTGATTATTTCGTTCAAGGGAAGCAGATGTAGTAAAACTTCTATTGCTACAAAGGGAGTGGTATACATAGTTTTCTTGATGCCAAGTCATGCCACTCTCTTGAGCCACCATACTAGTGAGCTATATGCAGCAATGCGTCTTACAACGATAATATGCAGCTATCATTTTCGGTTTCAGTCTCCATGATCTGCTAAACAACCTGCAGCATATCCATAACGCCGCTGTAGCTTTGCAGATTAGTTTTTCTAGGCGTCCCAATTCAGTTTCCTATCCAGTATAAAACCTAGATATTTCAATGCGCCATTTCTCGCCCATTTACTTTGGGAGCTTTTATATTCAAGTTCCTATGATTAGTGAAAGGTACCAGTACAGTTTTATCAGGATTATCATTGAAGCCTTTTTCAGACATCATTTTATTCGAGGGCTTCCTGGAATAGGGATGATATGCTATTGTCATATGTACCCCTTATTATTCAATTCCTATATCTTACAGTTTTTGAGTACGACCTCTATTCATCTTATTGTGGGTCGATATCCTTCTTGATAGCCCTATTTTTCACAGATATTAACGTTGTGGTGTCAAACGCACCATCAATATCCACAAAAATATCTAATGCAATCTCCTTGTAAGGACACTACTCCATATATCGTTGTCTATAATTTTTCCATAACTTTTAGAAAGAAATTAGGTAAGGCTAATTGGGTAGTACGATTTAGTTTCATCGGGTTGCGTCTGGCCCGCTTCGGAGATAAATATCTCTTTACATTCCATTGGAATATAGCTTAGCGTAAAGCTAACTTAGTTAACTGCAGTGCAGAGAAAATACATCTGAACCTGGTTTGAAGCTATTAACTGCCCATTCAATTTATTCGTTAGTAATGAGTTTATCGGCCTTGCGCTTTTGTTTTCTCTAGTAGTTAGGAATATGTTTCCTTCTGTAGATTAAGCAGTGCTTTCTGGGAGATGTTGATCCCCATAAGTGCGTCTTTAACAACACACTGGGACTTTACTTGAGCCCCTCTGCATAACTCTCTCATCAGATTTTTTTATTAGCCCGATACTGTTGAAGTGATCTTTGGATAAGTCTTTGTGGAGCCTGGCTGTTATATCAGTAACTCCCTCATACAACTCTCCGTATTTTCCTTTTCGATTTTCTCAACTCCTTATTATATTCCGACAGTGCCTTTATATAGGCATCCCAGTTGCCTGTTTTCTTTGCACTGTTTAAAGTTTTCCTGGTATCTTAAGGCGACCCAAATCATTGTTCCAGCAAGCATGTTTCTGGACATACGCCTTTATGATGCTATTTCTGAGCAGAGCCGCTGCTGTTTCTAGTTCTTCTGTTGTCTAGATGTTGAGATGGATATCGTCGTTTCCCACATTTAAGCACTCTCTATAGAGGCTCCAGTCGGTGTTCCTCAGATTTTCACACACCATTGTGCCTTCCTTTGTGGTCTCTCTTAATAAATCTGCTTATGGTCCGATAAAGAGGGTTCTTTCACAGCACTCCAATTTCGAATTGTATGTATTGTATCATAAGCTATGGTATTGTCCACCACTTTCTGCCTGATTGCATTCACAAAGGTAGGCACGCTACCTCTATTAATAATATCTAATATGTTAGAGATAATGAATTCATCTCTATTATTGGTATTCGTGCTGCCCTATACCACTTTTTGGGCGTTGAAACCACAGCCCAGGAGGAGGTATTTGTGGCCTCTTCTGCATCACTTCACGACTCTATTTTCCTCCTATGGTCGGTAAATTCTGGAACGAATATATAATTAATGTTTTTCTAGAGCATTAGACCTGCCCTTGAAAAATTCAGTCTGCTTTGAACTCTAGACTGAATTTGTCTTGGGGTAGGCCTCTTACTTGTTCCTTATTTATCCAAGGCTCTTCAAGAATCCTAAGTCAAATTTGACTTTATTGAATCTCCAATTAGAGGCGCTTGGTGCTGCTTTAGAGTAATGAAGATTCAATTAAATACAGAGTATTAGAGCAATAAGAGTTTTTATTACTACAGGGCCCGCAGAGATATATGACGTTTTTGAAAAAATCATAACTCAGAGAATCAATTAAATCAAAATTTTATTTGTATAATAGGTAGGTGTTGATTTGCCATTTCATATTCATGTATGAAAAATACTGTCATCTAAGAGATGTCCGCTCTTTTCCACATACTCCTGAAGTCGAGCTGAGAAGTTGTTAATACATCCTTCCAACATGTTGGCCGGAATCGCTTCAATTTTTCGGATGATAGCATTGGACAGCTGATCAAAGGTGCGTAGTTTCTCAATAAATACGCTTTTAGGTACCCTCACAGCAAAAAATCGCAAGGCGTAAGAACAGGCGATTGCTGAGGCCACTCAATGTCTCCTCGTAGCGAAATGATTCTGCCTGGAATCTGTTCTCTCAAAAATGCCATAGACTCCCTTGAGGTGTGACAAGTTACCCCATCGTACTGAATTCGCCGTATTGACCTGTCACTTATCTTCAGCGCGCGAGCAAGCTGGACTACCGATCAGCGTCGACTTGCTTCCATGGCTGCCTTAACTCGAGTCAGATATTCACCCAGTTTCGAAGTAAGTGTCGTAAACAAAGCTCTGACTTCCATGATTCTATAATGACAAAACAAAAAAAATGGCAAGGCCGGGTGGTCACATATCAACTATTTTGAAAACGTTATTCTGCCCCGGAGTTATACTTTTTTCAAAAACATCGCTTCAATTAAAAGTTAAATCATAAAGATTCTTAGTATGTTGATAATTTCCTACAATCTAAAAAACTTGTATAAGCTTTACTTTTTATCTTATAAATTTAGTAGTAATATCTACACCAATGGTTTTTGAGAAAAGACGATTTTATTGATTCTGCTAGTAATTTGGTTTGTAATTCATCAGTATCAGTGCCTACCAAAATAAATGTATGAATATACTACTTAATAGATCTTGTTGTAATATTATTTGAAATCTAATATTTATATATATATATATATATATATATTGTTGAAGAGACTTTTGTACCGCTCCCATGGTCGGACAGTTGAACCTCGCGAGGACCCAGTTGCACTAGATGAAGTGGCTTTGCCGGAAACACGTACATACCAGACTCTTCCGTATATTGACTGTCTTTCTAACAAACTTACTAACATTTTCCGTTCCGTTTCTCCTAATGTGGTGGTAGCTTATAAGAACTGTAATACTCTTTCTTCACTTTGTTTCTCCCGTTTAAAAGACCCTATTCCCCCTTTTCAAAAACATAATGTAGTATATTCTATTAAATGTAAACAATGTGATCTGGTATATGTTGGTCAAACATCACAAAAACTTAGCAAACGTCTAACACAGCACAAAAGTGATGTCAAGCACAAACCACGTTCTACAGGTCTCAGTGTACATTGTAACGATACTGACCATACACCTGACTATAACAACACCAAAGTAGTCACGTCAGAACGTAACACGTTCAAGAGAAATTTTCTCGAAATGTGCTATATACATTCCCAAAAAAAACGTATGAATTTCAAAAAAGACATCGACGGACTAAGCAACATATACAGTAATATATTATCATTACATAACTCCTAATCCCCTTCCCCCTTGTTTCAGAATCCCCACATCCCATTTTATATTTTCCTTCCTACATATTAATCATTGTTAATTTTTCCACTCTATTTTATATTCTTCTCTACTAAGCTCCATTCCATACTTCTACCCCACATAATATTCTCCCTCTTGGTTTCGCTGTCTGTAATTCTAAAATAATTCTCATTTTGTTTCTTACTTTCACTTTTATTTTCCTTTCTTGCTCTGCGTTGTGTAAGATGTGTTTCCGTCATTTCCACCGCTCTCTTTTGGTTCTGGTTCCCCCTCGGTATCGTCGGATATAGCGACCTAAATTGAGGGTTTACGTTTTCGGGTAATGGTTAGGGTCACTCCTGATAGTTACGCGGAAATTCCTCCTTTTTCGTCGCTCGGGGTTCGCTCTGTTCCCGACTCCTTGGGCCCGGCAGCAATTTGTCTCTTTTTCCATCTCAGGCTAAATGCGAGTGGTTCCAGTGTACATTGTACTCTGCTTTCTTCATCTTGGTGTAAACCTGACTTTTAATTTCCACCATTTCTAAATTGTCAATATGCCGAACATGTCCCCCCCCCCCTCTTTTGCCTATCTTCATATTCAGTTCGCGACACTGTCATGTCCGGTCTGGTCAGATGTATTCACTTTTAATTAATTTTATCTAGTAACTGTCAACATTTCTTATTATTTTAACTTTTCTGAATCACACTGACCTGACCAAACAGTGTATAGCTGCTCAATGTTCTATTTTTATTGTACTTTCAACTGATGTCCTCAAATATGGAAAATTCGAAATCTAACCTCAAAATGTACGCCATGTGCACGTGGTCGCACCTCACGTAGGATTTTACTCTTAATTGTTTACAAGTAAGTCGCCCTTATTTTCTCAATGCGTCCATAATTACTTTTATTATTTTTATAAACTATTCTGTGATTTTATTACTACTTACTAATGTAATTTTAAATGTAAGATCTGTATTATAAAAAAAACATTTTTAGGCTCTGAAGATGCACACATGTGTGTGCGAAACGTTAGCTAGGTTCATAACAATATAGAGGACTTAAGCAAAAACCACATCTTTTATTGCTACCTACATTTCGTCTGGACTTGAATCCCGTTACTCCATTCTATTATATATATATATATATAATATGGTTATAATGGACAAATTTAAGAATTTGCAATGAACAAAAATTCTACCCAAAATGCACACAAAGTACTAAGGTTATCCCTGCAATATTTTTCATTATTGATAATATTGCCAATTTCTTGGCGATTTTGTTAAATTCTATTTTAGATGTTTACAACGGTCAGATTATACATTTTTTGGATAATTCGTATTTTCGCAAAAATTTCTTCCATCTCTATGATATTTATTAGCCAATGCTGATCTCGTAAACTTTTAGAGTATCAATAACCAAACTTCTATTTTAAGTTTTACTTAAAAGGGATTAAATAATAATACAAATATAGTTAAATTATTTGGATTCACTGGGCTTCTTGTTCAAGTTGCAATCGGTATAAATAAATGAGACAACAGACCACAATGGACCTCTACCTTTAAAATGTACTTGGGTAGATATCAATAAAGCGAATAGAATAGTGTTGATTGAAATATTGTATACATGTGAGTCACTAGAAGATGCCGAGGTACAGATGGCACATGAGTAGAGACTCACAGTCGGCACATATTTAGTTCTGCGTACTGCAGTTTTCTGTAACTTTGGGCAGTTTTCTGTAGTATTGATTTGTATTGCAATCAGCGAACGGCATCGTTCTCGGTTCTCGTGAAATTTTAGGCGAGCGGATGTTCGCCTACCGCAAATTTCCAAGAACGATCTTCCTATCGCTGATTGCAATACGTATAATTCAATACTATAGAAAACTTTAACTTTAGCGTTTATACAAAATAAAATTGGATATTGTAACTATTTGAATACCAACACCAAAAACACTATATTATCCTTTCCACTAAAGTAGATTACTCCTTTTAATGGTTGTGTAGATCTAAAATACTAAAGATAAAAAATGAATTTTAGTTTTATTTTTAAATTTCATTTATAGTGGTAATTGAGAAAAAATACTCGATAAATGACTAATAGATACCCAAATGAATCGCAGATAAGGGTTTAAAAAAATATAACTAAATAGGAATCTTGTTATTTTGATTTAATTTTTATTTATTTGCTTTTTACAAAATGTAATTAATGAAACATACTTCAATTATTTGTTTTCATTAATACATACTTATGAATTAGAAATGGGCATCAGCTTTGCAACTTGATAGTTGATTTACCTCAAGATATTACCAACTGTTTATTTTATTTTAAGAAAAACCTTGTATTTATTATTCACGTGAACAGTATAATTTCTTAAAACAATAGTAATTTGTATACAAATTTTTATATATGTTATTTAACTGATAGTACATTTTTAATATGAATAAAAGTCTTGTTTTTATAGCATTTTCCCCAAGCACAGTATGTTAATTATTGAGTGGCTATCCTTCTTGTTAATCCGAAATCCGATTTGTGTATATCGGCCGTACGTTAATTATTAAGTGGGTCGTGGTTATCCCTTTTCTGATACGAACACCATCCCAATATCTATTTAGTTATAGTAAGATAATTATTTATGAGATTATTTGTACCTTTTCGTTGACAGGTTTACAGTAGATTTTTTAGTTAAACTTAAGAGCCCACCCCCAACCCCATAAGACATTCATCATAGGATCATTAACAAAACAAATATTAATTAAAATTAAAAGAATTGCCTCTCATGAAATCAGGACCTTAATTCTAACTACATATTTAAGTTATATCTTTTAAAGAATTTTTAATTGCCTAGTCAGAAATTGCTCTTTAAGATTACCAGAAAAGAAAGAGATAATCTCCAAAATTATTAAAGAAACACGTTCAATATTAAATCAATTAGAAATATAAAGAAAAATTAACAACCTAATTATCACAGAAGCCGGTAAAGTAAATTTCATAGTAGATAATATTACAGAAAAAAGATTATGAACAAAATGTTTAAAAATGTCTCTGTTCATCACAAATAACTGAAATTTGAAAACATTCCACAACTAACTCTAATTCAGCCAAGCACAAACTCCTTCAATTGAACCCAAAATAATGTCAACCATTTGTTATAAATTAGAAGAAATCTGTAAACCCGAAATTTTGCCTGCTGGAACTCAAGTGAATCGTTTTTTCTTCAACAACAAGAGAAAATCGAACGAAATATGAAACGGTCATGCAGCGAGGTAGATACGCTTCATATAATGCATCAAAACTTGCAATCCTAAGGAAATTGTCATATGGAATTGGAGTAACTAATATTCAACCTAAAAGGGAAAATAATTCTAGGAATATCCGAATATTGGCAATCAACGGATCAATTATCCAAATATATTATATTAGAAGTATGCAATTGGTATCAGCATCATGCAGAGAATATAAGCAACACGGTGGTGTAGCAATCTACTGTAGTGAATCAATGGTAACAACACCCATACTATCGTTAATAAAATAAACGCATCAAAAATATTTGAGTGTACAGGCTGTATAATCAACATAGCTAATATTGAATATAATTGTATTTGTATATATAGACCACCTGCAGCGGACGTTGAAATATTTTTTACTAAACGCAGTTTAATATTAGAATATATTAGTAATTACAATTGTAATTTCTTTATAATGGGCGATTTCAATATTGATATTTTAAATAATAATTATGAAGCCTAAAAATTTAAAAATATTATTTATGAATATGGCGCTAGGTTTCTAATTAAACAACCAACACGTATTAGTAATACCAGTAGCACCTGTTTGGATAATATAATTACAAATATTGATAAAATTAATGACATTAAAGTCATTAATACAGGTTACTCAGATCACATGATCAAAGTGGTTTAAAGACTACTTGATGATTCTGTTTACGAAAAATATTAGCAATGTGTTCGCTGTTTTTTTCAAAGTATGTGTGTGTATTCTCGTTAATAAGCAAAAACCCTTGTAGTTTGGATGACGTAACACCTCTAGAGGGTAATCCGCAACTAGTTCTACAGAGGCCAACAAGCATCCAGAGATCAGGAAGGCTCCAAGGGAAAGCTTAGCCAAGAGACCACTCGAAAAGCTAATGTGCGCCCAAAGGGCAGGGATATGCCCCAGGACAATCTGAAGGATGCCAGGTGGCGGTTATTCCAAGGACCATACATGAAGGGTAAGTGGCAGTGCCTCCAAATCTACCTTAAGCACTCAAAGGCAGCATCAAGTATCTTAAGCAGCAGGCTGGCTGGCTAGGGGAAGAGTCCAAGTGGGGCTAATTCAAGAGCTCTGGGTTCATGGAGGAGCGACTAAAGAACTTCAGAACCCATCGTACTCTCTAGTATGCAATACAACATGCGGTAGGTCACGGTCTGCCCTAATTTTGAGGAAAGATTCTAATTATGGTCCCATTCTACAGTTTGTTACACAAGACCTGGTGGCAACGGTTGCGGGCGTGCCAACGGGAAATGGCAAGAGGAAAATTATACTTGCCAGGGCTTACTTTCCAGGGGATGAGGACAACTCACCACTAGAGGCAGTGAAGGACCTCACGGACTGGTGTTGCAGAATCATGGGCTGCGACGCTAATGCGCACCACACAGAACGAGGTAGCTCAGATATTAATAATAGGGAACCTTATAAACGCAATAAGACAAGAGGTACTTGATTTGACCTTAGTACAGCGTATGGCACCCAATTGACAAAAAATTAGCGTGTACTCCCAGAGCCCTCTATGTCGGACCATTAAACGATCGCGTACGATATGGAAGGTGGGATTATGGAAGTAGGAGAGTGCAGAGTTCCACGAGAAACGGACAGAGCAATATTTAACGGGTGTCTACTGTCCAAAATTGAAAAAAGTGCGACCATTAAGGAATTAGAACAGGCCTCATTACACCCTAGTAATACCATCGTAGCAGCCTATGAGAAAAGTTGCCCGGTAAATAATGTAAACTTCTTGAGAAAAGTTCCTTGGTGGAACAAGGAATTGGATCGACTCAGGACTTCCGCTCGGAAATCCTTCAACAGAGCCAAGAAAAAAGACAAATGGTCGGCCTACAGACAGGCCCTGACTAAATTCATTAAGCAACTCAGAGAATCTAAACAAACCCCTCATTCTCTGCAAAAAAACAAGCGACTATAAATAAATGAGTATATCCTTCTACGATAAGATGGGTGTACACAATGCTTCAAAACCGACTAGTATTGGCTTCTCTAGCAGGATCCACAGAATCTATGATTGTAGCAAAGGGGTGTCTTCCGGGAGGAGTTTTGACCTCCAGTGTATAGTCAATAGTGGTGGATGGACTCATGGATGAACTGCATGAAAAGTGCTTCATAACACAAGCCGACGTAGATGACATTGCCGTAATAACCAGGGGCAACCATAAAGACACACTTACAATCCTAATGTAAGAAGCACTAAATAGCTTTAATAACGGGGGTGACACGCCGGTGCTGGCTCATTTGGTTGCGGCCCCGAAGTAACATGCTGCAACATTGGTTCGGGTCAGCAGTTGGATGGTTACCGGTACCATTCACAGATACAAATAATGGTGCTTTAGAGTGACGGGGCGATTCTTTAAAGTAACAAACTCATTTACACACACACGAATACACAAATCACACGGCGGAAAGACCACTTGGTCGATAGCCAAACACGAACGAAGTTAAGTATCTGGGTATAATTCTGGATGTCAAACTGACGTGGAATCAGCATGTTGATAAAATAATGGCCGAGGCAACGATATCGTTCTGAGCCTGTCTGCGGCTAATAGAAAAAATCTGGGGATTAAAGCCTAAAATCACGTATTGGTTGTATAGAATGGCGGTGGTACCGATTGCCACCTATGCTACATTTGTGTGGTGGTTAAAGATCCAAAAACTAGAAACACAAAAGAAACTATGTAGAGTTCAACGTTTAGCATGCCTAAGCATCACAGAGGCCATGCAAATGACCCCAACCGCTTCATCTACTAATATAAAAGAAGATACTTGTGGCGGCCCTATGAGTGCACGAGATGAAGAAAACACTGCCAGGGCACTGGGCAGGACACGTAGAAATACTGCAGCAAAAAACGGCTTTAATAAGTCAAAGAGTTTGGTTGAGGAATATCAGCTTAATACACGGATAGTGACAAGAACAACAGAGGTACAGGAATAAGCATTTATAGCCCTGACCAAAACCACAGAAGTTTCATTGCTCAGGGTACGACACCCACGATTCTGTAAGCGGAACCAACTGCAATTGATATGTGCGCCAGAGAGTGCCTGGATAGGCACCTAAGTGGCGCCCATATATACATTTGCTCAGACAGCCAAGCCACATTAAAGGCCGTTTGAGCTTATAGTCACGGCTCACGGACTCTCTGGGAATATCGGCGATCCCTCTCGCAACTGGCAAGGAACAACTCATTGACACTCATGTGGGTCCCAGGATCCGGGGATATTAAAGGCAACGAAGTGGCAGATTAACTCGCGGAGGTGAAAATAGGACCAGAACCGTTTTGAGGACTCCCAGGCGCACAGAAGAGAGGTAGTGCAAACATGGGAAGAGGACAGAAGACAGAAGCACTGGAGAAATGCCTGGTACGTCAATCAGAATGACTCATTAAACTCGATCACAGCCATAAGGTGCTTGTACTCACAAGGAACCAGCTAAGAACTTTCTCTGAACTC
Source organism: Ontholestes murinus (assembly GCA_963969525.1). NCBI lineage: Eukaryota > Metazoa > Arthropoda > Insecta > Coleoptera > Staphylinidae > Ontholestes > Ontholestes murinus. The sequence continues at coordinate 34,215,550 of OZ018390.1, forward strand.
ATAACAGGGCACTGTGCCCTTCGGTACTGTTTGTGGAAAATGGGAAAAGAGGAAAGTGGAAACTTCGGCAGGGACCGATTATCTCATAAAGAGTGAGCAGCATCACCCCCAAGAAAGTTGTCAGGTTCATGAAGGACGAGGGACTGCTTGGGAAGTGATTGGTTAAGGGTAGAACAATAGATCTGTTAGTTCGCAGTTCACGAGAGGCTAACACCTCACAAGTAACCCATTTAATCTATAACCTAACTCAATTTACCAATCAACAACCTTCAAAGTAGAAACAGAAACTAACAACTCAATCAATTTATCTCTTAATTTGATATCTTAATTAACAAACTAAATAACAAACTTTTAGAAAACCCACATACACAGATTCTTATATTTCTAATCATTCATGACACAATAAAAATTAATGAAGTAAGCAAGTTTCAATTCAATGTGCTCAATAGCTTAATTTACCCTTAAGTCCACAATCACTACACATTGAAATTTACATAATAAAAGGAGTTAATAATGGATACATAGAAATCTAATTAAGTAAGTTACACACACATTCAAATCACTATCAATGTCAGTCTTAAAATTAAGAATGTATTTAAAGTATGTAACATTAATATTAGTTTTAAGGTATATACAAAACACAATATAACTTTTAACGGTAAAACTTAGATTGAAAACATGAACAAATCTAGGATTTACAAGTTAACTTTTTCAGAATGTCAAAATCTATATATTGGACAGTCTGATCGTAACTTCGAAATTAGATTAAAACAACATAAAAAAATATATCAATTCAAAACCATTCATTCAAAATTTTCGAACCACTTAATACATGCACTTTGTGGACTAAGGCCGAATAAATTATCTCAATTAGGAAATTCACTGCAACATTAGGACAATAGATGCCATCATTATGATTTATTTATCCTTAACCGTAGGTTTATAACATTTCGTTTCCCTGTTTTCAACTGTACTGCATTCATGAGATCCAAATAGTTCGAAATCGATCTATAGCTATTGCTGACAATTGTTGATAGGGAAACAATATTTTAATATTCACCATTGTTATTGTTAATTTTTCATGTTGACAGCTCCCCAATAACATAGTCAGTGCATATAGTTGATACTGGTAGAGCTACACTCTTGATGGAACGAGATGCAACTGAAATTAAAAATATTATTCAACTTAAAAAGTGTTTTACCCCATTTAATTTACATAGTCAGTGCTCTTTTCTCTAATAATTGGTGGTTTCAATTGATTAAATTAGTGCAACATTTGGATAATTGATATCACCCTAATAGAAACTCTATCTTTAATGGGCAATTAAAGGTTTATAAACTCCATGCTGCACTAGGTTAATAAGGTCAAAATCAGTTCATATCAACATCACTTCCTCTAAGCATTTAGAGAGAGTAAAATATTATCTACCGCACTATTCAGGTGAGTGTCCGACAGCTGCGTGCCATATATAATATTTTTAATTATTTTCAACAGAACGGCGTTTGTGTACCTTTGTGCAACGGGACGATTGAAGGTGTTGACCTGCGTTGACGGGAATTTAATCTTCATGCCTTTACTCGGCCGCCCAGTGCATTAATACTCATTGCACACGATGCGCCTGTAAGATCTAAGCTATTCCTGAAAGAACCCCTTTGATGTTTGAAAGGAAATGCTTGGAAATGAGTTCGAGTTAATAATGAAATTCAATAAGATAAATCACTTTATCATAGAGATTTATATAATAGTATTAAATTATAAGCCTTCATATAAATAACACTAAATAAATCTGTTGTATCCTTTTACGAAACCCAAAAAATAAACAACTTTTATAACAATGGTAATTAATGCATTATATCCATTTTCTGCAAAAAATACTTCCTGGGGAATCGACTTAACACCTACTATGTGTTTGATTATTGTTAAGTTGGTTTCGTGATTTTATTATTTTGGTTTTCTATTATTAATTTAGTTAATAATTATTACAAATTCATAAGTTATATTTCTTCACGCGCTTAAGATAAATATACATCACATTGCAAATTATTTAAAGATTAACAGTATAAATTAAATTATCTTAAAAACTTGTAGGAATATAATTAATTACAATCCAATATTTAAAGTCATATACGGATGTAATCGTGGAATGTGAGGAAGCTCGTAAATAACCTTAATATCAAGGAAAACCCCAAAACACATTATAATCCTACTAATTTGTACCTTAATTTTATTTATATCAGACTGATTTTGCACGATTTATGGATCTCCCAATTTCCTTCACATAAATCCTGGGAAAATTTAAACGAGAATTATTCACCCCGAATGATACAAATTAGGAGCGACCCCAGAAAAATATCAATTGAAATTTATTATGACCCGGCGATTCATTGTGATGACGAAGTGCTTGTCAAGATTATTAATTATGTTAAATATTTCAATTTAAATGTGCAATAATTTTTAATATCTTTAGCTAACAAGTCTAATTTATGATTCCATTCTTTTATATTATGCGGCAAATAGTTGTATAATAAAAGAGTAAATCATACTAATTCTTAATGAAAATTTCGTTTGTGGTAAATATAAATGATGCTTCTGGTTTATACCTCACTATTATACATATGTTCTCTAGTATATAAGCAATAAAAAATCATATACATATATATATCTTAACTTAATTTCACTTTCGATTTTATTAAATATATAAAGGAAGTTAGAGTTGTATAGCATTACCTGAAAAGTAATTAATTAGAAGGTTAATTAATCTTCTAATTAACATAAAAATGTTTCACCAGGGGTTACGTGATAATAAAATTCGTATATATAAAATAGTTGTATATCTGTTGTAATATTAACTAGAAACATTATTAAAATCAAACTAAATTTAATTTTCTCATATCAACACATTAATGGTTTAAATATTTAGTATAGAATTAGAATAGGAGTGAAATTCTTTTATATTAGTGCTGTAATAATTATACATTTAAAAGTAGAACACTGTGGAAGTTTATGTCATGAATAAATTTATACACAATGAGCACATATGTTCCTAATTGCATTTATTCCATATCTGTTTGAATTCAAGCGGTCGATTGACGTTTGCAGTGGAGTGAGAAATCCAAGAATAGATTGTTACAGAAATGTGCATTACCTACTATATCATTATGATTCTGCTCCGACATATCCGACATAAAGCACACGCAGACGTTCGCAAAATCGTCGTATTTATTTTACAACTTCGCATCTGCTCTGCTGACTAACGTTCGAAATGTTGCGATCGTGATTTTCTCTTCAAAGTAATAATCCGCGAATCATAACAAACGGCCCGAGTAGTCGTAAAAATTCAAGAGAACGTTTTATTATGATTGAGCTGTGGAGGAACTGTAATGTTTCAATTGGGCTTGGGCGGATATTGGAATGGGGGAGTCGTTTGATATATTATATGGCCGCCTTTGTTCAAAGACTTATATCTTAGAATAATAATTATATCTGTAATGGAATATTTTTCTTCGTTAGAATTTATTATTTGGTAGGAATCGTGAAAACCAAATTTATATAAGCGACCCAATTTGTAGCCTTCTTTATATGATTTAGTACAATTGTTACTTATAATGATTATAATATAATCACAATTATGTATATTATGATGAAATAAGGGTAATAAAATCCACCTATAAAGACCAGATGAACCATATGATTTATTTAAACTATTTACATAGGCATTGTAGTTAAAACTTGCTTGCAGCATCAAACTTTAATAATGGAATTCACATTGTAAAAAAGATATTTTATTTTTTTCAAGAGATATATAGATTCCAAAATAAAATAAATATAATTTATTCAGCATTAATATGAATTTATCCCAAGAATTTAGTAATCCAGCTAAAATAAAACCTATATTTTAGCAAAAATATGTGATTTGATTCTCTTTAATCTGTTAAACCGAATTGTGTTGAATGCTGTTCCCATCTTTTGCATCATATCGATTCTAATAATGCATTTTGCCCAATGTGCAATATATTGAAGAAACTCATATAAATATGATACAAATAGAAGCAACTCTTTTCGCTATGAAGACATATTTCATAATGTTATCAAAATTTAAAGTAACACTGTATTGTTGTTGTTTCTATAAGGATCGTTGTTACATATGATTTATTATTTAGAAAGATTATGGACCTCCTAAGTAATAATCGACTTTTCTTTCTTTAATTTTTTTTATAAATACCATTGAATTAGTCGATTTTGAATAAACAAACTTAGTACCGCGATGAATATGATAGAATAATATCTTTTAAAAAATCTATTTAAAAAAATATTAATAACTCATATGTTACTAATAAGTAAACTAAGGAAGTGTGGAACAGCCATAATAAAATTTTATTAGGGTACAAATATATTGTTTGATTTTTTGTGAGTTACGTGAAGATAAATTTGATTAAATTAATAAGCACTAAACACCTTATACTTAAGTATTAAAACATTGATAATGGTCACTTTGTGTCCGAAATATATATCTGTGAATTTAAATAAAATTTGTAAAGAAAGGTTTTTAGTGCTTATTAATTTAATCTTTATAACGTTGAACATCAATAACGAGAGTGGTGAATAAAACCTTATGACACTTACATCTCCATAAGTTGCTAAGAACATTGGTTAAATCAAGACAGCATAAGAATCTCCAGAAAGCATATTAGTTGATAAATAGCGTTATTTTCCAATTTCCTTGTTTTGATAATGTGGTACAGCTATATTTCTTAATTAACATGAGGTTCACTTTGTTTATTTTTAACAACTTTTTAATTTTTATTTCTAATCAATCACCTTCTCAACTCGGAATTCGAGGTCCTGCATATAGAGAGAAAGAACAAAAACTAAACATACTAGGAAACTTGGAATTCAACATATATTTCCACACCGGTCACCTACATAACGATCAAATAGAATTTTCAAATTCCCCGCTCTTAAAAATGTTCACTACCCCACTAACCACAACTTAGTATATAAGAAGTATTGCGTATTTTATCTGTATATTTTCTTCACCTGAAGAAACCACATTCTGGAAAAATATATGTAGTGTAGTGAAAATGGATTTTCAACTCCTAAGTGCTTCAACAATCAATCAATTGAAACTATACAGTGATAGAAAATTGCCAACATCATATTTTAAATTACAAATAAAATACACATACTACGAACAATCTCTATGGTTTCTACATCAGTGCAGTGTTTTTCGGTTTTGCAGAATGACGCCTCATTCATTCGATCCAATTGTTTACAATCGGTCTGAATTAGCTTATCCATGTTTCAGCAATTAAAAATAAACAATGTTGCGATGTAAACCTGGCTTCGCAGTACTTCGTGGTGATTCATTTGGAGACTGCGTTTTGCGTTTTGGATTATCATAGAGGACCGATTTTATGGATCGTTTGTCTTTGTTCTCTTTGGACAGATTGTGGGGGACTCAAAAACCAGCTGTGCTAATTTTTTTCAATCTGTTTTAAATGTTCTTGTATGGCCGGCCAATGTTGATTAAGGGTGTTTGACAGTTCCATTATTGTTTGACATGGATTTGCTTCTATAGGGTGTCCAGAAAGTGATGAATTTGAAGTTAGAGCCATTTTGTCATATGATGTTTGGCAGTCATGCTTGTTTCATTTTTGTTACGATATTTGCTATCTTTCCCATTAGCATCCTGATAGCTTTTGTGTATTGAGCATTGTAGTTTGATGTTTATTTTCATCCTCTGTTCGGAAGTGGATCCGGAAGTTTAAGACCATGAGTTGGAAAACCATCTTTAGCATTTACGAAGTCTAATGTCCGTGGATAAACATTGCCCATCTCTTCCGAAAATTACTATAAAGATCAGGAAGAAGAGCTGGACGACGTAGAAAATGAAGAGGGTGAGAAGTTAGAATCATCTTTTAGCAGTGGCGATACTATTATACATAATAAAGCGCAATTAGAAATAAAATATATTAAATGCCTTTTAGCTATTTATTTAATAATATTACATTTTTACAAGAGCAAATAAAAATAGTCAAGCAATTTTTGATAACACAGAGAACTGTGCTGAGAAGCAAACAACAATTGAACTCAAAGATGTCGCCACTAATAAAAATACTCGTTTAAATCCAAACAACCATAAAATATCTGAAGATAACAACATTTAAAATGCTTGGTTGGAAATAATAATAATAATAATAATAATAATAATAAAGCAAAGAAACGCGAATAAATAAAAGCAAGTCAATATCCAAAAACATAAATAAACACACTACAACATTATTATCTATTTTTACAAAGAATACAACTGAGACAACAATAATTATGTTGTTAGGTTTTACACATTGGTAAATAAGAGAAATTAGAAACATTCTTGGAGTAAAATTCGATGTACCAATTTTTCTATTAAATCTATTGAACGTACCGACCGTGCCATAAATCAAAGGTACAATTGTTTTAAAGTCGTTATACTGATGTGAACTGTGAGATTTAATAAAATTCGTTTGTTCGCTTTTTCGTACATTTATTCACTGTCAAACTCCAAATAAATCATAAAATTCTGAATCTCCTACATGGACCAGTGTATTATAATCATGGAAGATGTCTGATTTTTATTAACAAATTTGAATAAAACATATATCCCAACTCAATAGTGAAAATGAAACTTAAAATTACTGTTATTTTCATATACTGACTAACTTTGGGTAATATTAATACATTTTTTAAATGTCTAAATAAACCAATGGTAATTATAAATAAAACCCACTCATACATAATAATATGCGGAGGTTTTAAAATCAATAGTATACAAATGTTAACAGATATATTCACATCTTACAAATTGATAAATAAATTAAACAAACCAAGTAGTATTCAGTTATCTGGAAGCGGTGTCTCAAAAAGGCAAATACATTATATGGTTTCTACAATTTCCAGCAAAAATTAGTCATATTTCAATGATAACCTACCCCTCATCACCATGCTCAGATATTTAATGCATAACTGCACAATATAAAAATAGTAATAATAATAATAAACCATTGAAAATTCTAACCCATAGGTATACAGCAAATGGTAATCTAAATTAATTAAAACACTACTTAAAAACAACAAATTGGGGATATCTTAAAACAGAAAATATGGATACAAAAGTTGATATATTTTATAATTAATTTCTCTATTACTTTCATATCTCATGTCCAATAAAAACACAAACCTGGTAGAAAAGGAAATATAATTAAATAACTGAAGCAATACAAGAGTCCAGCCATAATTAGAAAAATCATTTAATTGATCACAAGAAACTCATACAAGATACAAAGAGGAAGTACTATACAGGGTCCTGCAACAGTGCGTCGGGCTTCCCTAGCGCCTTTCTCATGAGAGATAGAAAAAAATGTTTCGTATAAAAATTTATTGATTTAAAAATCTCTATGCCGTAAAATTATTTTCAAATATAGAGGGTGTCCCAATTTTGCGGTATAACAAAAGCAAACATTATTTTTAAATGGAACACCCTGTATATTTTTTCATTTTCTAATTTGAATAATATTTTATAACTTGAACCTTTTTTTGGTTTTTAATTTCGATGTGGCATTTCCGAGTTATTGACGTTTTTCTGAAAAAAATGTAAAAAGCGGAGGTTCACAAAAAAAATTATTCTGATGTTCTATTTAAAATTTAAGAAATTTTCTTTTTCCTATGGTTGGTCATAACTACTGTTTATGACGCCTCATCCGTGAATAAAATATATTGGAAAAACGCAAGATCCTCCTGTATTTTCTGTCTTCCCCAGAAACAAAATTCGGAACGAAATTGAAAATCAGTATTACTCAGTTCTTGATGTAGCTGAATTTGATATGCTCGATATCGATTTTTCTTCAGAATGCTTTGTACTGACCTCTCGCTTATACCAGTTCCTTCACCAATGTCTTTTTGTTTCCTCGTTGATGATAGGCTTTCTTCTTTTGTTTTTTGTAGTTCACACCTCCCATTTACATGTCAAACTAATTGTTTAATTGACAGATGCATTTTTTTCAGTCATAGCTATCTATTCAAAAACAAATTCGTATTCAAGAACCGTTTGAAATATAAATTCTTTTATATCTTGAAAAATATCACTTTTAGGTATAGGGTATGCTTAATATTTTTTGTAGAAAATTAGATGTAGAATAATATAAAATTTAAAAGAATATATGATTCCGTTTAAAAAAAAAGAGTTACGACAATTTGAAATTTTAGAAAATGGCGTGTCTGATACAAAGGCAGGGTTCCTCAAAAGTGAAAATTTTTTAATACTGGTACATAAACAGTACTTATGAACAACCATAGGAAAGAGAAAATTTCTTAAATTTTAAATAGAACATCAGAATAATTTTTTTTTGTGAACCTCCGCTTTTTACATTTTTATTAGAAAAACGTTAATAACTCGGAAATGCCACATCGAAATTAAAAACCAAAAAAAGGTTCAAGTAATAAAATATTATCCAAATTAGAAAATGAAAAAATATACAGAGTGTTCCATTTAAAAAAATGTTTGCTTTTGTTATACCGCAAAATTGGGACACCCTGTATATTTGAAAATAATTTTACGGCATAGAGATTTTTAAATCAATAAATTTTCATACGAAACATTTTTTTCTATCTCTCACGAGAAAGGCGCTAGGAAAGCCCGACGCACTGTTGCAGGACCCTGTATATAATATACATAATAGCTAACGCCGATCATTATCGTCAAGCCGTTCAATCATAAAAGGATTATGGCTAGGTTTTGGCGTATTTATAAATACATTTTCTGAGGTGGATCATTCCTCTCTTGCTGTCTTTATAAGTTTTCGTGTATTTTGGCTACGTTGGTTATTCTTTTCCACTCTTTTTTGTTTCTGCAAGCTTTTTTCCAGTTTCTAATTACCATTGCCTATGTGTCTGCTATTTTCTTCTGCCAGCTTTTCCTTGGTCTTCCTCTTCTTTTCTTATCTAGTGGACTCCACTGTGTTATTCGTCTGATAACATCGATGTTTTTCCTCCTCATTATGTGATCTGTCAATTTTAGTCGTTGTGATTTTATGTGTTTTATTAAGTATTCCCCTCTCAGTTCTTCTTCTATTTCTTTATTTGTCTTTATTCGTCTTTCTCCTGTGTGTGTTATGCTTGGTCCTAATATTGTTCTCATTATTTTCCTTTATTGTATCTGTAGCTCTTCTTCTCTTTTGTTAATAACTATGGTTTCCATTCAATACGTTGTGACTGGTGGTAATAAAGTTTTATATATTTTTAGTTTTGTTGATTTGCTAACGTTTTTGCTTTTTAACACTTGTTTATTTCTCCCACATGTTTAGTATCCTTTTATGAGTCTTTCTTGCATTCTATCTTTAGTCGACTACCCTATTGTTACACCTAAATAGTAAAATAAGGTGACTTTTTGGAATTTGTTTTCTGCTGTTTTTAATTTTGTGTTGTTTCTGTTACTAGCTTTTCCTCCTAGGCAACTTTAATTAGTTCTTTTTCAGAGTTGTATGATTGCTATATCGTCTGCGTATGTTATTGCTTGTGTGTTACCTGTTACGATGTTTTGATTGTGGATGTTAGTTAGCATGTCATTATGCTTTCGAGTGCTAAATTAAATAGGGCTGGGGATATCGTGTCACCTTGCTTTACTCCTCTATTTGTTTCAAATGCTTCGGTTGTCACATCCTGGAATTTTATTTTGGTCATGGTATTTTTTTGTGTTAGTCCTGTTATTATTTTATGTTTTGCTGGTATTTCTAACATATCCAGTACTTATAACAGTTTTGTTCTTTTTATTGTATGGAATGCACATTTGAAATCAATAAAGATAATATGTAAGTCCTTATCATATTCCCTATATTTTTCTGTTATCTGGTCTATTGTAGATTGCCCTGTTTTAAAACCATTCTGGTACTCACCCAGTACTTTTTTGGCGTACGTCGAATAATTTCAAAATTTTGTTGATTAGACTTGCGAAAACTTTGTATATTTAGTTTAGTAGTGTGATTGCTCTGTAGTTCTTGGAGATTTCATTATTTCCTTTTTGTGGATTGGTGTTATTAGTCCTGCATTCCATTCTTCTGGCATTTTGTGCTCTCTGCAACTTTGCTCTATTAGTAAATGTACATGTTTGTACATTTCCTGTTCCACATACTTTAATAGTTCTCCCTCAATTTAATATAATAAAATAAATAATATTTCTTCTGCAGTAGTAATTATGTTATTTTTTATTGTTATCTATTAGCAATGAATATAGTCGGTTTTAACTGGCTGCTTTTTCATGATGTTTGCAAGTATTTTTTCGTACGTAGTTGTCCTATATCCTATTTCTATGTACTTTTAGTGATATATTTCCATAGTATTCTTTGTATTGTTATTTTTGCTATCATTAAATAGTGGTATGCCTCCGTTTGCGCCCCTCTATATGTTCTAGTATCAGTTGTTCTCTCTTTTTCCTTTATGGGAGTTATGTGATCAATTCGGTTGTATATGTTTCCAGCCGTGTGTCTCCATGTAATTTTATGTTTTATTGGGTATTGGAACTTAGTTGCTGGTAGCTTCATTTTTAGTGCCCCAGCTAATTGGCATAATTTGTGTCCTTTATCGTTTGTTTTTGTATAGGTTGTGCCTCTTCCATTTCCCATCACTTCTTTTAGGTTTAGTTTTGTTCCTATTTGTGCATTTGTATCTCCCAGTAATATTATTTCGTCTCTCTCTGGTATGTTTTCGCAGAATGTGTTTATTTCCTTGTAAAAGGTTTCTTTCTCTTCTTATTTGGCTATTTCTGTGGGCGCATAGATGTTTAATATTGTTACAATTTAGTGGTTGATTTTTTCACATAAAATCCCAATCCGTTCCTGCCTCTCTTTTCCTCTCCACTGTATAATAATGTGTATTTATCTTTGTTTATCACTCCAGTTCTCTCCTATCATATTTCTTGTAGCTCTGTTTTGTACTTACGTAGTTCTTTTATAATTTCTTCCATTTTTCCAGTTTTCAGCAATGTTCTAATAATCCATGTTGCTATAGTTATATACTTTCGATAAATTAATTAATTTATTATTTTGATCTGGTTTTTTGCTTTTGTGTGTTCGTGTTTCATTTCATTGTCATGCGTGTACTTATCTTCCGTTGTCATTGTTACTGCTATTGTATTTCCTGGTTTTTTGAATGAGATCCTATTTCTATTATTCTATTTATTTTACGATATTTTACTAACGCTGTATTTCCTTTAGCTTTTTAGTCTCTTGCAATACTACTTAGTTCCTTTTGTAGGGATTGTTCTTCTCTTGTTTGATTTACCATGTTTCTATTTTGGCAAGAGTTGTTGTTCTTTTCCCTATTTGGATAGTGGATATGCGCTTTCCACTTTCGCTGTGATTTCAAGCTTCTCTTTCAGAAAATGTTCAGTTTCCTCTTTAGAATTTATTATTATTCCGGTGATAATAATATTGTTCTGGTTTCTTTTTCATCATCACTAAAAATGGCAAAGATGATATCACTATACAAAAGAAGTCAGAAGAGGACATAAATAATTATCGCCCTATATCGCTTCTCACCATATTCTTACAAGTATTTGATAGGATATTGGTGCTTAAATTAAATAAATGCAGAGATGCCTTTAAATTATTAAATGAAGCTCAGTACGGCTTTCGAGTAAACCATTCAAAGGAAACTGAAGGTGCAGAACTGATAGAACAAATGGTTAAGAACATGGATTCAGGAGTGAGTGTTGCGGGCCTGTTTTATAATTTTTCACGTGACGTTACTATTGTTAATATACAATTTGTTATAAATAAATTAACTTGTTTGGGAATACGTGGTAAAGTGGTAGACTAATGGGACCGTTTTTGAAAAATTGGTTTTATGTGCAAATCAATGAGTGTGGTGTTGTACATGGATCGACCTTAGGACCACTCCTGTTAAAGCTATACATTAATTATTTAAGAGAATATATTAATATATGACACGTGATCAATTTTGCAGATGGCCCTCCAGTAGTAGCAACAACCAAAACCGAGAAGAGTTATCGAATTAAACGAAGACATAAATGAATGAAATGAATGAAATGAATGAAATGAATGAAATGAAACAACTTCTACAACTACAATTGAATAAAAAACCTCTGGCACACAAAATATGTTGGGTTCCGACAGCTTTGGTCATTTGCGACAGAAATGGTAATAATTCGCCAAACGTAAATTATTTTGGTGTATATATAAAAGATAACTTATTTTGGGAAATATAAACTGATATTTTACCCTCAAAACTTTGGACTCTTTAGTTTTGAGAGTAAAATATCAGTTTGTATTTCCCAAAATAAGTTATCTTTCATAACTACTCCATATTAAAACTTAAACCTAAATTCTGCTCAAATACCCTATTGGATAAATATTATTCCTACATATCATATAACATATTGCTGTCTCGAAATTAAACATAACCCTTGAATTATCTAAGCAAAAATGAGAACGGTAACATGTAGACATGTATCTGTACGAAGTACTGTAGCACATATCTAATATCTACATATATAAATGCGCAATATATATATACATACGAACGAACAACAATACCGAAAAAATAAGAGTACATAAACCTGCAACGCAACATAAGGTACCCAAATTAGATGGACACGTCACAATACCAAAATGTACGAAAATACTGCTCGATATAATTGTAAACTCATTTATAATAAATTGTCTGTTAAATTAAAACAAATAAATAACATCAAAACATTCAAAAAAAATCTTAAGCATTATCTTGTACAAAAATGTTCTTATAAAATTGGCAAAATTATGTTTGTTATTGACGCGCACATTGGCCTCAAACACAATTAATATTTAATCTTCTTTAAATACGGCGGCAATAATGTATGGCATGAAATAAATAAATAAATGAACCATGGCAGCATTATCTATTTTTCGGTAAAATTGAAAACGAAATAATTTCAAACGAGGATTTTGTACATTATAGGAGTTCCCATATTATGGACATTGGCACTCACTTAATGATTAGCTAATTTAATAATTTTTTAGTATGTTTAATTTTCAAAAATAAGCTGCCTTATTGTAATTTTCATCTGGGGATATAGCTCAGTGGTAGAGCATTCGACTGCAGATCGAGAGGTCCCCGGTTCAAACCCGGGTGTCCCCTACCTCTTTTGTATATTAAATAATTATAATGAAACAGAAGGTTATAATAATGAAACAGTAATTAGTAAGGGTGTAATTCCATGAACTCACATGTTATATATATTTCTAATTAATAATTAATTTTAAATAATAAATTTACATATTTCTTGAATACACTGTTTTAGGAAAAGGTAGCAAATTATTTTGTTTATATCGATCTGTTTTTCAAAAAATTCTAATATCGTATGAAAAGTGTGTATATAGGTTGAACTTTTAGAAATACCTAAAACTTAATAGTTCATACTGTTTAATTCAGGAGAACATGCGCTTGCAGGTATCCTATATGCAAGAAAGATCCTGTATGGTATCTAAACTTGTCTGTATAATGCTTTTATAAACATATCTATTCAAGTCACTTTAAAGTCCTTTTATAATATAAAATAAATATGAATTTTATACATCATTTATATCATACTTTTTTAACTAAACAAAGACCCTTACTGTATTACAAAAGAATTCTTGAAAAGTTTGGTAACATAACAATTTAAGAGACCATTTTAGTATGTCTATGATTTACACAAAGCAGATTACAGATTCTGTATATAGTTTATCAATAAATATAGATTAATTTATTACTGATGATTGATTAAATCAAATTACACTTGGTTTGTTTCACATTTTTTAAAACCTTCATCAGTAATGGTTCAAAATTTTACTCTAAGTGATAAATGTGTCATTCAAGAATTGGATTATTTTATATCCATATTATATAGTATATTTTTAAGAGTTTTTGCCTAATAATAGAGGTTTGTTTATTGCACAATAAAGTTTTCCATCATAACCGTTAAATAAATAAAAAATATTTATAATTGTGATGAATGGAAATAATTTATATCAGTGACATTTCAATTAAATTTAATATATTTACTTTATTATTTTTTAACATTTGAAAATTTTCCATAAAAACTCACTATTATTTTATTTATGATATTGCGCTTTACTTTTAGTATTTAAAGTATGATGGACAATGCAAATTCAAATAATAATCTATATAATAAAGAGAATAGTTGCGACCATTACTACGTGGTAATGCATATTTAAACTGAATTGAAAAATTCAGTATGTTTTAACCACAAATAATTATTTGTGGTCAAATTTTTCAATTCAGTGTAATAATCTATTTAAAATGATATTACTAATGATTGAGTTATATCCGCTTTATTGCAGTGGTCTCTGCAGTATGCGGCTAAAATAGGAGGATAATTATGAAAATCATTTTTGAAAAATGTGTTAAAATATGTATAGGTTCATGGTGTTGATCTTTCTAACTCGATAGTTTGTGTCTATATCTTTCCTTACCGCAACTTTGCGTTTGTTTAACCTTTCTAACTCGATAATGGAAAATGTAAATTTTAACGAGTTATAATATTGAATACGGTTACATGGGGAAAATTTAATATGTTCTTGGTAAATTACTTCAATATTTCGATTTTCGCTGTATCAGTGCTCGGCCGGCATAAATTTGTGTTCATATTTCTGCGACTACGACATATGGTCTAGTAATGATCAGTTTTTATGGGTTTTATTACAACTATTTTATGAAATTGTATGTCAGCATTAATTATATTTTGTGTAATTAGGAATTATTATCTAAATTAACATGCAATTCAATTTATATAGATATTTTAATCGAGAATATATAATCGTAGGTAATAGTAGGCTAACGGTCAATAAGGGAGTACATACACAAAATACCTATGCCTATATTTCGATCTCAATGCGAAGGTGCTACAAATAAAAGAAAAATGTAAGCAGTTTTTACAAGATGTGAATATGTATAATGTACAAGTAATAATATTATTAAACTTAGAGAATGTGAGGTTAGTGCGCAATCTTGTCAATTGTAAGTAGAGCCGACATGAAATACATTATAGTCTGACGACAAAGCGAAATGATGGTATAATGTTTTCTAATTGCACTTAAAATAATCACAGTTTTTTAGTGATTAGATACAATGTGATTAATAGATTGTTACAAAGCAAAGACTATAATACAAATGCGCTGATCGCATAGAAAGATATAAAACGGCAATATCCAACGCGCAATAGGAAATTGCAAGAGGAAAATATAGAGTTTAACCTTTCTACTCTGTTCTTTGATTCATGGAGTTTGTCGTGGAAATTTTGTTTTAAAATATTTTTAAAATTTTTTTAATGTGCAAAACATCCACTGCTTCATAATTAATTTAACTTTTTGTGGTCTACTTATGATTGGTCAACGCACGAGCTACCTTTTGACCTTGTCACACTTTTGTGTTGAATCAGTTTCAATTTTAGTAGCTGTGAAAATCTTCTTGTAGCAAATTACATCAGACTTTTAGTAGATAAAATAAGAACGCGGTTTTTAGTTTTACTGAATAGTTAATTTGGCGAATTTAATTCTTTTATTATTTAAGACATTTGTAAGTTGGTTTGTCAGTCTTTCAAATTTATAAGCATTGCTAAATCTAAAGAAACATAAGTAAATAAGGACATTACTTCTAAACTTATAATGACATGATTTTCTAGTAATTGAAAATCATACACTTTTCTTAAAAATTCAAAGATCACAATACATTATCTGGCAATATTTATGATTGGATTGAACAATGAAATTTACCTGGTTTCATATAAATTTCATTAGGTTCATTTAATGGCTACATACTCGCGCGATGCGTGTGTGCTCTCGGTATAATATCATGAAAAGAAGGGATTTTGTGGAAACATTTCATTTGAGTGTTTGCTAAGTAGTGCAGTTTATGGTGTTGCATAACGGAGTTAATTTATTTTCGCAAATTAGTTGTGCAAAAACATGTATTTTAAATAAATTGTAAAGCGATCAATATATGTATTAATAGTCTTCAATGCCGTTTGGATCTGTTTAAATTCAACAGCCGCAGGTAAATCAAAATTTGTAAAAAAAAACAATTTTCAAATTTCTTTCTAATCCTTTCATCCTTTTCCGTGGCCCTCCTTGTTTTGTGATTTGTGAGCCACTACAACGGGCCCCGTTAGTGCAGAAGAAGTGTGTCCTTTATCTAGTCCTTTGTATATTGTATCAAAAGTCATACGATTTCATAATGGGTGGGAGGACTTCTTCTTACTGTAACTTTATCATCCCACCTAAAAACTATGCTTGGTCAATAAAATGTAATGGCAAGTGCAATAATTGGTATCATCCCGATGAATGATGAAGAGTTTAAATATTCTGGATCTGGATTGAGTTTGCCAAGGATGATCAAATCATTGACCAAAGCACTTATCCCTCACTAGGCCCGCTGTGCTCCCTGACTGGGACAGCCCTGCATTGTTTTATCACCCAAGGTGGCGAGCAAAGGACGGCACAACGCTTGGAGGGTTGTCCCTTATGTTGCCCATGTTCGGCCAGAGCTCCCCTAGCATGGACTCTCCAAGGTGGGCGAGAGCCGGGCAGATGGTTAACACATGTTCCACTATTTCGTCCTCTTCTTCACATATCACATACCTGTGATAAGACGCAGATTCCCCCTGGATAGTCGCAGATAGTATTCAGCTGTTTTCATATTGGGTGAGCGTATTGCTTCCTTGGCCTGTCTGCAGCCTAAGGTGTTGTCCCAACTTTGTTTTA
This sequence comes from Ontholestes murinus, assembly GCA_963969525.1. Taxonomy (NCBI): domain Eukaryota; kingdom Metazoa; phylum Arthropoda; class Insecta; order Coleoptera; family Staphylinidae; genus Ontholestes; species Ontholestes murinus. The sequence goes on from OZ018390.1 coordinate 34,232,338, forward strand.
GCATCTTGAGAGTGTTCTGTTTGAGGATATCAGTGTGGCATTTCGGCGTTGGCGCGATCGGGGGCCCGTCATTGGTATCAATGAGAACCGATCCAGCCCCCGCCAACTCGTCTGCCTTGCTGTTGCCTTCTTCATTATTGTATCCCTTGACCCAGCGCAGCTTAATACTGTTTGATTGTGCTGCTTGTTTCAGGGTATCGTGACATTCTTTTACTAGTCTTAAGGTGATTTTGTGACCACTCACTGCTAGTATTGCTGCCCTACTATCTGTAAAGATTTGGATGTTCCTATCACGGATGTCAAGGTGTAGGATTTCTTTCTTTTAGAACAATCGGTGTAAATTCGGAGGGTTTCCCCACCCTCGACACTCTCGGTTCCTCTTCTTATCGATTCATTATAGGGTCTATTAAAGACGTAGCACGGTGGCAAATTGTCTGTCTTCCTTCCAAGGAAGAGTGTCTTCTAGACAGCCTCCTCTAAAAGGTGACAGTGTCTGCCAGCCCTGCCTCCTTTGTACCAGAGTCCAACTGAGTTTAGGCGCAGTGCTGCCGCTGTGGCCATCTCCTCTACGTATAGGTCAAGAGGTGGAAGGCAGAGCATTGCTTCCATTGCTGCAGTTGGTGTTGTTCGCATTGCTCCGATCGTGCTGAGGCATGCTATCCTTTGCAACTGAGTAAGTTGCTTTGCTGAGGTTTTCTGCCTAGCTCTGGGCCACCAAACCAGTGCTCCATTGATTAGCATTGGCCTTACTACCGCTGTGTACAGCCAAAGTGCTATCTTGGGAGATAGCCCTTATATCTGCCCCACAGCCCTTCGACATTGCCAGAGGGAGACGCATGCTTTAAATATTATACTTGCATGAGTGATACTCCCAACAGAAAGAAATGGGCCTGCCGCTTATGTGATTATTCAGATCATTCGAATATTTCCAGCAGTCAAACAATCGAGTCTATTAAAAACATATTTTTATCTCAATTTTCATCATTTATCATGGAGAATTTATCACATTTAAAATTGAAATTAAAAATTCAGTATCATTTGCGTTGGAAGCAGTTAACTTGTTATTTATTAAAACAACAAATGGAAAATATTCAGACAAATTAACAGATGAAATATTTGATAGGTAACAACGTTCTCGTAGTATAATATTATACAATTTGCTAGAATCTTCTTCAAATATCTGAGAAGAACGCAAAAACATAGATTTGGCATTTATAAACTCCTCAATAATATCACTGCTCAACACAAATATACCAAAATCTGCATTTCACTTGGGTAAAAAACTGATAATTCAAGAGCTTGTCCCCTTACAATATGTTTTGAAACAAGAATTATGCAGAATCAACGCAAAATATAGGAAGCTATTACACATATTAACATTAAAAGAGACCTTACTCCTCTGAGTAGAGAAAAGTATAATTCACGTAAAGGTAATGGAGAAACAAATATTGTCGTAAAATTCAAAAACAATCATCCATTTATCACGAAGAGTAAAGATTCCGACAAATCAAAAAACTAAAAACAATTAATATTTACTTTCATAATGCTGGCGGATTAAAAAAAATTACGGGACTTTTCATCAAATATAAATCTAAGCAATTATAATGTAATTGTTATTGTAGAATCATGTTACAATGAGGATGTACTGGATGCCAAACTCAATCTTAAATCATATAATATTTTTAGACAAGACAGAAGTGGATATTCAAGTGATAAAGAGGAGGAGGCGTACTTATCGCGACCAAAAGAACCTTAATGCTTTCCGTATAGATACAGTTAACATCTATACGGCAGGCATTAAGGTTATTTTGGTCGGTTGAGCAATGTTTTATCTCTCTAGAATCTTCTAATTATCTTATTGGTGGAGATTACACATCCCCTAATTCCCACATATCGAAATATGAACAACATTGTTTATGTATGGAAAGAATTACCGAATTTAATCCGAATAAAAAAGTTGTTGATATGCGGGGATTATAACTTACCATCCGCTAAATTTTATAATTCTAATCTAGGAGTATCATCTGGCAATATAAACAATTAAGCCCAATTAATTGTGAATACATTTGGTTTTATTACATTATATCAAATGAACAACATTGCAAATTCAAATGGAACATTTTTAGACCTGGTCTTCGCTCCCGACTCAACTATTTTAGTAGAATCTGTGTGCGACTTCTTATGTTCAAATTCTCGACTTCATAACGGATACGTAATTTCTGTTAACATCTTGGACAATCCTTGGGTGTTAGAAACTTGTGAGTGCATATATTCCACCAAGCAGACTCTCTACTAATTAACAACATTTTGGCAAATACGGATTGGAAACGTCTCTTTATTAATTCATCTATTGAAGATAATGTTAATAAGTTCTACAACTTAATTTACAAAATTATATATGATAATATTCCGAAGTAAATGGTGTGTACAACCAAATCTACTTATCCTGTTTGGTTTACTGGTGAATTAAAATTATTAATTCAAGAAAAGAGGAAATATCATCTGAATTGTAAATCAAGTGGTGCGATTAATGATTATAATTTATTTAAAAGTGTTCGTCAAAAGTGTAAATCGTTAAATGATTTTCTTTCTGCGTCATATATTTTGAAATGTGAACAAAATATTTATAATAATCCTAAATTGTTTTGGAAATTAAACAATATTCCAAACTGTATGACTTATAATAATGTAATAAATTTAAAAATACGAAAACATTTCGTGAATCTACAACAATGAGTCTTACTAAGACTACAAAACAAATTAATTTGAAACAACTACTTCTCTAGCAAATACTTCGACAGACATTGAATAATACAAATTAATTTGCGTGTTACAAATAGTACAACTATCAAAGCAACACTAATTTGAATGAAATTATTTCTGTTGAATAAACTAATAAATGATAAAATGTACTTTAGATTGTTTAAATGTAACTATAACATGAGAAATTATGAAAAATGAATTTTTCTACAACGAACTAAAGGATTTTAATACATTTTATTATAATAATGTTTTGTAGGATAATAGTTTTGATAATGTAAACAAATTCTCTGTTTTTTTCTCGTCTGTCCACATAAACGATTACTCAATACTATACCAGAAATTGACTTTTCGAATAAAGTTCAAAGTAATTTATTAACAATAACTTTGCAAGATGTTTTCGATTCAATTAATAATCTAAAATTCTCTCATTGTTCTGGACCTGACAATAATTCCTAATAGTAGGTCGACAATAGCAAATCTTGCTATTTACACTGACTACTTATTGAATGCATTTGAAAGCGGTTGTCATTAGATAAGATTAATCATTCAATTTTAATTATTCTTTCTTTAAAAAATAATATGCCCTTGAATTCAATGATTTATCTGTTAGGTAGTTTGAGTCATTTCTCTCAAATAGAGTACAGCCAGTTAGAATTAAGAACTTTATTTTTTCAGAATTTGCCGTCCATTCCGGTGTGCCGCAAGATACCCATTATGGACCTATTTAATTTTCATTATATCATTAATGAAAAGAAGAAATTAAATAGGTCCAAATCAATAATAAAATCATGTGAATTGTTACTATTTGCAGATGATTTCAAACTATATAAGGCTTTGTATAATCCATCGGACCACTCTGCAATTCAAACTGATCTAGACAATTTATACGATTGGTGTATTGTTAATAAATTATTACCTAATTTAAATAAATGCAATATAATATTTTTCAATAAACAACGTGTAATAAAAGAATATCCGTACTCTATAAATAAGCACAATTTGACCAGTGTATTTGAAATTAAAGATTTAGGAATAATTTTGGATTATAAATTAAATTTTTCTTCAAATATATCATATATATTTAGGTTTCGTCTTCAGATGTTCTAAAGAATTTTCGATAAACACATTAAAGATATTGTATTGTTCATTTGGAAGATCAGTACTAGAATATGGATCTACAATATGGTTTCCGTAGTATCGAATATATATATAGACAGCATTGAAAAAATTCAACGCAAATTTCTCAGAATTTGTGCATTTAAAATAGGAATCACAAAAGAACATTGATTTAGTGTTAATTTCTAATTCTTTAAATTTAAATTCATTAATGAATAAAAGGAAAATGTTCGATTTATGTTTTTTAAATAAATTAGTGTCAGGATTAATTAATTGCATCGATCTAGTTGCATCAATTAAATTGACAATTCCAGTAACAAACATGCGCACTAGAGAACAAATTACATTTAAGGAATTGTTTCATTCCACTAACTATGGTACCAATTGTATTATATCTCGTATATCTAGTTTTGGAAATATTTTGTTATATAATTATCCTTCTTTTCTATTTACTATGTCCCCTGTTTGATTTAAAAGGAAACTAAGGCAATTAAATTATAGTTTGTTTTATTAAAATTGTTTATCAAATTTTTTGTATTATTTCCATAGTATTAATATTTGTTACTATTTTATGATATTACATTTTTTTAAAGTAGAGTATGTGGTTATATAGTTATTATTATAAAAATATGATAAATGTCTTAAAATAAATAAATAAAAAATAAGGCGAATTATATTAATATACACTTACTGTTTACCTTTCTCTTTTCTTATTATTCTTATTTAAAACAATGTTAAATATTAATTTCATGTAAAATTTAAAACGAGTTGCTTCGCAGCAATAACCTTTTATAATATTCCGAGCTTATTCATCTAAAAATAATCCATATATAAAATAATTAAAGTGTTTCCTGTACGCAAACTCGAAACGTCCGCGTTTTAATCCCAGAATAAATTATCCGTGAATAAAATCTATTCCTGTCTTGGTCGTTTATTGTAGTAGTAAAACTCTAAAATAAATCCTACATCCTTTTGTTGTCTGGTCGTAATCGACATCGTACATGAATCACGACCGCAACGTAAAGTTTTGCGACATTGCGACATTTACAACAAAACTTAAGCACTTTAGATTATGCATGTAAAAATTTCGAGACAAGAATTTAATTCAATTTTATTCATCATCATATATGTGATGGACCGAAAACGTCAGGGAAACGAAAAAACTTGCAAACCGATGCTATTAGTAAAAATGTAAATGCATTATTGCAATATCATTTATGCATTTGTTAAATCTAAGATATTAAGGATATATTCCAGTAATATGATAAGGTCAGTAAATATAGGGCAGTGAATAGATTTTACCATTTCATCATCATATATGTGATGGACCGAAAACGTCAGGGAAACGAAAAAACTACAACTCCAATTTCAAATATGTTACCAATTATCCTGAAGGGTTTAATTTTAGAACTAACCCGCCAATGACCTCGTGTATTTATCACCGATTAGACGTCATGACCGGCACAGTCTAACGAGCTTCCATTTATCCTCGAATAACTGGGAACTGTGAAACTTATGTCTTATGTCTTACCGTTACCAACTCAGAATCGATAAGACAAATGAAGCACTTGCGAATGTCAAAATTAATTATTGCTCTAACGGCCATATCATAACCTCAAAGCTTATTGTGTTATTGATATTTATTGAGAGCCATTGTCCCGCGGTGTTGTATTGTGAGAAATGATAATAGACTACTGAATATAAACGGAATAGAATTCACAACAGGCGATTTACACCACTGTTTAATCTTATGGCACTCATTTTTATGAAATCCAATGTTGCAATTTAAATGTCTAATGCTTAGAAGCATAAAAATAAATTTCATTGGCTTTTCATAAAATATATATATACTATTTCAATTTTAAGATGATTTATGGTAACAGGTGAATTTTATGTTATTAATGATCTACATATGGTTTGTGTAGTTAAAAGTGATTTTCGTTCTGAATAAAATATTATATTATAAATAGATTTTATTGAGGAAAAAAGTTAAATGGTTCACATATAAATAATTCAGAATTTGCAAAATAAAATTTTATATTCTTTTAAATTAATATTATATTTATAATATTATAGGCATAAATAATCAATAATTATATGAAAACTGCATTAATAATAATAATGTACTGATACATATTTTTTGTGTGTACCATTTTTTATGACTTACTAAATGAAGTTGAATTTATTTATCCATTATTGATATTTTATAATAAACATGTATTTTTAAGTTTAGTGCTGTTCTTGGTTTATTTATAGCCCCTTTGATTATTATTTTGTTTATTTGATTGCTCGATGATAGGTAATGCAACATCAGTAAAATAATTAGTAACCAATTATTTTATTTCTTTAGGAGCCAGAGTTTTGATGGTTACTGGCGCCCTAAAATAAATAATGTATTTTCGAATATACCTACGACCAAACTCTCCGACAATCGGTTAGCTTGATTCCTCATTTATGCCAAAATTTTATGAACCATTTGTTAATGAAGTTTTAAGTGTAAATAAGTTGTGGCATACAATTTTGGCGTCCAACGTGTGTCTATAAATAACCAAAAACAAAAAAGACAAATAATAAACTAAAAACAAAATAAGAACTCTTAAAATTTTGTATTTGATTTAATGGATTATATGAAAAAATTACACACATAATTTCAATGATTTAACCTCTTTGGATCATCTGTGTTTCGTTGTATATCTTGATTTATTATACGTGATGGCTATGGGAAAAGTTAAAGTTGATTTTGGTCGCTTAACCAAGGTTAAACTTATATATGAATCGACTGTTAGAGGTTTAGGGAGGGGAAAATATGACTGTATGTGAATTAAGGGCCGCTTGTAGAAATGCTGCAAGAATAAGGGACGTATTTAATCTTTCATCGTCGAAACCAGAATACCTTTTTTCTTTTGAACAGGATGCCTTGAAGTTGCAAGAAAATATTAAACGTGTTCAGAACATGATTGATGCATTTGACGAAGTTAAGAATGATGGTCATTATAAGACAATAATTTCTAAAATAGCTCATTGTTAGGGGCGTGTAAAACGCTATAATCCTCTAACCAAGATACAAATCGTAAAAGTGAGATTAATATGAAACTTCTCCTCCTAAAATACGTAGGGATAGGGATTTTCGAGTTTTTGATTGATCAATGTTACATGGAAATTCGAGAACTGGAGTAGCGCACAGCTCACCTGTCAGTTCAGATGAATCGGATAGCGATAATAAATGTCTAGTTTCAAAAATTAAGACTTTGCCTCTTCGCGATTGGAATTTGAAATTTAATGGTAAACGTGGAGATATTTCCTTTAGTGCATTTATCCAAAGAGTGAAAGTGTTGAAACGTACTAGGAGTGCATGTAGGGAAATGCTATTTAGAGATGTAAATGAATTATTTGAAGGTGATGCTAATATTTGGTTTAATTTAGTAAAAGATAGGGCATGTGATCTGGATTCATCAGAGGAAGAGAAAGGTGCACTACAGCACAAACCGGACACTGCACATACGTTGAACACACGATCCTTATTGTCACAGGAAAGGCTCAAAGAACATGAGTTCTAAGCTGAGAATATTAAGTGGGATGTCCTCAGTCTCAGCGAAGTCAGAAGGCACGGTGAACAACTTATCACACAAGATGACAAGTCTAGTGGAGCAACGTGATTCCTAATACATAAGCTCCATAATGCAGACATATTTTCCTTAAAGAAAATTTCCACTAAACTAATCTGTCTTGTTCTGAGGCTGACCTCGAGATACAACATCAAGATCATACGACGAGTTGACGAGGAGGTGGATATGATGATATAACTTCGGCTGTCACAGACCAACAAGCACAGTATACAATTCTGTGCATTGATTTCAATGCTAAAATGGAAATGAAGCAGGATACCGCTGAGACCCCTTTAGGCAACTTTGGACTACCAGGCAGAAACGAGCGGGTTAAGGTAATGCTGGACTATCTGTTGCAGAATAACCTATTTCAGATGATTAACTTCTACAAGAAAAAGATAAATAGAAGATGGATATGGTCACATAAGGAACGAAATAGACTATATAACGGACAAAAACGCAACTTTAAGGATGTGGCAGTATTGAATAAGGTCTCCACTGGAAGCGACCACAGACTTGTACGGGCTAGAGTGGTTATTGATATCGATAAGGAACGCCACAGAATGGTCAAGAAGAAAACAAAAAAACCTTGGATGAGACCAGCAGATATAGAGGGATTCCAGCGTTCTATAGAGGATAGATTGGCAAGCTGCGACACAAAATCAGACGAAGATGTCAACACTCTCAATGACGTATTAACCAATGCCGTTCTAGAAAGCCAAAAAAGAAGAAAAATTGAGCCAAAATACAAGGAAAATGTTGCAAGAAAGAAAAGACCTCAGAAGTAAAGTAATAGCTACTAATAACAGAAGCAAATAAAAAGGTGGCAAAAGCCATAAGGCGTGACATTAGAACAAATAGAGAACAAATCGTAAGAATAGTAAAAGACATTAACCAGTTAAACAAGCCAAAACGAAGATATACTAAACTTTAGCACAGAACCGTATATATTTACAGCCAAAAAAGGGATTGTACGTCAAGGTTCAGAAGAATTATTATGCATCGCAATAGATGAAATAAAGCTTGCGCTAAGGATATTAAAGAATAACCAAGCTCCCGGCGAAGACAATAAACATTGGTAATCCGCGTTTACTAGAAAAGATCACAGTGCTATTTAACTTGTGCTTATACAATAGTACAATATCAAACAAATGGTACAATCCTATTTTAATACTAACGGGTGTCCAACAATTATTGCAGTCCCGGGTGGCGTTGGAATCAAAAACGTAGGTCAATTCTTTCATGTGCCAAATAAATGAACTGACATGTTAATTGTCAAACATAACCTAAATGTGCATTAAAAATGTCAGTTCATTTATTTGCAACATGTAAGAATCGACCTACGTTTTTTATTCCAACGCCACCCGGGACTGCAATAATTGTTGGACACCCGTTACTTCTTAAGAAAGGTGATATAGCGGAACTTGAAATTTACAGACCGATAAGCCTTCTGAACCAACTCTATAAACTGTTCACAAAAATAATAACAACGAGACTTGAGAAAAAACTAGATTTCTATCAACCTTTAGAGCAGTGCTATATTTGGAATATATGACCATCTGCAAAGCATAAAAACAATGCTTAAAATAAGCATCGAATACAATAGGCCCCTAGTCCTTGCTTTTGTAGACTTTCAAAAGGCCTTTGATACGGTAGAGCTGAATGCGGTCCTCAGTCCATTAAAAAAATGTCGGGTTGATTACAGATACTCAAAGCTGATTTACAATATCTACAAAAATGCTACAATAATGGTAAAACTCCATGAAAATACTAAATACATTCACGTTGGCAGAGTCCTTAGAGTATGTTTTTAAAAAACTCAATTGGGAAACAAAGGCCTAAATATAGATGGTCGAAACTTAACAAATGTTCGTTTTGCGGATGATACAGTTTTGCTAGCAGACATTAAAGATATCTTACAAGAACTACAAAAGGCATGTGCTGACGCATCATGACGTCATGACGTAGGTCTAAAAATGAATATCTAAAAAACAAAATATATGACAAATTTAGTTCCCAGTGAGCAAATTCTCATTGGTGATGAGGAAGTGGTTCTGGTGAATAAATATAATTATCGTGGTCATGAAATCTAAATCCCAAGATATAACCAAACGTGCGAAATAAAAAGAAAAGAGTTACACTGTTTTGTGCAGCTTGCGGAAGTCTCTAAGAGCGAAATGCAACAATGTTTGAAGAGTGCTGCCGGTGACCTATGGAGCTGAAACCTTAACACTAACCGCAGCAAGTGCTAAGCAACTTATGGTAACACAGCGCAAGATGGAAAGGTCCATACTCGGCGTGTCATTCCGGGATCATATAAGAAATTGAGATTTATGAAGAAGAACCGGCTTCATGGATGTAGTTATCCAAATTTATAAACTCAAGTGGAAGTGGGCTGGACATGTAGCAATGACGGACGGGAGATGGACGAAACGGCTGCTCGCGTGGAGATTACGTTTGGATAAAAGAAGCAAGCGAAGACCCCTACACGTTGGACGGACGTTCTAAAGAGATGTGCAGGCAACTGAATACAAAAAGCTCAAGATAGAAAGGAATAGGTAGAAATGGGAGAGGCTTATGTCCAGCAGTAGACACAGAGAGCTAAATGATGATGATAATGATAGCTTCGATGAAAGAATTATTTAAAAAATTACAACGAGTTTCAGAAGAGATATAGCTTGAGATCGTTATAAAGATCCATATTATCATCCATTCTTAGCTTTCCAGTCGATTAATTCTGTTATGGATTTGTTAAAACTTTGTCGTCAGTTAGGCAACAAATGGATTTTAGTTAAATCTTACAAACCTCCCACTCCTAAAAGCAAAAGTATTATTCCTGAATTCACTTATGCATCTTCTAGTTCATGCTCGTCACCAGCAGGTTTCAGTAAATAAACTCATAATGGTAGATGTGATATCAGTAAGAGGTGTTGGAATTGTGGAAGTTTTGGACATTTATAAGCGAAGTATAGGAAACCACAGAAATTGTATTGCTTTTCAGGTGGAAATCCTGGAGTAACTGTTAGGTCCTAAGTGTAACTCGAACTCGAGAAACGCTCAAGAGAGGTGAGGATCATCAACCGTCTCGGGTTGCTTCAGCGATCCCATATGAAAATTCAAATCTGCCTATTATTTGTGTTTTAGATTATGTATTGGCTCATGTTGATAATGATTCGTCCTTATATTTCAGTTTTATTTTTTGGCAAAAAAAACTGGGTTTGCTGGACTCTGGTGCTAGTGGAACAATTTGGCCAGTTTTAAAAAATCTTGGATTTCGTGAGTTGGAGTCATGCAATGTTAAGTCAGTTTCTGTAGCTAATGGTGATGTATGTGATTGGTGTTTTGCGTATACCTGTCCGATTGAAAGTTATCGAGAAAATTGTTGATGTATTAGTTTGTTCTTTATTAAGTCATACGCTTATTTTGGGAGTAGATTTTGGGGTAAGAATGGGAATTATCCCAGATCTAAATTTTATAAACAGTATTGATACATTAAGAAATCTGGCTTTGTTAATGGTAGATCAGTTAGAGACGTTAAATAAATTAGTTAAAATTTATTTTTAAATGAGTTCACTAATATTGTTGAACCTATTAAACAAAGGTTTTATCCGATTTCGCCCACAGTTATGAAGTATATTGATGAAAAATTAAAAGATATGTTAGATAACTGTGTTGTAGAGCTATCTTCTAGTCGTTGGAGTAGTCCTATAGTAATGGTGCGTAAGAAATACAACTCATATAGATTTTGTGTAGATTATCGTAAATTTAATAGTATAACAAAGTGTGATGCCCCTATTAGGACTCTATTTAACCTATAACCTATATAACCTATTACCATATGTGTCGAATATTTTAGGTAAGCCTAGAGATTCAAGGCTTTTGTCAAGTCTTGATATTAAGTTCCTGTAGAGAAACAACCCCGTTCGTTTACAGCTTTAACTGTACTTAGCCTTTTCCATTCGAAACGACTTCAGCAACACGTAGAGGTTTTAGAGAAATATGGTCCATGTGAACGATGTCTTCATGTAGATCCGGAAAAGGTCAATGCCATTTTAAAAATTCGTTCACCAACTAAATTTACCGAAGTTCGAAGTTTTATAGGCACAACTTCGTGGTATAGATGATGCATACAAAATTTCTCGACTTTGATTCAACCACTCACTGAACTATTAAAGAAAAAGGTTAAATTTTCATGCAATCCCAGATAGGAAGATTTTTTTAAATTAATCAAGGAAAAGTTAATTTCTGCGCCAGTTTTGTCATGTCCTAATTTCGATCTTCCTTTTGTGATGCAAACTGATGCTAGTGCGTTCGGTATTGGGGCAATTTGAACACAAAATAGTGCTGAGAAAGTAATTTGTTATCTGTCGAGGTCACTGACTAAACAAGAACGAAAATGGTCTACCACAGAATATCATGGTGTCTTATAAGCAATTGAAAAAATGCACCTTATGTTGAAGGGACTAAATTCACTATCGTTATTGACCACTGGTCTCTTTGCTGGCTTAATAAGTTAAAATACTCTTCTGGAAGATTAGCTAGATGGAGTATCAAGTTGCAACAATACAACTTTGATTTAGTACACAGAAATGATAAAGATCATTTTATTCCAGACATGCTATCCCGATCAGTACCAATTATTGATGACCTAAATATTTCAAAATCTGTGGAATCATGTGAACAGAAACAGGATAAATGTTATAGTAAAATGTTGCAAAAAGTGTCAAAATTTCCATTAAAATTTCCATCTTGAAAAAGTATTACCAAAGTGGGAACGAATAAGTATTTTAAAGAAAACTCACGATGACCAATTGAACAATTAAAACCTGCTGGTCTGTTAGGTCTCCATCGCGTTGTAGATAAACCTAAACCTTTCCAGGTTGTTTTTTGTGATTTTATTGGACCTCTTCCTAAGTCGAATCGCGGGTTTAAATACAAAATAAATTAATTTTGGTAATTTTGGATAACTTCAGTAAATTTTTATTTGTAATTCCTATGATGCCACTTCTAGACTTTTATGTGCTGCTGTTTCAGATAAATTTTTATTAATATTTGGCCAGCTAGAACTAATGATTACCGATAATGGCACAAATTTTAGAAGTAAGGAGATTGGTAACTTACTTGCTTCTTATAAAGTGAAACATACTTATACTGCGAATTATCATGCACAAGCACATCCCAGCGAAAGAACGAATAGAACTTTGGGTACAATGCTTCGTCGCTATGTTCGTAAGAATAATAAAGCGTGGGATCGTAATATATTTAAAATAGAGTAGGCATTACGAATACAAGTACATGATGTACTTACTCCTTATTATGCTGTCTTTGGTCGAGAAATGCCTACAAATGTTTCTAAATGTAGTGAATCACCAAGGCGTGATTTGTTTAAAGATTTGCATGCTCGGGTTAAACAACAGCTGCAACAAGCTTCTGAGAAAAACCGGTATTATAATTTAGGTCACAGAGATGTGTCGTATGAAATTGGAACACAGGTGTAACGGAAAAATTATTGTCTTTCGGACGCTAGTAAGAATTTTTCGGCAAAATTAGCATCCAAGTTCGTCGGCCCTTTTAAAATAGCTTAAAAAATATCACCGTGGACATATGAGTTAATTAATGTCGATATTAGATTTAGGAGAGTATGGCTTGCAAAAGATTTGAAGAAAGGGCATATGGATAATGAATAAAGGCTAAATCCTATTGGCGATGTTATTTACTAGCGTTGTTTTGTTCGTCTTTGATTCTCTTATCTGGTACAGAGACAATTGATTGGAATTTTGGGTTCCGGTTCCGCTGATCGGTTGGCTGCTAAAGTTTTCCATTTGGATTGGCGATAGCCAGTTGTGGCAAAACTCTCTTCATTGTCTATAGTTTCTGTTAATAAAATGATTATAATTTTGTATTTTGATTCAAAAATATTCAAAGATTTAAAATTGTTAACGATATCTCGATTTTTTAGCTCATCCAAAAATTTATTTAAAGAAATTGCAGTACCAAAAATTCTGATGATTTCAAACATGACCTATTTAATGTTTTTTCTGGTAACTATACTTATGCAACGGTGCAGTAATCATGTGAAAAAATATCTTTTACTAATATATTAAAATTTTCAACAATATTTTCAAATGATTATTATACAAGATCTATACCATTCATATTCTATCCGAATTACCATTATATTATATAAACACTGCTCACTTGCATTTTTAGGAGGATTATTTCTCCATCCAAACTATTATTTTAATAAATTTTAGGACTTGGCGACACATATTCGCAACAGGTAATAAAACGGCGGCCAAATACAATGTTCTGTAGGATCTAAATCATCAACGTATGATTATTAATCACCAATCAGCACTTGGGGAGGTGGACAGAGGACGCGGCCCGTCGAACATTCTCGATTTATCACCTGTTATGTACACAAGCTACAACCTGTGTAAATCATATCTATGACATCTACACAGTTGCCATTTACCAACGTCTGTTAAGATACAATGCAATAAATACGAAATGTTAATATATATCATCAGTATTAAAAATGAAACCCTTAACTAAAAATGATTTTATCAATGATATAGGCAAAATAAAGTAAACAATAAAAAAGACGCATCACTTTTTTCAGAAAACTCAAGATGGGTTAACCTATTTAGTAATTGTATCCACAGACATTGACTGCTTTTTGTTAAATTATTAAATTAGTCAAAAAAGAGTGATTCTTTCAGCCAAAAGTTTTGGTTGTCCCAACAAAACTCTACATAGTTATCTTTAATTGGGGTTCAAATATCTAAATTTTAAATAAATATAATAAATAATTATTCTAAAATAAGGTGTAATATTACATGTTAAAAGATTATTCATATTAATTTATATAAAATACTATCGATATACAATAAATTATAGATCATTGAATGTCAGTGCCGTTAAGGCGAGCTTATGTAAATATTTAAATATCAAGGGGTTTGTTTAGGTAGGTCGAAAGCGTCTTTGCTTGGTAAATCCTCCCAGAGGGCAGAGACCATGAGGCCTAATAGAATCACCTGGATCCAGCGCAGCACGATTTCCACCCAATTTAAGTGCTTTTCCCGTCACGAATGCCTCGCTGATGTATAATTCAGGGGTGGGCCTGATGGCGGTGCCCTTGTTTTTGATCGCGTTTCTAGCGGCTGCAGGAGTTCGGCGCTTTTAAGGATCTACGCGAATGCGTTTTTTATGCTATTCGAAGAGGCCGGAGGGTGGAATTAACATTAGTTCCTTTATCCTCCGCCAACAATCGTTTTTCTACATTTATGGCCAGGACACGCTCTCGCATGGTTAGTTTTATTATAATGGCCGTGGGTTTTATTTCTTACTCCTTTCAGAAAAAAGCAAGCACTTATTATGTGACATGGGAGGATAAGTGATGTATTAATGTAATTATTGTAACAAGAACTGGTGATTAAAGAGGTTCAAAATATTTTTTTTGATTGTCAGTGGTACAAATATTAACTTTGATTTAATTTATTATAAGTTTATTATTTAGTATCACAGATTATATGTTAAAAAATAATTAGAAAAACTTTAAGTTAATTTACAATAATCAAACAAAATCTTGAAGAGTGTTGGTGTAATATTTTATTTTTATACCTCCAGTTGTGTAGTAAAATATATAAAAAATATAATATTATTGTTCTTCATCATGTCATATTTAATTCACTATGTTAATTTCCTGACCTTAGCAATCAAAATCATTTAAAGATTTTTAATTGTTTAATAGTTTCATATAATGTGCTTACAAAATATATTACGTTGATTTAGTATATTAGAATTTAGAGCGTATACGAATAGGATAGAGTTTAATTTTAATAAAAACCATCTTAAATTAAATAACAAGTTAAATTATATATGGATAAGTATTAAATGGCACAATAAATAAAATAATACACATTCCTCCAGAAAATAAAGCAAATAAAAATAAAAAGAAAGACTTAGTGCCAAGTGAATTATAAACTAGATCATTTCCCATCACTTAAATTACGAAAGTTGTAATTGTTAAAAGTTAGCCCGTAATATATTGCAGAACTTGAGAAGGAATAACGGGTACCTTTTTTGCTTTTTAACGCCTCTCTCTTCCTTTGTCTCTGTGTTAGGGTTTTAATATTTTTATATGAATTATTATAAGGATAAAATTGAATAGGATTAACAGCAACATTCGTGAAGTATTTAATAATAGAATTTAGGACTTAGGAATTTTGAAATAGTTTATATTCATGTTCCATTACATAAGTGTATATTTATGTTTGACTATAATCAATCGATATTTTCTTTCTCTTTAAGATGATGCTGTATTCTAACTTAAATATGTATCGGTTTTATTTTATTTTATTTTATTTTTTGAGATTATGTATTTCTACAGAAGGAAAAAATTAAATTATTTAAATTAAGGAAAATTAGTTCTCCTTTATCATTATCTGTTGTAGTTTTCGTCAGTATACCTAAAACAGATAAAAAAATATCCTAACAACATTGCACTAGTAACTAGTGCACATTTTTAAAAGTGAATAAAGTGTTTACCTATCGCAACTTCCCATTATTTTACAAATTATATTATACTTTTAATTCCAAAAGGTTAACTCTCCTAATATTTTTTTTCTCAAACACGATTTATTTTTAAGATTTTATTATTAATATCTAATTGGAAGCCTTTGGTATTTATGACGCTTACTCATCAATGTCAGCTACTATAAGTTAATTCTGATGCATTTTCTATGGTGTTCATTGCGATGAAGTTTTTTATAACCAGGTTTGTTATCCCATTCCTTCTTGTGGCATCTGATTGATGCAAATTTTAGTAGGATAATCAGGTCTAGCAGGTAGGGCGGATGCCTCCTCGCCAAACCATCTGCTATTCTGTTACCTCCGATGTTGTTGTGTCCTTTTACCCAGCATAGGGTCATCTTGTTGTCACGAGCCACTTCTTCCAAGGCTTCGCAACTTCCAGCGTTAATGCTGAGGTAATTTTCCACCCTACAATAGACAATTGCTGCTCTGCTGTCCGTTATGATGTTTTATCCCTTGATCTTCTTACTACTATTTTTTAGGGACAGGTTTTTGCAGAACATTCCTACACCATCCCCTGCTTTCGATGACGACCTATCAGTGTATATGTGAATGTCATTGTGCATGCTTCCTTCTCCTGAGTCTACCTATCTCAAGTCTATCTGGAGCTTTCTAGTGAATATGTATTTTTGAGGGATCTTCGTTGGTTAAAATCCATCCCTTTGTTGCTCGAAGCCTTATAGCTGCCGCTGCTGCCTATTCTCTGATAAATATGTCCAAGGGTGACAGGTGCTTAAAAGAGCACTTCGTTGAACATGATTTCGTAGTCGTTCTTGGTCACCATATTATTGATGCATATGCCAACATTGGCCGCACGGTGGCTGTGTAGATTCATAGAGCTACCTTTGGAGATGGTCCCCATGTTTCCCCACAGCTTGTCTGCATTTCCAGAGGACTATGCATGCCTTCTTAAATCTCTTCGTCAGATGGGTATTTCAGTTTAGTTTGTTGTCTAGAAGAATGTCCAAGTATTTGACTTTTTCGCCCGGAAAGTTTGGTGGCTTGAAATACTTGATCTTTCTTTTTCTTGTGAACAGTACCAGTTCCTTTTTTGTTGAATTTATGGATAATTCTTGGTCTATGCACCATTTGTTTACTATATCGAGAGCATCAGACATACGATTCGCTAAAGTACTTTCCGAGTTGCCGGTAAGTAGGATCGTGAAATCGTAGGCAAAACCTACCATGTAGAAGTCCTGCTTATTCAATGATTTCATTAGTCCGTCTACGACTAGGTTCCATATGTCTACCATTGTAGCATGTAGAAGATCTACTGGCTTAAGGCCACCGGAACTCCTCAGCGTCGAAGTGCAATTGTTATCTTTGGGAAGGAGGTCTTATCAAATCCATGAATGTCGCAAGGGCGAAGGCTGTTTGCTCAAAAGATCGGTTAATTCTACCAACCACAGTATTCACAGAAAGCTTCTAGGCCTCTCTCTTTCCTTGTCTTACCAGTTTATTATAGTCACGTTGTGCTATTTTGTATTTTTTTCATTCGCAAAAATTTTGCTTATTTATAGCTCTGTTGTGTGCACTTCTTGCTTGGTTTTTCAGCGCCTCAAGTACAGTGCACCACCACGCATTTGTGGGTCCCTCGTTTTTTCTGGGTTTTAGAGAACATGCTTCCTTGTACGCTGATATGATGCCCTTCTGGAATGCGTTGGTCATATTCTCTAGTGCGGGTATATCTTTTTTGGCTCTTTTTCCAGGTCCCTAATTTAAGAGATCCTAGTGAGGGTCCTTTTTAAAAGTTTCCTTTTGGTCAAAAAGAAAATCCACAAAGGATGCTTTTTAGTTTATTTGTTGGAAATAAATATATTCACTAGTGTTGCTTTGATAGCTGTGTTATTTCTACAGACAGACACAAAACTGTAATATTATTTACAACAAAGAGGTTTGTACTACTTACATTTTTGCACGTTCAAACATGTAGATTTTCTATGCAAAAACAGCAGTGCAACAAAAACGTTTTTGTGATTATTTGCTAAATTTATAATATTTCTTCAGTCTTTTATTAAATTTGGTATATAAAATAAATTCACGATAGCTGTTAGTTACGCAAACTTGACCTTGAATTTTAAAAATATTATTTGCCATTGGAGATATGTTTAAAGTTTTATAATAGATTTGTGCAGTTTTGCTAGTTGTAATATACAGGGTGAGTTTTTTTCGATGTTCTCTATGGGGATCTCGGAAACTATAAGAGATAGAGAAACGGTTAAATGGGGAAAGAAGTGTAGATTTATGATAAGAATAAAATTCCACTTTCAAAGTTTTCAAAAAAGTCAAGGGTAACTAGATATTTTGAAAAAAGTAAAAAGTGTCAATTTTTTCAAATCAATATATCTCGGTTATTATAACAGATAGAAAAAAACTGTAAAGGACAAAGTTTTAGATAATTTTATGCAGATTAATAAAAAATAATCAGAAAATTTTTATCGCCCTTATTTTCCGAGATATGACGCAAACTTACATTTTTTTAAATGGAAACCATAGTTAGCTGTGACCTCATTCAAAAGGTATTTTTTTTTCTTTATTCCAATATGGCATACGACATAGTTATTTCTAAAAATGAGTGAGTTATAGTCATTTTAAATTTTATTATAAATAAAAAATGGGTAGCCGTGAAAAAGATGAAAGAAAAACAATTGCAGTTGTTTATAATATTAGCAATATTGTAATTATTAGTTTTACAGAGATAAATCAAAATGAAACAACTGCATAAAGTAATTCTGTAATTATCAATATATCAATGGGAGAAAAATTTTAATATTAAAAAAATATGGTCAAAGAGTCCACTATTAATACTATTATGACATAAATTATATCTTTTTAAAATTGAATTTATGGCTTTTCTCATATCTTCTCATGTAAATTAAATTAAATGTTTCAATAACAGCTAGTTTATGATCCTCCACGGATTGATATGATTTTTCATATACTTTGTGTTGCGGTAAATATGCCCGGAGACGTCAGTGGACTGTATTTGGGGTGCCCTTAAAGGGGGAATTTCTCCGGCGCGAGGGTGGCGAATACGAGCACTGTTCACGGGGAGGAATTGAATGGTTGAAGGACACTAACCTGGATCATCCTGCTGTTCTGGACGGCTAGAAATCCCTCGCAGGTGGGACTTTAAACTTCTTCCTCGTGGACGTACACGTACGCGAATAGTAGTAGGAATAATTCGTAAATAATGAGCCGGTGGCGAAACTACGCGAGTAGCCAATATGCAAAATGAAGAAACGGCGGAGCCAAGACCAACTTTTCGTGTGTTAACAAAAATATATATCTATCTTTTATGGCGGTGCCCGAATCTCTCCTTCTTCTTCCGCTAGTGGGTTGGGTGTGTGGGGTAGAAAAAAATAGACAGGCGCATTAAGAGGAAAACGTAAACAGATGCGCGCATTTGCCTCCCAATTTCAAATATGAATTTAGTACAAAACACTTTGTTTTTTACATAACCCCACAGAAAAAATTCTAAAACGCGTAGATCGGGAGATCTAGGTGGCCCTGGGATTGGTTTATTTCTTCCCACTTATGATTGAGGTAAAGCATCATTTAAATAATTTGTAAAGCCAACATGTTATGAGGTGGAGCACCGTCATATTGGAACCATTTCAATCTTGCTTGTAATGATAAATTTAAACAATCGAACGTATCTTCAAATGTTTTCTGAAGAAAATTAAAGTAATCATTTTCACTTAGTGAGCTTTCAAAAATATATGGACCGAGAATTATTAATCCAAACACACCATGGATTAAACCCAAATTTAATTTGTAGTTTTCTCTGTGAAACTTCTCGTGGATTCTCTTGAGTTCATCTATGTTCATTGTGGCGATTAAAAATACCACAATTAGTGAATCGCGATGCATCTGTTCATAATATTTTTGTAAGAAATGTATTATCCTCTTGACAAATGTGTTTATACCACATACAGAAAGCCATTTGATAATTACAAAATTATTATTCTTATGCTGGTTTTTCATTTTTGTTTAACTTTGTAAAACTAATAATTACAATATTGCTATTATTATAAACAACTGCAATTGTTTTACTTTCATCTTTTTCATGGCTATCCATTTTTTATTTATCATAAAACTTAAAATGACTATAACTCATTTATTTTTAGAAGTAACTATGTCGTATGTATATAGGATTAAAGAGAAAAAAATTACCTTTTGAAACAGGCCATAGCCAACTATGGTTTCCATTTAAAAAAATGTAAGTTTGCGTCATATCTCGGAAAATAATGGCAATAAAAATTTTCTGATTATTTTTTATTAATCTACATAAAATTATCTAAAACTTTGTCGTTTATAGTTTTTTTCTATCTGTTATAATAACCGAGATATATTGATTTAAAAAAATTGACACTTTTCACTTTTTTCAAAATATCTAGTTACCCTTGACTTTTTTGAAAACTTTGAAAGTGGAATTTTATTTGTCTCATAAAACTACACTTCTTTCCCCATTTAACCGTTTCTCTATCTCTTTTAGTTTCCGAGATCCCCATAGAGAACATCGAAAAAAACTCACCCTGTATATTATATTGATCTAAATTTTATTCTGTTATAGGGTCCAAAAAGTTATGCTGTTTTGTGCATGTCAATAATCGTTTACCATCAGCTTATGTTCTTCAAAGTCATATCAAATTCGTCGAGTGACTTATTTACACCTAATAAAATAATTTATCTTAACTAATACTAGACATATTCGACATTATATGATTTTTCAGTTTCACAAGGGTACTAATGCAACAGTCGCGTAACTGCCAAAGATGTTTATTATATTCAAATCCGGTAAATTGGATCTCTCTGACAAGTTGGAAGATCAGGAAGATCAATAAATTTATAATAATGACATATTATTATAATACATAGAAGCATAATTGTTTCAGTGGTGGAACAATCAACTATTATTACCTACAAATATTTACAGAAGAAGATAAGTTAACTTATCCACACATTTGATTGATTAATCACTGGAGATGAAAACTGAATCCTCTATAATTAATATCTAAAACTCAAATGGCAGTACCTTTTCTGTTTTACATCGCAAAAAGACGCTTTTTAAATAATTTTGAAGTGCTGAAAACTGAATAAACCATAAATATAGATCATTACTATGATCAATTGGATCAAGTGAATCAATTATGAATAAAAGTAGCCAAGTATTTTTAAATTTTGAGCAGAAAACGCATTATTATGTAACATAATAATGCAAGAGAGATGAGAGGTATTGGTAGTGGAACTATGTTTTTCAAGTCATTGGTGTAAACGTATTATTTTGTTTCAGTTTAGCTTTAGTTAAAATATTTGAAGATGTATGTACTGTAATGCAGTAGGCGCTTTAAAGGCAATAATCTAAACTAAATTTTTATCCTTAATTATAATAATAATTATTATTATTATTATTTATTCGTGTTAATACAGTAGTTTACACACGTCAGGAGAAGATAGTATAAAATTGACATAGTACAAATTCATGTGAATAAGAATAACATGGCGCCAATTAAAAAAATTAAAAAAACATAAAATACAGTACAGTTTACATTTTAACATAGATATCTGCAGTACAATTTAAAACAATAGAAATATCTGTAGCATAGACAGATATGATATTAATCTACAAGTAAAAAATCATAAAAATATTAAAAATAATTTCAGTTCAGATACTAAGAGTTCTTTTACTATAGCATTAAATTTAATACTTGGTTGCTTTTTTGTGTCTTCAGATAACAAATTGTATAATAGTGGACCATAATGGTTTAATCCATTTTGTGATCTCGATAGGCGACGATAAGCAGGGCATAGTAGGTCACTATTCCCAGTGCTATGTTCATGTATTTCATTGTGTTTACTGTATCTATCTAAGTTCCGGTGAACGAATTTTAGACAATCCAACATATAAACAAAAGGAACCGTTAGAATCTTGAACTTGATGAAATATGCTTTACAGTGACTTCGAAAGTCGAGCGAGGCTATTATACGTATTGCACGTCTTTGCAACCCAAACAATGAGGACAGTATACTAGAATGTCCCCATGCTAAAATCCCATAGGATAATTGACTATGGATCAGAGCAAAGTAGGCTGTTTTTAATGCATATTCTGGCAGGGAGTTACTAAGTTGTCGTAAGAGATAAATATTTTTACATAGTTTATTGGACAGTTCAACACTATGCTTGCTCCAAGTAAGCTTTGAGTCCAGATGGACCCCAAGAAATTTAGCACTACTAAGTTGTATATTTCGGTTTAATGAAAATGTGATAGTTTGTGTTTTTTCGACATTTACAGTTAATTTGTTTGCTCAAAACCAATTATTAGCCATTTTTACTGAACTCTCACTATCACGTAAAGCTGAGATATAATCACCTGAGAGGCTCAACAAAGTGGTGTCATCTGCAAAAAGGGTGTACATACGGCTAGTAGCCGGCGAGAAATTGTAATAGTATAGCCTTCGTAGAATAATCTCATGGGAGACACAATCAAAGGCCTTAGTGAGGTCTAGAAATGACGCAACGGAGCATGTACCAGACTCAAAGCACTTATATATTTCCTCTGTTAAGTCAACGATTGCATCCACCGTTGATCTGCCCTTTCTGAAGCCATACTGGCAAGTAGAAATGATGTTATGCTCATTCAAAAAGTCGATAATTTGCAGGAAAATTATTTTCTCGAGTACTTTTGACAAAATAGGTAGTAGAGAAATTGGTCTGTAATTGTTAATATCCTCCTTATTTCCTTTTTTGTGTACAGGGATTACTCGTGCCCGTTTTAAGCAATCCGGAAAAATTGATGAAGTAATGCAGGTTTATTAGCTTTGTGAAAGAAGTAATTATAACATCTATTATCGATTTGAGGATATTAGTATTTAGACCATATAAATCACGACTAGCACTGTTCTTTAGACTAGATAAAACCTCCCGCACTTTACTTTCGCTTACTTCTCGGATTTTTAAGTAATTCCCGATATTTAAATTTGAAATGTGCAAGAAATTAATAGGATCTAGCCCACTAGATGGTAACTTTTCTAAGAGTTCGTCTGCAATATTGCAAAAATGTGTATTGAGAGCGTTTGGATCGATATTAATATTGTCCTCAGTCGATTTATTTTGAATCGGTTTAATAAGGGACCAAAGTGCTTTAGGGTTGTTGCCTGATTTGGAAAGATATTTGGTATTCGCTACTTTCTTTGCATTAGATAGTGCTATGTTATACTTCTTTTTTATACTAATGTAATTAGATTTCAAATTATTATTAGTTCTGCTTGCTTATTTCATAAAAAATAATAGTTCACGCATCTCACGAAGCTCCTTATTAAACCATAAAACGTGGCTTTTGTGAGAATCGAATGTAGCAACCCTTTCAGGAAAGCTCTCATCTAAGCAGGATTTTAATATTTGACAAAAGTACTCAAATTTAATGTTAACGGGAGTATTTTCATAAACAAAGTGCCAATCGGTATTCCCCAATGAATGATATAATTTATGATATCCAGATTTGGTAATTGGTCGGATTGTATACTTGTATACTTACATTTTAATGGAGTGTTTATTTTTAATTGGACCTGTATTCCAGAGTGGTCTGAAAGTCCACAATCCAATGAAGAGATAATCAGGTTTTTGGAATCCGTATTAGTGAAAACATTGTCTAGACAATTGTTAAGTCTTGTATTAAAATGTATGTGAGCTGTAAATCCAAATGATGTAAATAAATACGTTAATTGTTGAGCCCTATAGTCATTTCTATTGAACTTAACATTAAAATCTCCACCTATTATAACTACTACAATCAATTTTATCTAATAATACATTCATAATATAAAGAAATTATGAGAAATCCCCCAATGGCGACCTATATACTGTAACAATTTACCGACTCACTAAAATTATTCGTTGCCACTGCTAATAATATTTAAAACTTTTTACTTGACACTAACATTATTGATGTGTATCCTTTTTGGCATTTAAAGCACTGGAAAATTTAGCTATACAGTAATTGTTCTGTATCTTTTCCATTGGGACCTCAGTAACATTGTTAAATGATTCTAAATTTGTCTTTTCTTTCTATTATACAAAATTTTCTAATTTAAATTTAAAAACAAATATATATATATATATATATATATATATATATATATATATATAACCTCTGAACTATAAAATAATGTATTAACTGATGCACTAGTTTGTTTTGCGCATATTTGGACAAGGCATTTTTAGGGGAGTATCTGTAGCACTATACTGAATACCATTCTAATGCTCCATTAACATAAAAACGTTTTATATAACCAATCTAAAGTACAAAGTATTAACGCAGCAAACCCATGACCTCTAATCTCTCGACATTGTACAATGAACAAATTGGATTTTAAAGTAGTTGATGTTAATTCCTTTAGATCTGGTATTGCTGTGGGTAATTATGAGTGTATAGCTCTTTCCTAGACGTATCAGTATTTATTGAAGAAATGATTAGAGACCTTAGTTACACTATCTTAACATCACATCCTATCCTATGAGGTTAACGCCAGGTTATATCGATAACGATCCACTATCCTCTTCCACTTTATTACTGCATAATATATCAACCGATTTGTAACATTTAGACCAAATGGCATTAATCTTCTTTAGGCTGCGATCCATGGAAAACTTCGGTCGTGCTATCAATTACACACCCTTACAGCAGGGTAGTTTCGGACTCCTACCAACTTCTCTAGTCAGATCTCAAGCGAAATGATCGCTAAGATTTTGGGGGATCCGATCGACCTGTGTGTCGCTCTCCTCGAAAGGAATAGCGACACCGTATATTGCGGTGGGTCAAGGTTTTGAAAAACTAATTAGATGCAAATTAAAATCTAATGTGGCCTTCGATGTTTATCATCTACTTTGATGTAGAAGTTTACAGCAATTTCTTTGATGTACTTCAGAACACTTGGAATATTCGTCTCATGGTAAATCTGCTTATTTCTCATGTAAGGCAAGCATTCTGCACGCTTTATATTTGGTATGCGATCGTCTTTGGCCAGGAAAGGTGCTGGTCGAGATATTTAATCTCGTCTCCTATAGGAATGAATTCCCATCCGTGAGGAATCGATCTTTTGTTTCACAAAAGGTTGCTTGAAGTTCATGATAATACTCTTATCAGCTTTGACCTGAAGTCTCCATTTTCCACTTCTCGTTAGTGTTGAGAGCAGTTTAGAGAGTTCTTTCAAGATAAACTATAGTACCGCCTCTACAAAGTAGAGCTGTGTCGGCAGCATATTAGAAAACCATTGCCGGAGTCAAATTCAAAATTTCGTATAGATGTTGTACAGTATCGAGGATAGAGCAGAAACTTGTGGTACACATGCACATAACTTACGCTTGCTAGATAGCGTAGAGATGATTTTTGCAGCGAAGAACGTATGATGATGGATGGTTTTAAAAATCATGTTAAACCCTATTAAACGCTCGATATGTGGAGGAAAACTGCGTCGTGTCTTATCGTAAATCCCTCGGCGATCAATTTTGTTACCCTCGAAAGCTGACTGATAGACCGGTCCAAAAACCGACCATAGAGTCCGGGATAATTTTCGTTCTTGGAGACCGAAATAGGTATCCTCCAATAGCTTGCCTAACACTCTTGCTGATAATTGTCTTGTGTTTCTCAGATTTTGAGTGTTCCGCTAGAGATGAGAAACGTAGATATAAACAGTTACCACCGAGAATTTTATATACCCCTTGATTTTACAAGGAAATAATGTCTTTTGGGGAAATTAGGAATTGTCCGATTTTATGCGAAGTGTTAAAAATTATTTAAATATTATGTCTTTTTAGTATTCTAGAGATTCTGTTAGTTGTTCCCTTTTGGGGAATTTAGGAATTGTCAGATTTTATGCGATGAGGTAAAAATTGTTTAAATGTTATGTATTTTTAGTATTCTAGAGATTCTATTACTTTTACCTCGTATTACAGAAGAAATGTTATATTTAAACATTCTCGGGCCATATCAGTGTTTTTGGTGTTAATTTTTTTTCAGTAAGTATGTTATTTACTGTATCTAGAAGGAAACAGTTTTGGACAATAGCTGTCTCGAGGGTGGCGAATTAATGACGAACTTCAGGTTGGATTTATTTAAAAGAATTTTGCTACAAAACGAAGATGCCGCTTCTCACCATCACCCTCTGAGTAGTTGCATTTAAGTATCTGATTTCATTAATTGCTTTTCTATACACGGTGTGGCCAAGAGTTTTAATTGATTAGTATCTAGATCGGTTTATCTCTTCTAAAGAATAGATTTCGACCAAGACGCATTTTTCTACTTTAGGCGGCAGTCGTTAGAAAACTGCGGTCATGTCTACCGCCTGAAGAATACCAATGCAACTTGGTCGAAACATTGCTATTCTCTTCTTTTCAGGACCATTAACTTGTCCCATTAATGTGGGGAAATTACTGCACCTTAGATTCCTGGTGTCAAAATGTGAAAGTTAACGTTTATGCAAAAATTAGTCTTCA
Organism: Ontholestes murinus; assembly: GCA_963969525.1. NCBI lineage: Eukaryota > Metazoa > Arthropoda > Insecta > Coleoptera > Staphylinidae > Ontholestes > Ontholestes murinus. The sequence goes on from OZ018390.1 coordinate 34,258,912, forward strand.
AAGTTCTAAAAAAATATTATTTATTAATAAAAATTAAACGCTTCATTCGATCTGGCTGAAATTACACATCTTAATAAATATATTCTACACCTAACATTAATTTAAAAACTTTTTTTTATATTGTTCGCATAATACGTATTTATGAATATTAACATTAGTAACTTGTGTAAAATTCTATTATATAAATTCATAATGAGCTATTGGGCTCCAGAAATACATATATGAATTATTATATTATATAACTACTTTTTTCCATAAAACTTATTATATGTGATATAGACCCCGATAAGAATAAAATTACCATTCATTAACCTTTCATCCGGAAACCACTTAGTTATCTCCCTATTCTTGCGCGCTTTTTCAATACTTCCCTATAGCAAAAATTGGCTCCCATATAATACCAATGAAATATAGGTCTATTTTTTTATCCTTATTAAATTTTATTTTCTGTAATACATTTATTTTTATAGATTTGTTATCTTCATTCACTTTACTGTTCGCTAAAATATTCAAAACATTCACTGTAGTTAAAACTGCAATAAATAATTCAATACTTCGAAAGCTAGAAAACAGACATTTATTCGTAATCCTGCACAGGGCGTAGCTTAATTCCGTAATCGCATGAATCATATTTGACAATAAAAAGCCTCTACAAAACATTGCATTGCGAAATACTAACAATCGCGATATTCCCCGCAATTCCGAATTTAATTAACTAGCACATTCACTAATAATGTAAAACACTTCTCATGAAAAAAATCCTTCGACTATTTCGACCTTTGTATAAATACTGGCATTACCAGAATTGTAAACAAAGGTCCAAATGTAAAATTCAGCGAACCTTGAAGTCCGGCAACATCAGGATGTTTCCAAGTACTTTTTGATTGTTTTGATTGCATGAATTAAATTCTTGAATGTGTAATTTCTCTCTCAGCTTTCCCGTGCACAGAATTTATGCATAAATTATAATGCATTCTATCTATATAGCGCCAGAGGTGAAGGGTGTCGGCTTAATTTCCTAACAGGAACGTGCAAATGAATGTAACGTTTTAATGAATTGAAAATCAATTTAATCGCTAGTAATTATTTATAAATATCAAAATATTTGTGAAAACATTAAATTTGTTATTTCATTAAAGAGAAGCTTTAAAATGATAATTAATGGACAAACAGTTTTTTTAATGTAAAATTCAAAATTTTCGCAATACTAATTGCATGGCATGTCATAAAAATAAAATAAATGTGTACTCATTTATTCTATACCATTACCCAAAAATTATTGACAATGCGCATTTTACAACTTTAGTATCATGTATTTCTATCAGAACCTTTAAGTAATGAATATTATAGTGTATTTAATGTTATATTGTTAAATATATTAAAAATAATATTAAAATTTGCTTACTTTAATAATATAATTAAAATAATTTTAATAATTAAATTTAAGTACTAACAAAAATAGATAGAAAATATTTTATCATTCTTTAGCCAAAATATTCTAATTTTGCGATTTCACACTTTTTATACTAGTTTTATATTCTATTTAATAATTGGAATTTTCTAATAATATTAAATTTGAATGTATTGACGTGTCTCATTAAAAAATAGTACCATTTATTATTTTAATCATTTTAATCACTCAATTTTGTTTTATATACTCATCATTTATGTTCTTTCTGGTGTATCCGGGGTGAAACAAACCTGATCTTATTGTTTGTGATTTTAGCATTACTTCCTTCGCTGATCTTTTAATTAATAAGAACCGTGAAGCCTTCTGTGTTACTAATTTTTAAAAATTTTCTTAACTTACGTTAATTGAATGATATAAGAAGCACCAGAAATCGTTTATTTAATATTATGCAATTTCAATTATAAATTTAGTTTACAACATGATAGACTTCCGCTATGTGATAAAGATGTTCATTATCCTGCATTGTTGGTTTTGCTTCAAATTAATCATAACATTAAACCGTCTATCTTTTCCTTAAATACGATTAGAAAAAGATATACGTTTAGGAATATCCAGGTCATTCCTCGAATCAAGTGTCGATGAATTTTATGTTAAAATTAATAATTACCTAGATCAGTTCGTACCTAAATTCAACTGCAAATAGTCAAGTCTATTTCCTCCATGATTTAACAATAAGTTAAAGAGATATATTACGTTAACGTTATATTACCACTGTAAATATAAATCAACTTCATCTCACGAGAATTTCAAAGATGACGCGCATTAACACAATCTCAAATTTGTAGTGTAACACCGCGTATTTAGGGAATATTGAGCGTGACCTCAAGAAAAATTCCAAGAAACTCTGAAAGTATATTCATTTAAAAAATGATACCAGCAGAATTTCTGGTGAAATACAAAGGGGCAATAGTATATATTCCAAAACTAATGAAATTGTTAATGTATTTACTGATACTTTTTCACATTTTTTACCATAAATTTCACATTTTTTTACCATATTTGTGAATCATTTTCAAATCGCAAAACTCTATTTATACCTACTATTACTGAATCAGATATTATTGCTATTGTTTGTTGTTGAACATAACCTTCCCAACTTTTTGATTAAGGACTGCTAATTTGTGTGGGTTATCCTTTTAGCTATCATATTCGTACAGGTATATTATACACCGTTGGAAGTGTGGAGTAACATATCCAATTTTGGCGATCCTTCATTATTGACCAATAGTATTTGAGCAGATATTACACACCATTAAGTCCAATCACGTCCATAAATATTTACTATCGGGTCCCCCTGCAGTAGCTAATTTAGCCTTACTTACTCAAGATGTAAGTGAGTGCATTTATGGATGTGGCCCAACTTATGTAGTATATACTGACTTTTCACTTGCGTTAATTGACATACTTGATCATATTTTGATGTCTTAATGTATATTATTAATACTACTACTATTGTTAATCTGTGCCTTTGGACCCAGAAATCATATCGTCTATATATTTATACCAGAACTGGATATATTTGTTAATTTAAATTTAATATTTTATTATCATCCCTTCAAAATTGGCTAAAAGGACTAAATAAACAGTTCTGCCATACCGTCTTATTATTGCTAAACTTGGTTTTGAAAAATAATTATTCAGGGTCTATCTCACCCGTGTATGCTCACCTTGACGTGGTGGGGGAGCTTGCGTATTCAGATGATCCTAAGTGCTACAACAGCGGGAGCGTCAGCTCCCGATAGGGGTACCCATGCTGGAAAGGACTTAGATGATGGATCTGACTAAGCAGCATGCACACCCTGCTCAGCTATCGTGTCGTGGCTTAGAGCTTGCACTAAAGGGTACGATGCCCTGCTCTGACTGGCTGTAAAGCCACCAGGCAGGTTATATCTGTAACTCACCGCTGTACGTGGTCAAGTCTCGCTGGCAGTGGGCGAAAGAGGGTCTGGGCTTAACTGCATGGACCAAGTGAAAGGAGAGCCACAATAAAAAACTCCTCAGCCAAGGTGGAACAGCATATACATATGCCTAAGGCTGCATGACTAAGGGGAAGCTTAGTCTTAGTATGCAAACTCCGGATAACAGGCGACCTCTGGTTTCAAATAGCCTTCCTGTGGTATGTGGGGCTCTGCTGCAGATGACCGTTTATTTCCCTAGCTTCTCGTGGGATCAATAATGAACCAAGAACTAACAAATAAGGGCTCGTCCCCCTCAAAGGACGAAACTACGGCGATGGAGTGTGAAATCCTTGCCACGGGAGAGGACTTATCGCCTGAGACCGACAGGGAGGAACTACTCCCAGCCAGCAGTGGAGATGAGGCTGGGCAAAAGCCCAAGGACCTCCAGCCACGCAAGCCGCGCCTAAGCGGTGCTGGGAAGAAGAGGTTTAAATACCTCATCAGCAAGGGCATGTCGCGGGAAGAGGCAGCACAAAAGGCCTTACAGCCCTTCGGTCCAGCGCGTAAGCAAAAGACCGAAAAACGTACAGGTTCGGACGGCAGTACGCCGAAGGGTACGCCAGCCAAACGTGCGAAAGGGACTGTACAGTCCTCCACGAGCGGTATATTCTCACTCAAGCGGGTGCAGGGGCAAACCAAGGCCCTCACAAGCACAAGCCCGAGTGGCGACACAGAGGGGAAGCAAAATCCCCAAAAAATGGCATCATACAGTCAGGCCGTAAAAGGACTGAAGGTTGGTGTTATGGCAAAGGACTACCCTGCTACTCTCCTGTCAGTGGAACAAATAGAGTTTACACTGGAGTATATCATGGATATAGTCCTAAAAAAGGGGAATGAAGAAGACTCTAGATTCCTTGGGATTCACAAGCGACCTAAGTGGATCGGGATCACCTGCCGCAACGAAGCTAGCTACGGTAACGTAGCTGAAGTCGCATCAGGATGAGATCGTCCCCTGGGAAGGTGCAGCCCTAAAAGTCATTGGAGCGGAGGAAATGCCGCACAACGATATCCTAGTGGGATATTTTCCGGGCAGTCAGGAGTATAGGGACGAACGTATCCTGTAACTGATTGCAGTCCAGAATGGATGCGATGCCTTTAACTGGAGGGTCTTAAGAAGGGTGACCGCTGGACCCACTCAAGAGGTTACCTTCTCCGTGGATGCTCTGTCCATGGAGAAGTTAAAAAAACGCAATTACCTCGTTGGGTATCGCTACGGCGAAGTACAGCTTCGCACCAAGGCGAAGCAGGACAAGCCTGATGAAGGGGCAGAAGCCTCAAGCTCCAAAGAGCCCCTGGATCAGGGTAAAAATCCGCCGTTGCAATCCGCAACTGGTTCCGGAGAGGCCAACAAGCCTCCAGGGATCAGAAAGGCTCCAAGCCTGACCAAGAGTCCACCCAAGAAGCAGGCTGATGTGCGTCCAAAGGCAGGATTATGCCCCAGGACAAACTGAAGGATGCCAGGTGGGGGTCATTCCAAGGCCCAAAAATGAAGGGTAAGTGGCAGACAACCCACCACCAGAGGCAGTAAAGAACCTCACGGACTGGTGCCGCAGGAATGGGAAACATCTTATCATGGGCTGCGACGCTAATGCGCACCACACAGTATGGGGCAGCTCAGATATCAACAACAGGGGTAAGTACCTTCTTGATTATGTATGCGCTAGCAATCTAGACATCTTAAACAGGGGGAATAAACCCACGTGTATAAACGCAATAAGGCAAGAGGTACTTGAATTGACCTTAGCCACAGCGTACGGCGCGCAATTGATAAAAAATTGGCGTGTACTCTCTGAGCCCTCCATGTCGGACCATCAAACGATCTCGTTCGATATGGAAGCTGGGAGTACGGAAATAGCAGAGTGCAGAGTGCCACGAAAAACGGACTGGACATTATATATGACGAATGTCTATTGTCCTTTAAGGCCTCCAATACAACATCGCTACCATAGAGGAATTAGAACAAGCCTCACTACACCTAAGCGGTACCATTGTAGCAGCCTATGAGAAAAGTTGCCCGGTAAAGAAGGTAAACTAGGAATTGGATCGACTCAGGACTTCCGCCCGGAAATCCTTCAACAGAGCCAAGAAAACAGGCAACTGGTCAGCCTACAGACAGGCTCTGACTGAATTCAATAAGCAACTGAGGGAGTCTAAACGAAAGGCCTGGAAGGCCTACTGCGAGGGGATCGACAATCTGACCCCAGCAAATAGACTCCGGAAGGTCCTATCAAAGGACCATACCAATGCGGTCGGCATCTTAAAACGAACTGTCGGCAGTCACACCAAAGATCAACAGGAAAGTTTAGAGCTACTACTAGGTACTCACTTTCCGGGATCAAAAGTAGTGTCTAAAAACACAATTGCGGCTAGTACCGGCTCAGTGGCTCACTGTTCCAACCGCGACAGTCGCTGCTTAGCGGGGAAAATATTCACGCTCAGCAAAATGACTTGGGCCATAAACAGCTTCAAGCCATATAAATCCCAAGTAATAAACGGTATCTTCCCCGCGCTACTTGCTCCAGGACTCAGGGAGATATATAAAGCAAGTTATGCACTAGGGTATATACCCCGGTTGTGGAGGGAGGCAAAAGTGGTATTTATACCTAAAGTGGGCAATAGGCCTCTAGATGAACCTAAATCATATCGACCCATCAGCCTAACCTATTTTCTCCTAAAGGCTATGGAGAAAATAATCGACGAGCACATAAAGGGTGACTCACTTATAAGAACACCCTTAAATGCCAAACAATTCGCATTTCAAGCTGGCAAATCCACCGTCGATGCTCTACATCACCTCGTCAAAGAGGCAGAACGAGCCATCCTATACAAGGAAATAGCAATCGGAATATTTGTAGACATAGAGGGAGCCTTTGACAACACCTCATTTTCTGCAATAAAATGAGCGGCTATAAATAAAGGACTATATCCTTCCACGATAAGATGGGCGGAGGCAATGCTTCAAAGCCGATTAGTAACGGCTTCTCTAGCAGGATCCACAGTATCTATGACTGTAACAAAGGGGTGTCCGCAGGGGGGAGTTTTGTCCCCCACACTATGGTCAATAGTGGTGGATGGACTCCTTGATGAACTGCATGGAAAGGGCTTTATAACCCAAGGCTATGCAGATGACATCGCCGTAATAATCAGGGGTAAGCATGAAGGCATTCTTACAATCCTAATGCAAAAAGCACTGAATAGCATCAATAACTGATGTGTTCGGGAAGGACTAAGTATCAACCCGAATAAAACGATCATAGTTCCATTCACGCGTAGAAGGAAGCTGCACATAAAGGCTCCCTCGCTGAATGGAATAGAGATAAATCTCTCCAACGAAGTAAAGTACCTGGGTATAATCCTGGATACTAAACTGACTTGGAATCAGCATGTCGACAAAATCATGGCGAAGGCAACGATGTCGCTTTGGGCCTGTCAGAGGCTTATGAGAAAAACCTGGGGATTAAAGCCCAAAATCACGTATTGGCTGTATAGAACGGCGGTGATACCCATTGTCACCTATACTGCCCTCATGTGGTGGCCGAAGACCCAAAAACTAGACACGCAAAAAAAGCTGAGTAGGCTTCAACGTTTAGCATGTCTAAGCATCACAGGGGTCATGCAAACGACCCCAACCGCGGGAATGGAGGCAATCATTGGTCTCACACCGCTCCATCTAGTGGTACAAAAAGAGGGACTTGTGGCAGCCCTCCGACTACACCAGAGGAAGAAAACACTGCCGGGGGACTGGACAGGACACTTAGAAATCCTGCAGCAAATCGACCCGGCCCTTCTGTCCAAACCGACGGACATTATGTCCAGGAACCTCGAATTCGAATTACCGTTTAAGGTGTCGATCGAGGACCCCAAAACGGCTTTGATGAGAGTCAAGGAGTTTGGACGAGGGATATCAGCCTGGTACACGGATGGTGCCAAGAATACCAGAGGTACTGGAATAGGCATTTATGGGCCTAACCAAAACCACAGGAGCTTCATGGCTCTGGGCACGACGCCCACGATTTTGCAAGCGGAAACGATTGCAATTGATATGTGCGCCAGAGAATGCTTGGATAGGCACCTAAATGGCGCGCATATATACATCTGCTCAGACAGCCAAGCCGCATTAAAGGCCGTTCGAGCCTATAGTCACGGCTCACGGACTGTCTGGGAATGTCGAAGATCCCTCTCGCAACTGGCGAAGAACAACTTGTTGACCCTCATGTGGGTCCCAGGGCACGGGGATATTAAAGGCAACGAAGTGGCCGATGAACTCGCAAAAAGAGGTGCAAATGCCACTCCTATAGGACCAGAGCCGTTTTGTGGATTCCTCATGGCGCATAGAAGAGAGGTGGTGCAAAAATAGGAAGAGGACCGAAGACGTAAGTATTGGAACAATGTACCAGGTTTACGTCAATCAAAACGACTCCTGAAACTCGATCACAGCCCCAAGGTGCTTGAACTCACAAGGAACGAGCTAGGAACTTTCACCGGACTCATGACAGGGCATTGTGCCCTCCGAAACGATTTGCGGAAAATGGGAAAAGAGGAAAGTGGAAACTGCAGATTGTGTGATTCGGTAGATGAAACTACCGAGCACATACTATGCACTTGTGTCGCGATTGCTCACAAGCGTCTTTCACACTTCGGCAGAGACCGATTATCCCCCGAAGAAGTGAGCATTATCACCCCCAAGATAGTTACCAGGTTCATGATGGACGTAGGACTGCTTGGGAAGTGATTAGTTAAGGGTAGAACAATAGATCTGTTAGGTCGCAGTTCACGAGAGGCTAACACACCTCACTAAGACCCTACTTAACCTATAACCTATATAACTATAACCTATACAGGGTCTATTATGAAGGTAGTGCGCATGCTTTTATTTTGACGACTATGGATCTCAGCGAGATAAAACGAGTCAGGAAATATAGTGAAGTTTTGAGTGTCGCTTTGAAAGATTGTAATCGAAACATTCCAGATGCTTCAGGAGATCTACAAGGATTACGTCCCATTCCGGTAGATGGCAAAAGGCGTTCAAGAAGGGCCTGGAAGAGATCATCGACGAACTCCGTTCTGGACGCCCAAAAAGCGTGAATCGTGGGCGCGAAACTTTGCGTTCCAACTTTCGATTGAGCATCCAGCAAATCGCTGACACCTTATAAATGTCCACATTTGTAATACATGGGATAGTGACCAAGGTGGGCAAGACGGAAGACCAGAAATAGTTTCGAGTTTCGCGCTATCAAGGATTGTTGGATTTGATTCAAAATGAGGCGTGCTTTCTTAACTTCTTCGTCGAGTACGACTCAGAATCGAAAAGGCAGAGCCTCAACCATGACACCGCTCTTAGCTACACGGCCTTCTACGATATAACTTTCGGAGCAATACCCCGGCTGTCCCCCAGCCACTTACAGTCCCGACTTGTCTCCGTACGATTTTTTTTTGGTTTTCTCGACTAAAGAGACAGTTGAAAATCTAGAGTTCCTATGGATGCTGGAGGAGGTATTTTGAAGAATTTTAAGCATTTGTACTGGTAATCAATAAATATATTTTTTCCAGAAAATGCTCACCACTCTTATAATTGAAACTGCATGTAAGTAATATATTTCAAAATGTATTCATTTTGACTGTAACACAATATACCTTTATAATGCTTTTTTATAAGTTGTATACATTCGAGAGGTAGTATAAACGTATAACTAACTTTTATTTTTTAGGTTAACATTATTTAATTCTTGAGTTAATTCTACTGACGTGTTAATTAATTTTATTTTGCTTAGTTTAATTAAATGAATATTCGGTTGTATAGAAACTGTATATGTTTGTGAATTTACAAATGCTACTACTAGTATAATTGATTGTTTAACAAATAATTTAACAATATGCTCTGAGTAGGTATATGCTCAGACCTTCAGTCCATAACTTTTTAGTTTGATTTTTGTGAGTTACGTGAAGATAAACAAACTTGATTAATTAATAAAGCACTTAAAACCTTTCTTCGCAAATTTTATTTTGATTCACAGATATATATTTCGGACAATAGGTGAGGTTTTCAGTTTTTTATTAATTAAGTCAGCCATAAGTTCAAATCGAATGAGATATACATTTTTTGAAACTTTGAAGACAAATTCCGGCTTAACCGTAAATTTTTGAATATAGATAAGTTGTGTTAAATCATCATATTTTGACCCCAGGAATCTATGGTCCATCCATTTCCCCACATTAACGGGACACTCTGTATATTTAAATACTATTAATTCATACATTTCACGTACTCGAATATTTAATTAGAAATAACTGTATAAGATACTCAACTTGTGCATTTTTGTAATTTCGAAACAAGTTAATATTTGAAATGATAAAATAAAGAAGCTCGAAACCGTATTAGACCATTTAAGGATAGAAGTGTCGGATTTATATGACAGGATAGTTAAGGAAGAAAATTCATAGGATGCACAGGAGAAAATATTAAAATAGCAGACCTCGATACCACACTGTTTTATATCAAAGAAAGCGACAGCGCACCCTTCAAGATACTTTATTTGGAGATTGGAAAGGGAATGAGAGTAAGGAGAAGTGCATATGCTTTTAAATAATGAAGCCAAATTGATAGTTGGGAATTGCTACATATTATATATATTTTCCTTTTATGGGGTAGTTGAATAGTTAACCTGTATTGAATACTTATTCTATAAAGTATAGTAATCGGATACTATATTATGATATAGACAAAAATTATTGTCGGGTTTATGGATGTAAAAGAATATACCTTCTTCTATTAAGTGAGAGTGGGTAAGTAGGGACATTTTTGGCCGTTTTTTCAGTATAGGTAAAGAATATTGTCATGCCCAGGAAATGTATTTTGGTCAGAATACAACATTTGATAGAAATCTTCTTCACTTATATATCGTCAATTGGAGGTAGAGACGGGTAGAAGTTGAATGTATTATACCACTTTTGTAAGCCAGCTACATCATCTCTCAAACATTCTGCTATCCTCCTGTTTGCTCTCTTTTATCTATTCATCTATACCTGCACATTTACCCCATTCTCCAACCATACATTCACAATATTCTCGGACACTCCTGATCTTTTATACATCTTTAACCAATGTTTTATTATCCAATTCACACAATTTCATCTCATACTTCACCAATCTTTCCATCGACTAATAGTAAATTATTTGAACATAATGCACATATAAATTAACCAGTGACACCAAGAACAATTTAGTGAAATTATTTTGTGTCCATTTTCTATATCTAGTACGCCTTCTCCCGTCCATATTGTTTCTCTTACACCCAATATTTGTATTTTGTAACTAAGCATAACTTTCGCTATTTGATTAACTTTTCCTACGTCTAGCATTGTCCGCATATTCTAGCTCGCTATCCATAATCTCTTTTAATCTCTTTCTGGTATCTATTTCTTGCTCCTTCTCTTTTTCCTGTAACCCACCTTTGTCTTGTTTCCTTTTTCTCTCCTATTTCTACCTATTTTTCTTACTTCGGTTTGTATTCTTCTCTTTTCTCTTGTTAGATCGCTTTCTACATACATTTTGGTTGCCTTTGGCTTAATTTTATTTTTCATTATTTCTTGTTTATCTTCCCAGGTTTCAATCTTTATAATAATATTATTTGTATAATAAGTAGTTGGCAAAAAGCAGTATCTTTTGAATAAGACAAACAACCTTTTTTCGGATATATTTTATACAATGCATTTAAAATTTACTCCAAAATATAAAATAAACTAATATATAACACTTGTGTACTAAAAGTAGCTAGAAATATATTTTTGTAGATTCAAATGAATAAGAATAAAAAAATAAAAGAAACGTCTTTCAAACTTTTAGAAAAGTTATAAAAAGTTATAAAAGAAAAATAGTTACTAGCACATAAAACTCAACTTTTAAAAGGAAAACGCAGCGAAACGCGATATACAGGGTGCTTCAAAAAAATGTATACACACTTTGAACTTCCATAGAAAATTTATTTACCGTTCTACAAAGTTAAATTTCAGGAAAATGGAAAGCTGAAAGTCCAATGTAAATGAAACATAAATAACAAATGTTAATACTGTTCAAATTGGCGACCTGCAGCATCAATACAATTCTGAGTACGAGTCACCACAGATTCTGTACATCGTATCAAAACGTCCAATGAGATTTCTCTACACACTGCTTGAATCTCATTCCAAAGAATGTCTAGGTTACGTGGTTTACGTTTGTACACCTCATCTTTTACTGTGCCCCACAAGAAGAAATCCAGTGGTGTAAGGTCTGGAGAGCGTGCTGGAAACTCGATTGGCCCCCTGCGTCCTATCCACTGGCCCGACAAATTTTGATCCAGGTAAGCTCGTACGTCCCTGTGATAGTGCGGCGGAGCACCATCTTGTTGAAAATAAAAATCATCATTACCGTATAATGCACGAATGGCAGGAAATATGGAATCAGCAAGCATTGTTAGGTAATTAATACCAGTTACAGTGCCTTCAAATCGAAAAGGTCCAATGAGTCCCCTTGAAGACAAACCGCACCACACATTTACACCAGGCAAATTTACAGCTTTTTCAATTGTAATGTGAGGATTTTCTTCACCCCAGTAAACACAATTGTGCCTATTGACAGTTCCATTAAGTTTGAATTGGGCTTCATCCGACCAAATGATGCTACCCATAAATCCCGGTTCACGTATCACCATCTCCTGAATCCATTCACAAAATTGCAACCTTCGATCTGGATCGTCGTCATTTAGCTGTTGCACCAGCCTTGGAATGTAAACACGATACTTGCCTCTCTTCAGAATGCGTAGCACGCTGCTAGCACTTACATCACTTTCACGTGCCCCTTACCTTGAAGATTTGTTAGGAGAGCGTTGAAACAGTTCCAAGACTGCCGTTGATGACTCATCACTTGTAGCTGTTCGAGGCCGACCTGAATGACCTTTATGCACATCACACACTGTTCCATGAACTTCGAATTTGTCTCGTATGCGTGTAATTGTTAATCTTGAAGGTGGTTCTGTATCATACTCCCTTCTCCACTGTCTTTGAACTTCATTTACATTCTCAAACTTCCAGTACCACTTAATAACCTGCTTACGTTCTTCAAAACTCAAACGTACGTCCCCCATGTTGATATTACAAATTCCAACTGATAATATAACATAGAGGGACGATTATGCTGGCACCTGGCGAAGAAATATAACATTAGCCTTGTAGAGCGGGAAAACTACAATAGTTTAAAGTGTGTATACATTTTTTTGAAGCACCCTGTATATGCAAAATATGTTCTGTACCATTGCCATATACCAATGCTTTCAATGGTCCTCCACAACGTCCGGCAGGGAAGTATGATGTTTTTGAAACGCATATAACTCAGCGTAAGGGTAGCTTAACGTTTTCAGAATGGTTGATATGTGACCACCTGACCATTTTGTTTGGTTTAGTCGTTATGGAACCCTGGACACTAGAGCAATGCGTAAAACTAGGCGTTCTGAGGTTGCTACACAACGCAGATTTTTAACAAAATTCAATGTTGGAGGCACGGTCATATTCCTACGTGAAACACCACCCTAAAGTGGGTGCAGAATCTCCATACTACAGGATCGTTAAAGCCTAGAGTACCACGAGGTGGAGAAAGAAGTGTCAGAACCCCTGAAAATGTGGCTATGGAAGCAATTCCACGTCGATTGTGAATTTTTCTTTCCAGAGTCTACAAGGCGTGATATTGACAATAGAAGAGTCTTTTTCAGCAAGAAGGGGCAATTTTTCACAGCTCAAGGGAGTCTAGTGAACCAAAGTGATCAACTTAGCTTTCAATGGTTTTCCGCAACTTGTATACTATACCTAATATGCGGTAACACACAATAATACCAGCACATTAATCCAGACCTGTCGCGGAAAAATTATATGAACTCTACTATTAATTGTTACCGTACCCACAGTATTAATCCTTGGCTCCCTGTGACTTCTTTCTATTCTCCAACATGAAAACAAAGAAAACATTTCCGACGAGGTGGTTATCTTCGAATAAGAAGGGTATTTTGAAAAGATTCAGAAATCCTATTTTTGGAATGGTTAAATTGCATAGACGTTGGAAAAACTTGCTTCTTCAAAGCTGCTTATTGGTCGACCCTCGTATAAGCTTCCATATTCTAAAGACGAAATAGAGATATCATTATATATCAATTTATTTTTTTAAATTTTAAGAACAATAATAACGATAATATTTGGTACAATTGGCAAGTGGTTTCTGACCATCTTATACTGCCTACGTACCTTATAAGGTGTAATTATTTTTAAATAAATGATGACAGCCCTTAATCCGTTTTTAATTTATATTTTCTTCTTTATATATAGATCGATTCTTTATAATAAATTATAAATTCTATATTATCTTTAATTGGTTTCCCAATGGTAATAAATAAATTATTATTTTCAATGTTCAAATAATATATAAGGTATTATAAGGTCTTAAATCAAATGGCGACAATGAAATATGAAATATTGCAAATAAATTCATTGCAAATACAAAATATTGCATATAATTATTAGCCCGCTGTATTAGATATAAATTCTTCCAAATAAGAAAAAATACATGTAACTACGTAGTACGTCTTTATTATACACCCAAGAATAATTCACAATAATTACAAACAATATTTTTTATGTGTATGTGAATATATTGCCAGTTTTAAAACAAACAAAAAATATCCAAGAAAATGTAAAATTAAATTTTAAATTGTCGGTTGACCTTATAGTCTAGTTAACTAATGTGATATATACAAGTGACTGTGTGAAACAGGTATTGAATATTTAATATTAAAAAGATTTAAAAAAAATAAGTATACTGTATACCTTAATTAGCATATTAGTGGAAAATAAATATAACAAAAAATAAAATTCTTCCCAAAATTACTACTACTCAAAAACCAGCGAAATATACTGCAATTATCTAAATTACCATAAATAAAAACTTATTTACTATATTTATTTAAAATATTATTAAGTAATTAGTTGTACATTTCTAGGAATATTAACAAATTTAAATTATAAAATATAATTTTTCTATTTGTATATATAAATAAATCAATGGGCACACTTGAAATATTTAAAATGCAGTATTAATTAATGACACTAACGAATGATTTATTTTTTTTTTACAAAATAATATTAGTATAAAACATTCACATTAATATACATAACAAGATATAGACATTTTAAAAATATAATTTGTGTTATATTAGAAATACAAAAAATAGTTTTCATTTTATTATTAAAAACCTGCATATTTATGAAAGTATTCAACCAGTATGAAAGGGTTATAGTAGTAATTTTAAATACATTTTTATAAAATATATTTGTTATGACAACAATATTATCTACTCCAAAATTTTAGGCTAAATTAAATTAAAGATTACAAATGAACACACTTCACTCTTCATCGTCTTCTTCTTCCTCGTCCTCTTTAATGATACCTAACGTTTTGGCAACCCTTTTGACATTAGCAATAACTTCTTCCTGAACCAAGTTAAAACTCATAGCCAGTAATGCAATACCGAACAGCAGATACAGCGAACAGAAAGCTATGTTCTTCTTAAACTCATCTGTTTTTACGCGTTTTGCTGGTACAAAGTCACCAAAGCCAATTGTTGTTAATGTAATAAAACAAAAATATGCGGAATCCAAGTACTCCCATCCTTCCCAGTAGCTGAAGAGGAATGTTCCTGCAACGATGTAGCTGTATACCAATAGAACACACAACCAAATCGGCACCGGTTTAATTCGAGATCCTCTTGTGTCCATATATTCATCGTAATAGTATTCATCATCAGAACCGGTCTCATCTAAATACTTACTTTTATGACCGTACCCTAAAGGACTCATTATTCTTGGGCTAGAGCTGTAATTTTCTGCAAAGTTAAATGTGAAATTTACAAAGATATTAAATATAAAAATATTGAAAAAAATGGTACATAAATTAAATCCTATGCACTTAAATATTAATGGTTACATAGTATTATGTAGAAACTATTAAAAATTTATTTCATAAATAGCATTAATATTATAACATATGATAATATTAAACTTTTGGTTACAGCGGCTGATTTTAAGACAATAATTCAATGTTTTCATATTATTATAATTATAATTATCACTGTTGATAGGTTCCTATAATGGGAAATAGTGGCCATCTACTCAATAAGAAAATTTAATAAACGCTTTAAACAATAATGGCATTATCTTTGTATTTATCAAAAATTTCCAAAATTTAACTGAGCAATCTAGGTAAATCGATAACTTACGTTTTCTCACTTTTCTACTATCGCCTTCATCTCGAAGTGAGGAATCAGCTGGAGAGGAATCTCTCGGTGGTTCTAGGTAATGCTGCGTACGTGGCATTGATACAGCCCTTCTTTCCGGCATTTGTTGCACATTTTGTCGCCTGGGACGTTCATCATATGTAATACCTAGAGGTTAGATTAAAATAATATTTTGTGAGATATTATGTGAACAATAAACTTAATTAAAATGTTAATTTATAAGCTACTAATTATTACGTTTTATACTTCGGAATACAAGCAATTTATTTGAGGAAAAAAGAAATAAATTGAGCAATATTACTTAAAATATCTGTCAATATACTTTGCAAGTTATTCTAACTTAATTAATGCATTAATTATTATTAAAAGTATTTCTAATAATTACACTAATAAAAAAAGTAATCACCTTTTGCATTCATACCTGGAATGTGATTGCCAAAAATTTCATTTGGATCCACAACGTATCTATTACAAACTACTGGAGCTTCTGCCATCCCAGCGAAGTCCACCTCTAAACTTTTCGGGGCGCCCTTCCTTCTATCTAATGAGCCACCCCGCATGGGAAGCTTCTGGTGTGGGCTAGGCCTTCTGACAGAGGGAACATCGTCTGAATATCTTGAACGCTGGGACGGTTGCATCCTCGGAAGGCTTTGTCCTCTCTTGGAATTTGGAATTTCATCATGATATCTAAAAGATATATATATATATATATATATATATATATATATTTACGATAAGAAAAATTACTTATTAAACACACCTTAATTCTGTATCGGAATGGGAGGATGGTCCTAAGTCTGATAAAGCGAATCCACTATCCGCTGAACGTGTTGATGTTCTTACACTTCGTTTTATCGAAGCTGTTCTTGATCGAATGTTACGACTTCTGTGAAATGAATGTGTAAATTTAAAACTGTTATTAGATTAAATCCATTTAATTTACATTTTACTAACAAATTTAAAATAATAGTATTATCTTGGTCAGCACTAATTGTGATGATATTATATAATTTATAATATTATATAATAATATTATATATATATTATAGGAAATTAAACAAATACAAGATATTGGACACATACCTGATATACATAATTAGGGGTTAAAAGAGTTAATAACTTTTTGTTCTCAAAGATGACAGGAAAAAAACGGCATTTATATAATGCGATTGGATAACTTTAATGCAAATTCGTACAAGATAGCAACGATTAATTACCAACTTCATTAAAACAGCTCGAGCCTAAATTGGATATAAATTTTGCATAACTTTATTAAAGCATACCTTCTTCGGAAAGAAGTTAGAGATCGAACGAAAATGACACCGAAGCCTAAAAATAAGTACCAGGTAAAATGTTTCTAAAGACAAATGTTGCTATAAAAGAAGCATCACAAAAAAAAACAGGATAATGTATACCGAACACCCAAACGTGTTTTCTTATTATCATCAATTCTTCGATAAATAAAAGAAATAATATAATAATAAAATATATAAGTCCTTTACGTTGTAGATAATTCACTAATAAATAGAAAAAACACAAAAATATATTCGTAAAATCTACAACAAATGAGTCTTATTAAGACTACAAGAACAAATCACTTTTGAAACAACTACTTCTCTAGCTAATACTTCGACAGACATTGAATAATACAAAAGTAATTTGCGTGTTACAAAATAGCAAGGCTATCAAAGCAACACTAGTTTGAACGTATTTCTTTCCGTAAAATGAACTAAAAATGATTGAAAGTACGTTAAAATAGTTTGTGAGTGACTATACTATGGTAATTTGGAAAAAGAAATGAATTTAGGTTGATGTAATTAAAAATAAATTAGCAAAAGCAATTAAATAATTCAATACTCAATTTTATAACCATCTGTAGACACGTGTTTCGATATTTCAATCTCTTATGCAAATTACTTTTGTATTATTCAATGTCTGTCGAAGTATTAGCTAGAGAAGTAGTTGTTTCAAAAGTGATTTGTTCTTGTAGTCTTAATAAGACTCATTTGTTGTAGATTTTACGAATATATTTTTGTGTTTTTTCTATTTATTAGAAATAATATAAAGTACACCATTAAATGCTATATTTAATCTATAAGGAAAGTCCCTTTAAGCAAGGAGTTCTACATCCCACAAAACTTGAAAAAAGGACACCGAAGCATAATGAGTCGTTCCGTGTAGTTTTTTTCCCTCACTGCGGTTTCCGTGGTTCTTTTGTATGCCTCTGAAATGTTATACTGCTGTGTCTTTTTTTAAATCCAGGAGTTTCTGCCAAGGGATGCTCTTTAGCTCTTCTACAGGAAGCGTGGGCTTCCCGAATTTCACAGTGCATACTCGTTTATATACTTCGCAAGTACACAGCAGGAAGTTTCCGTGTAGTCTTAGTCATATTTCAAAATGCACCAACCGTTTGTCATAGCGGAAAACGGGCCATCGTGCATAAGATACAGATACCAGTAGTAGAGTAATTGAAAAAAAATTAAAAAATAAAATTACAACTATGTAGCAATAATTAGAAAGAATCACCAAAGATTGTTTTAAACATATACATCAATCACCTGATCTTTATATCCAAATCTGAATTTTACAAAGCTTTTTTATCATACAAACAAATAAATAAGGTAGAATTTACACATTTATAATCTTCTTGAGATGTGGAATAATAAGGTTAATTTCTTACTATAAAATTCAATTTATCCGCAAGGTAAATGCATATTTGATTAACTATTTAGAAACCAAGCTCAAATAACCTACACTCTTTAGGGAAATACTTTGGGCATTAAGTTACGTAAGACCCAGTTCTTATCTAAAGAGAAATAGAGATATAAATCAATCCTAGTAAAAAATCAATATGGCTTCTAGCTTTAACAAATTCCAGTAATTCATCGCTCTATAATGGAGGAATCAGACCCACGTTCCGTCTTTCATTTAATTATGTCTCGTTAATTTTAGGATGATGATAGAAGAAGATATAAATTACTATCCGGTTCTTAGTTCGAAAATGCACGAATCATAGTCAGCCATCAACGGCTCGACTATAGTAGCCCAAAACATCGTAATGGAGCTCACCTAAATGTTTCACCAATTAATAGATATTAGGGTCAAAACCTGAAAGGCTCGCACAAAACACGCGTGAGGATTAAGCTGATAAATGTAGATATTCCAGTCCTCGTTATGAAGTTCGAGAATATTGGTCAACAATTGTCTCTTCAGCCAAAAGAGGAAAATGAAAACGATTTGAGTGACACTACTAATAAGATGGACTATTACACAAATATATGGATTTATTAGTTTGGAAAGATCGACTAATTATCCACACATGTAAGTATTAGAGCATACGTTGACCCAGTCTAATTATTTTACCTTAAGACGTTTAAAGACAACCTATTTGGAAACAGACCATAGAAACAGTAATCTATCTACCTTGCGAGACGTTCGGAACAAAGAAAAGTATATGTAAAGTAAAACTACTATTTTTTGATAATGCTAAAATTGAACATCACTACCTTATTAGAAATTTTTAGTGATTACCAGATAAATCTGGATGGAATAATTACCATATTATCCAAAATCCAAGGAAGTTTTATCAATGGTCAATAAGCAGGAAAGGAACAGAGTATTAGCGAAACCCTAAAAATGGCCATAATGGATGCTCAGTAAATCAGATCTAACAAGCGTTTTATTATGAGATGAACATCCACTTAAAACTTTCAAAAATATCTTAAGTAGTGTCGATCTGAATAACCGCTGAGCCTTGCAGAAATGCACGGAGTATCCGTACCCAAACAACGAGAACTTTTAAACTGACTTCACCACTTCGTGACTGTAAGATCTGATTGTTTTACATTCTTTGATAAAAAAAAACATCTTATTTGATATTTTTAAATTGGCCAAATTTATACGAATTTTTGAACATAATGAGGATATATAATCATTTTAGCCATAATATTAAAACTAGTAGAAAATAATGAAAAATCAAATATTAAAATATTTTAAAACAAACTATTTTTACTAACAACGCGCAATTAGATTTGCTTTAAGCAAAGCGTCTCACATATGTTGCTAACATAAGAATAGTAGCATAGTCTTAAATCTGGAACAAAGGTCAATTTGGTAAGCTTAACAGTTTTTAATTTGTTTTATAACTTAATTTAGTTGCTTAATTAATCAATACTATATTAATAAAATCATTTAATTTGCACTGCTATTTAATTCTTTCTTTAAGGCTTATTAACCATTTTTTCTATCAAAGTTCTTCAAATAGACTCTAATGATAGGGCCTAATGATTTCAAAGATATAGTCTAAGGAAACTATATATTGTATAAAGCAGGAAGTGAAGTGGTCGAAGCTTATAATTGAAAGTGAAAATGTACAAGGAAATGGTAACACCTAATAAATAACAAAATAAGTACCAATTATGTCAACTAAAGAATATATGAAAGAAATCATAATCGTCCACGCAATATATCTTTAAGTGATCAGTATATACCAAGGTATTTATTTTCAGTTTTACAATTATGTCATTGATGTAAATAAGAAATAACAATGGTCCTAAGTTAGATCCTTAAGGAATACCATTTTTCATTGTATATTCCTACAATTTAAGTAACTCTTATTCCATAATCCGATGATTATGATTATCAACCTTATCAAACTCCTAAGATATGCCATTCACCTGTCAATACTACTTGAAACAAGTTGTCATTAACAAATTAATAACAGTTCATCTCTTTTGCATAAATACATGTTGATTAGGAAATAATATTATCTGAGCATGATAATAAAGTTGATTATAGTACACATTTCAAAACAGTTTGAAAAATACTAGTATAACACGGCATGATTTTCATAATTATATTTTTCATAATTATATTTTTAGATGTAATAAGTTTTGTTTTCTTTTTGTATCTTCTCTGTATTATTTTGTAACGCCTGCTTATCATTGTTGTAAATTAGCAGTTTGTCAACTTGGTTTAATTTTTTTTATATATACAATGTAATGTTTAAGTTATCCTGTAATTGGCCTTCTTGGCTGTTGGGTTATAAATAAATAAATAAATAAATAAATAACTTTGTAAATAAACTAGTATTAAGAGATTTATTGTGATTTAGCAAATATTTCCGCACAATCTTTCATTAGATGTCTTAAAACTTAATCCGGTGTAGGCAGGAAGTTACTTTTCATGCTTTTATATATTTTTCAACATATGATATCTACTCATAGTGACAGGTTGAATGGTGAAATATACAGAGTATTAATAATAATAATAATGATAATTTCTTAATGCCTTAACTCTTCCAAGTTTTACATAAGTCAAGAAAAAGCCCAAATATATAAACAGATTACTTAGTAATTTAATAATAAAATGTATTAAAATCCTTTAGTTCGTTGTAGAAAATTAAATAATAAATTTAAAAATACGAAAACATTTCGTGAATCTACAACAATAAGTCTTACTAAGACTACAAAACAAATTAATTTGAAACAACTACTTCTCTAGCTAATACTTCGACAGACATTGAATAATACAAATTAATTTGCGTGTTACAAATAGTACAACTATTAAAGCAACACTAATTTGAATGAAATTATTTCTGTTGAACAAACTAATAAATGATAAAATGTACTTTAGATTGTTTAAATGTAACTATAACATGAAAAATTATGAAAAATGAATTTTAAACTGATTTCATTATTATTATTATTATTATTATTATTATTATTACACGCATTAATAATATGCGTCAAAAGAATTCGCAATTTATTGCAAGTGCACGTGCTCAGATTTTGCCCCGATTTTTCGACTGTATAACGAGTTGTTAATGAACGAAAATTAGTGAATTTTGGTGTAGTAGTGTAATTAATAATCATTTATCTAGTGTTTAAGTCTCATTCTCGAACCTTGTATAGTTAGCGAAATATCACCGATTTAACCGTAAGTAAGTATCCGTGCTGACTCTAGGGAGGGGGAAAAATTTTCGGTTTTTCTTCGCTCGCCCGAGACGGAATCATATCAACGCTATCAAATTTGCGCGTTCCAATTTATTTATAGGCCGGTTGCGATTGTTTTTGGAATATTCACAGGCAACATACATCTGTTGATTGTTTAAACATTAACATTGTATTCTTACTCACTCTCCTTTAATCCGTGGTCTACCTTGTTTGTTTCTTAAAGCCCTCACAATAGACCCTGTGAGGTGAAGTGGGTAATCCTGTGTGACTTTCCTTTTATGTATTTTTTTTTTTTAATTCAGTATTATCTACAACTTATACTTTGACTACGTTCGTAATTTAGAATGGTCTCCTATATAAACTGCGCATGTTGTAATGCGAGATGTAAAGAACACCAAAGCGCTAGTTGTTGCATTTGTCTTAAAAAGTTTCTGCATAGTTGCGTGGGATTAACCACTTCAGAAATTCGAGCCATAAATGCCAAAAAGGGCATTTCTTGGAGTTGTGATAAATGCACAAAAATTGGTTCGGACTTAAACTCGCTTAAAGCCGCTCTTGTTGCTCTTCAAGAAGAGGTGAAAAATTTAAAATCGGTTCACACTATTAAAGAAACACCGCTTAACGAAGATATGTTTGAAGATGTAATCCATGAGGTAGTGGGACGTGAAAAACGTAAATGCAACATTATTTTTTATGGAATTAAGGAGCAACAATTTAATTTAACTACACCGGAGCGAATAGAAAATGATCGGTTGGCCGTATCTTCCATTGTACAGTCTTTGTCTGAAAGGGATTTTCCCTCAGAAATAGGATTAAAAACATCACGTCTCGGCAAATTTACGGATGGAAAACATCGTCCTATTCGAGTCACATTACATTCGGAAAATGCATGCGTCCAGCTAATAAAAAAAGCGTACCGTTTAAAACAATTACCTGCTTATAGTGCGGTATCAATTGCGTTTGATCGCACCCCACGTCAAGTAGCGTATTACAAAAAACTTAAAGCGGAACTAGATGCTCGTGCTGCAAAAGGAGAAATGAATTTAAAAATTAAATATTTCCAAAACCAACCTAAAATTGTTACTTTAAACGCATAAATCCCAACAGTGTATATTTTCATTGTTACTATCAAAACGTTCGTAGCATAAAAAACAAAATTGATGATTTTAATTGTTTAGTATCGGATAGTGAATTTGTACTTATATGTTTAACAGAAACCTGGCTTAATAGTAATAGGGATCAATGTTTAAACAACCCTTCCCGCGGAGGAGGTGTATTACTAGCTGCGCGTAAGGATTTCAATTCCTCCAGAATTGATACATCCGTCCTAACCGAACGTTTTCCTCTGTTTGACGTAACTGCATGTAAGTTAGTCGTGAATAGTATTAAGATCTTTGTTTTTGTTATTTATATTTCCCGAACGCCCACAACGGATGATCTTGAATCTCTTCTAGATCTCATTTGTGTATTATGTAGTGATGCGGATAATGTTCTTATTATGGGAGATTTTAATATTCCAAGTTACATTCAAAATTGCAATAACTTAAAGAACAGTTTTTGTAGTAAAATTCAAAATTTCTCAGCTTATCTCAATCTAAAACAACATAATTACATCACTAATTGTCAGAACAAACTTCTCGATTTAATTTTTACCAATTTAAATTGTCAAATTATTCGTGACTATAACGCATTTATTAAAGAAGATTTATATCATCCCGTTTTATTGGTCAATGTAGATATTTCGGCTACTGAACCTACGAAATTCGCAACCAACGATTGCAATCTAAGAAACTACAATTTTAGAAAATCTGATTTTGTTCGTCTTTATGCAGAGCTTTCTTCGAGTAATTGGGACCTAATCAGCAATAGTAGCAATATCGACGAAGCAATTGATACTCTTTATATGATTTTATATACATGTTTAGACAAATATATACCTTTACGCAAGGCTTCTAAAAAACATAATCAATTTCCCAGCTGGTTTACTTCAGAAATCTTACATTGTATTAAAATCAAGAACAAAGCACGTAAGAGTTTTAATCGTAATAAAACTGAAGAGGCTTACAACCACTATAAAATTACTAGATCCCATTGTAAAAGTTTAATTTCAACAGAGTATAAGAACTATTTAGATTTAGTCTCTTCTAATGTTTCTGGAGATCCGAAACAATTTTGGTCCTTTATTAACAACAAAAAGAAAACAACTAGAATTCCCGGTGTTATGCAATTCAATGGTTTGGAACTGACCTCTCCGGAAACAATTGTCAACGCATTTGCTGACTCTTTTGAAAATGCTTATACCAAAAGTGATGGTTTTAATGATATTAGAGAGAACTATAATAATGTACCAACTATTAACATAACAACTATTAGCTCTAATGATATTCTTAATGCCATAAATAAATTAAGTAGTTCCATGTCTTGTGGTATCGATGGCATTCCGAATTTCTTAATAAAAGATTGTAGACATATCCAGGTTAAACCTCTAAAAACAATTTTCAATCTCATTCTAAAAAACTCGGAGTTCCCCACAATCTGGAAACAAACAAAAATCTGTCCAGTGTTCAAATCAGGCGATCCTAGCGTCATTACAGATTACAGGCCTATTGCCCTATTGTCTAATTTTGCAAAAGTTTTTGAGATGATAGTTTACGATTATATTTATCTGAATGTCAAAAACCTCATCTCTCCGCATCAGCATGGTTTTATGGAAAAAGGATCTACAATAACAAATCTAAGTTGTTTTAGTTAACCCTAAAGGTCAAGTTGATTGTGTTTACACAGATTTCAGCAAGGCCTTTGATCGTGTAGACCATGCTATTTTACTCAATAAACTTGCTGAATTCGGTTTTCAGGTAAATCTTATTAAGTTATTAAAATCATACCTATCTGACCGACGTCTACAAGTATCAGTAAATGGACACTCTTCAACTACATTTGTTGCTTATTCGGGTGTTCCCCAAGGGTCAAACCTGGGGCCATTACTTTTCCTTCTCTTCGTTAATGACCTAAGCACCTCCTTACATCATCACCACCTTTTATTCGCTGACGATCTCAAAATATATTCACCGATTTTTGATACATCGTCTTGTATCTCTCTACAGAGTGCACTTAATATCGTATCGGACTGGTGTCGTGTCAATAAATTATTTCTTAATGTGAGTAAGTGCAAGATAGTTACCTTCTCACGGAAAGTTAATCCGCTTCTGTTTCCCTACCACATGAATAATCAAATGTTGGAGAGATGTTCTATCTCTAAAGATTTAGGAATAATTTTTGATTCGCAATTTACTTTTAAGGAACATATTCTTTCCATCACTTCCAAAGCCAGCCGAGCACTTGGCTTTATTATCCGTAATACAAAATTATTTACAAATCAAAGGGCTTTGATTTCTCTTTATATCTCATTTGTGCGACCTATTCTTGAATATGGGGCAATTGTTTGGGAACCATGTTACCAACATCATATCCAATCCGTTGAAAACATCCAGCGGAAATTTTACAAATCACTCTGGTTTAGAAAATTTGGAATATATCCACCCCAGGGTTTTAACCATGAGGCACTTCTGGGTGAATTTAATGGGGTGCTACTTGCCACACGCAGACACATCCAGGGGCAAATATTTCTGTTTAAAGTCATTCACAACTTAATTGATTGTCCTGAACTGTTAGTTAATCTAAACTTTCATGCTCCTAGGTCGTCTATTAGAAATTCTACTTTTTTCTATACTCCACGAGCAAATTCTAACATTTTAGAAAAGTCTCCTATAAACAGAATATGCAAATTTCATAACGGTATTGCATCTAATTTTGATATATTTAACTGTAACTTGAGTCAATTTAAAACTTTTTTATATAATCTTTAATTTCTAATTTGGTATATGATCATAGTTTCGTATGTGTACGTCATTATGCTTGTAAATACCAGATAATTATAGTTTATAGCTTAAGTGCTTAGTTTTAGTTTTAAATTTGTAATAATATTGTTTTGTATTCTTCACTATTCGTTACTCTGTAATTGGGCTTTGCCTGTTGGGTAATAAAGATATTATTATTATTATTAAAACTAATTGAGTCTTTTCAGCTCTTAATAACATCAACAGACCATCTATAAATATCTTTGGTTTTACTAGATTTTTAACGACATATGATGTCTCTGACATATGCCACATATACTTCTTTAAAATAAAAGGTAATATTAGGTTTTCTGGGCGGCATAAACTTTATGGCATCCGTATTACTAGGTGGAATGAGATAAACTATTCGTTTTATTTAATTTTGAAAGACTTCATTAAAGTCGTTTGGAGTGATACAAGTTGACTCAGATCTAAGCGATGAGTTTGAGCTATTAGATTTTATGACTTCTCATATCGCTTTATGTTCATTATATGAATTACAAATTCTATTGTCATTGGACTCACATTTTTGTTTTTATAATAGCCAATCTGTATTAGTTCATGTACCTATGGAAAATGTTTTTTTAAGTTCGAATTATTCTGATGAGCTTGATATATAGAATAGAGCGATTCTATCATTTCCACAAGTTGATTAATGAACCAGTGAACATTGTTTACTTGATTAGATTTGCATTTTATACGCTTCTCCGGGAACGCGTTATTATATAATGTGGAAAACTGGTTGTGAAAAGTCTCATACTTTGTGTTGGGATCTCTAATTTCAAATATATTATCCCATTTAGTTGACAACACACTTTGATATAATAAGGACAGACTTAGTTATTGGCCTAATTAATTTAGAGTAGTTATTGTCTTTGTTGAGATTACGTGGAAATTTTATATCAAAACCAATTTCTATAGGATCTGACGGGACACTTCCGATTGGATATACATTGTATTTGTTAAAATTTGTGAAACGTTATCGAGGGTATTATTTACACCTGTAGAGAATTCAACAGACTTTTCTTAGCCTAAAGAACGAAACATATCGCAAAATGTACTTGTATTAGTGTCATTCCGTGTATTAAAATGAGCATTGAAATCATCACTTACCACAACTCAAGCATTCAATAACAAAAATATCTATTGACAGTGATACTTTCAGGTCAGTTAGAAGGATTCATAAGTATATTATGACGAACGTGTTCCTTAACTGCATCAATGGATACATCCTTTTTCACACGATTTGCATATACATGTACTTTACGAGGCTCGGGTACTAGATGCAGGGCCGACGATGCGTTTGTACCCAAAATAGTAGTGGACTATCTGTTTTCTAAGAGTGTTACGTTTGTAAGTAACAGTTTTAAATAAATCCTGAGATTCATCTTTCAATTCGTGGATATTGGGATCTTTGTTTTTACACTTATCGAGGAGAAATATTTTTTTCCAAACTTTCCGAATAGTCGATTGTTTGCTTCTGTGGTTTTGTTTGTCACTGTAATTTTTGTTTCCACGGGACTATTTCGCGCTACAAAAAATACGTTCGAGCGCATGTTATTCTCAGGAGAAACGATCGCGGAGGTAGTTGCAGGATTTGCCGAGGTTAATATTTTTCCTAGACTTGACCTCGCATTACTAGATGTCGCGGGTTCATCCAATATGATAACAGATTTCTGTTGAGTTGAGGATATAGTAGTAATAGTATTGGATAAAGAAAACTATAATAAAGCTATATGTTGCTTCATAAAATTTGCCTTATCTTTAAGCTTTTCAATGATTACATCTTATGATGCAATAGGTCTATCAAATATTTAATTTCCACATTACCTTCATTTGTTTCTTCAGATAATGTAGAAATGGGCAATGTATTCTTCCCTTCTAGGTTAAAGTTGCACAACAGATTAGAAATGTTTCGTTGATTATTTTCGTATGTTTTCTTTTTTATTTATAGCACATCCTCTATGGCACACTTTGTCACAGGACACATACTTAATTTTTATGTTATCGTTCACTACTTTAGTGTTACAAAATAAACAAACATCTACCTGATCTACCTTGTCTCTGTAGCTATGTATGTACTTAATGTAAATATTTCCTTCTAATGGATGCTGTCTGATAACCAGGTTCCTAAAAGTAATGATATCGTATTCCCTGTCACTGCTTTATATGTAAAGCTCAATGGCTCTGCTAACTAATATTCTGGCGTTCCACCCCTTCATGAATGATTATTTAAATATTTGAATCATTTAATACATTTGTTACGTTTTTTATATTGTAACTTACTTAACGCCACTTAAAGCTTAGTAATCATAGAATTTAATTATCTAATATTGTCGCCTAAATTTTGACAGCTACTACTCGTACAAGATCATTTCAAACCATTTTTGGTCTCGGACAAAGATCAGTGAAGATCCACAGAAGTGCCTTGAAAAATATACATGTTGAGCAATTTGTCGCTTTATGCTGTTTGATTTTTGTCTTACATCAATTACAAATCACACTCATCCTACTTTATTAGCATTTATTTAAGGAATTTTTAGGAAAATTAGCAGAGAAATCATTTATTGAAACAACTACTTCTCTGTCTACGTCTACGTCTATATCGACAGATATTGAATTATACAAAAGTAATTTGCGTGTTACAAATAGCACAGCTATTAAGCAATACTAGTTCGAATGTATTTATTTCTGTTAAATAAACTAATAAATGAT
The DNA here is from genome assembly GCA_963969525.1 of Ontholestes murinus. Classification (NCBI taxonomy): domain Eukaryota; kingdom Metazoa; phylum Arthropoda; class Insecta; order Coleoptera; family Staphylinidae; genus Ontholestes; species Ontholestes murinus. Next base: position 34,287,220 of record OZ018390.1, read on the forward strand.
TAAATGTGGTTTAATCTGCTTATAAATGAATATGTTATTATATGTGTGATTATCTACAAGATAATTAAATTATCTGTTAGCAATGACAATTTAAATAATAATTGGTTTTAAATATAATATGTAAAATTACCAAATTAACCAAGTCAGCTGACTTTATAAAAAACTGTGTTGAATAAAAACTAGTGAAGGTCGAAATAGCCTGCGTGAGATTCTTAATAGAAGGTTAGGATCAAATTATAGATATTAGGTAACAATTTTGTTACATTTAGTAGGACGTAATTGTTGCATTATTTATATGTGTAACAAAAATACAAAAATTATAAATTTACACGGTTACTTACTAAACGGCACGTTATACCTAAAGACATGCATTCACAATGTAAACACTCACTATTTATTTTCTTTACAATGATGAAAACCATTAGTTTATTTAACAATGTGTATGTATGACGTACCCTTGTAGTCTAATCGTTCCTCTTGTTGCTCGTCCACGTTTTGGTCTTTTAGGCTTCTTGGTACAAACATAGCAGCACACTTTCCAGTATAAAAATCTAAACGACGTAGCCATAATATCTCCAATATTGGATAGACATAAGAGCATTAGTGGAATTCCAAGAATTGCATAAAATATAGTAACTACTTTTCCCCAAGTAGTTTTTGGTGCAATATGACCGTATCCTAAAACAATAAAAAAAAAACATATTAAAAATTAATCCCAATAAAAAAATAAATTCTTATATTTATCAACACGGAAAGGTCAAAGAAAAACTTCGTTCCACTTATGTGTATATTCTAACAATATTTACAACATATCTAAGGCATAGTCGATTAATACAATTTGATTATGTCTGAATGAGTGCCGCGACTAGAATCCTCGTTTTCATATATATTACGGAGATAATTATTATTATAGGTCATTAAACGTTATTATAGGTCAAGACTGATCAAGATAAATACTACGAAATAATAATTTACAAATTAGCCGGAAATTTGTCTTTTACTGTTCATTTATTGATAATAGGCAGACTTTCGTTACCGATCTTTTAAACATACACACATACATAGATAATATTTTCATCAATTTTACGTTGGTAGTGATATCTAACCCAGGATAAATGTCAGTAATTCTACTAAGGTGCCATTTTTATGAAGACAGATGATCAATCTTCGATAAAGTTATAACTTGAAAGTTATTTACTTTTAAATGGCGTAGTTATCTTTTTTTGATTTTAAAACAACAAATATTTCTTGTATACATCCAATCTTAAAAGATATGAAGTTCATGCAAAATGTAACAAAGCGTGGGGTCTATAATAAAGTTTACGCTCATGTTCGTATTTTGCTATAAACTTGAACAGTATATATTTCTACGAAAATTATATTTAATGTATTTATCTTCTGGAAATATTAGAATTTACAATACATTGATTTATTAAATTTCTCGACTAATTGTTTCTGATAATTTAGTATGTTTAAGTGTCGTTTGTTGAAAACTAAGACAACAAGCTATAATTAGATTTTTGATTAAAACCCTTGGTTTTGTTTTACTTGTTTTGATTTTTTCAGACTAGATTTGACTAAAGGTCTTTCCCAAGGAGATATGTACAAACTTTATAATTTAGCCACTATTTATACAAATTAAAATCAGGTATTAAGGACAGTCGCGATGGGCGAGTTCCAAATATCTTAATTACTTTTTTCAATTTATTTATTTAATTCTGTCATCGAAATATTCAGAATTCCTTGTTTTATATTATTTCCAAATATTTTTATTTGTGATAATAAATATTATATATAACTTAATTTAATGTAGGTTCATGTTATAAATATTATGTAAAAACGAATAAAAAACGAATTTATTACACAACATTTAACCTCCCTAATTTAAACCAGCAAATGCTGATTTTGCAGTTAAACATAACATTCCGTACTCCATAAATAAACAACTATTAGTTAGGTAATATGAATATACTGTCAGCATTTAAATTATTTACTTTTAAATCCGATTGCGTATTCTTTTAATGAATCCCCAAATAATAATAAAATTTACCCCCTCGCTCTTCGGGGATTAGTCAAATTCCGTAATAACTTCAATCTCCACAGCAAATGGCAATGTGGAGTGCTCTCGTGAAAGACAAAAAAGAGAGAGCGGCATAATAAAAATTAATCTGGGTCGATGCAGTCGTAACAAAAATGAGCCATATCCACAATCGCTCACAATTACGCAACGTCATCCGAATACGCCCTGTATCCTTATTATTTTGCTTTTTATATATTTCCCTCACAACCGAGCCGTTTAATTAGACAGTGTTTAAGCTGATTAGGCGGGAGTTCCGCCGACAAACAAATGACGGACGCGTTGCGTAGATGTACGAATTATGCGTGTGATTTAGGAAAACTCTACATAGAACGTTTAACTGGAAATTTCTAGTGGCGAAATACATTTAAAAAAAACAATCATTACGTAACGTAATACAGATAGTGTTTGCCTTAACTTTGATGGTCTGTAGATGGACAATAATTATAGACTCATACAATTATACTTTAAAACTAGTCAAAGATGATAATTAATAATGGAGAAATAAATCTCTATGAGCTTCTGCACTAATGTTTTACATAATAATGTAAAAACTTCAGCTAACAGTTAAACAACTACTCCCCGTACTAAAGCACGCGCCAAGGCATTGAATGACTATAACTGTTAGCTGTCGTTACATGCTAAAATTATATTTAGCACTATGTAACAATTTTGTGGTGTTATCGTTTTTTAACCGAGTCTCGAAAAGTGTTATGTAATGACTATCTGCAGACACGTGTTTCGCTGTATCACAGCTCATCAGTGCAGCTATGTCATAATTACGTGCGTCCTTCCTGTTGGAAGGCCGCCACGAGAATGAATCAATTCCATTTAGAATTGAAACATTGCCGATGTTCGATTTTCGAGGCGCGTTTAAAAAACGATATCACCACAGACAAAAAAAAAAAAAAAAAAAAAAAAAAAAAAAGGCCCGCTCTTGGCATTTAGATATACAAATTAAGAATTGAAATTTCTAGTGCAGTAATTAATGATAATTAATAATGAGAGAAATAAATCTCTATGAGCTTCTGCACTAATGTTTTACATAATAATGTAAAAACTCCAGCTAACAGTTAAAACAACATCGGCAATGTTTCAATTCTAAATGGAATTGATTCATTCTCGTGGCGGCCTTCCAACAGGAAGGACGCACGTAATTATGACATAGCTGCACTGATGAGCTGTGATACAGCGAAACACGTGTCTGCAGATAGTCATTACATAACACTTTTCGAGACTCGGTTAAAAAACGATAACACCACAAAATTGTTACATAGTGCTAAATATAATTTTAGACATGTAACGACAGCTAAACAGTTATATCATTCAATGCCTGGCGGTGCTTTAGTACGGGGAGTAGTTGTTTTAACTGTTAGCTGGAGTTTTTACATTATTATGTAAAACATTAGTGCAGAAGCTCATAGAGATTTATTTCTCTCATTATTAATTATCATTAATTACTGCACTAGAAATTTCAATTCTTAATTTGTATAGTCAAAGATGATTATGTATTCTATTTTAATATTATTAAAAAGCAAGCCACCCAATAGAAAAACATGCAGGAACATATTTATCGTAGTTAAAAAGTAATATTCGACTTGCAGTAACAACCATATCACGCTTATATAAATTATTAATAATGATGATGATTGATTTTCAAAATTTTTATTACATACTTATTATTAATAGATAGCTTATATAAACTTTGTACTTGCAAGAAATTTGTATCATTATATTTTTACAATATACTATTAATTACTCAAAATTCAGGTAAATTCGCTCAATTGCTTAATTTTATCACGACTTAAAACATAACAATGAACAAAGTACTGACTTTTCTTTACATTTTATTAGTCCACTTAAATATAAGTTTAAATACATAAATGCAAAATATATCTAATTTTATATATATTAACCACAAATTTTCATCACAAAGATATACAAAGGTACATTTAAATCCAAATGTAGAGATAAATATGGCTTACAATACATGTACCCTTAATCGAACTGACACTCTTAAATTGTTTTTTTTTGCTTAAAATAAGGCTATGAATATCTTATTATCAATGGTTGGCAAGTGTACGGCTTCATTTAGTTCATCTGTTCCTAAATCTAAACACTAAATTTATTAAATGTTATAGTCGTTTGTTTTTTACAAAAGTTTACAATAATTTCAAAACTGATTTGTTGATAACTAGTGCTGTAATTAGATACATAAGTTAAGCAACTTTTTATATCCTGTCTGAAAAATTAATATGCATAGGAATGCATATTAATTTTTCTAATCTTAAAATTTTATCTCTCTTTCCAGAAAATCATAGCGATTTCATTACTGTTTGTTAAAGCATTCATTTATTAATAATAATGTATGAGGATGAGTGCATCTGTAAATTACATTCTATTTTCCAGTATTCTAGTAATTTTAGTATTAGTATTCCTATAATTAAAATAACAACACAATGTCATTCACTTTAAAAATATAAACCTAAAGAGGTTTTTAGAAATATGTTTAATTTAATGCATTATACAATTAATAAAGATATCAAGTTATAATAGTTAAACGTAATTTATGATTTCATACAATTACCATCAGCAAATATATTGCTGTAACGAAATATATTACTTATCATTACTTATCAGAAAAAATATGTTGAGCAATATTTAAAAAAAATGTAATGTTTCTAATAGAGAAATGGGCGAATTTGCATATCTCAATTTAGATATTAATTGATATCTGCAATTATAAATATATGTATTAATTAATGAGTATAAAATGCAAATAAATTATTAAAAGTGAATATGATTCCAAGTTAAGATTATTAAAATAGTTTTAATTTATTTGCACTTTGTATTAATGCATATATGTAAAGCTATTAAATAATATTATTCTCTATTGAATCGATGATGCGAATACATGATGAAACTCCATAACACATTGAAATAAAACAACACAGTTTAGATGGTTTCACTTTATTGTTGAACACTACATGTTCAACAATATAAATATTTTTTTTTTTTTTTGACTTATGCTTTCGCCATTCAGTCACGACTTATTTGCTAGATGACCTTATGTCTACAATAATAACTAACATGGAATTGGAAAGTCTAATTTGCGTATTTTGCATAAACTCGAATAATAATGTGTAAACCTGCTCATTGTTTGTTGCGAGGATATAAATTCAAATTTAACGGGAGGTAGCAAAAGACTTCAGTTTATCAATTAATATATTTGTGTGAGGGACATTTTTGTTGCATTCAAAGAAAGTATGATTAAGGTCACCCACCTGTCCACACTCGCATAGTGGATTTTCTTTGACACCGATTTTGTTTAAGTGAACTGGGAAGTTTGCATGATTTGTTTTCAGTCTTATTATGGACCGGGTTAAGCCACGTGGTAGTGCATTTTTGTAGATGTATGGAAGCTTTCCGGAAAGTCCCGGGTGCAATGTCTTATAGTTCGTATGTGGGCCCTTTAGCCAATCTCTTTTCCATGCGTCTATTATATCATTTTTGCTGCTGTAATTACATCTTGGACTGGGATTGGGGCATTAGAAATCTCATCTAATGTGGTTGCCTTTTTGGCGAAAAAGTCTGCTTCTTCATTCCCCTCAATGCCCGTGTGCCCTTTATTCCAGACAAAATGTACCGATATATTTTTATTACTTAAAACTCCAACCATTTTTAAAATATCTGGTATTATATAGTTCTTATCGTACGCTTTGTTGGACGAACTGCTTAACGCAAGTAGACTTGATTTAGAGTCTGACAAAATAACAACATTTGTGGTTGCGTTACTTTCTGCCCACTTTAGTGCTCTATATATGGCCATCAGCTCTGCAGTATATATTGTCGCATCATTATGAATTCTTTCCGTAAATTTTACATCGAGGTCTGGGATTACAAATGCCAATCCCACCTTATCTAATGACTTTGCGCCATCACAATAAATATATACGTTATTAGGGAACAAGCTGTTCAGTATGAATTTTACTGATGCCTTATTATATGATATATTTTGTTTATATGACGGAAAAATTGGACCGATCTTCAAAAATAGTAACTGGTAATTCTGAATATATCTATAAGGTAAATCGCATCTAAAATAATATTTTATAGGGTTAGTTTCAATAAAAGCTGTTGTCAAGGGGGGATAGTTTTTTTTACTCCAATATTGTTTAGTTAACACATTTGTATTAAGGTTAGCAATGGGCTGTATTAAGTGGTCTCTATTCAATGATAAATATTTCAATAACATTTTTTTCATGATATTAATTAATATTGAGAGTAATAAATCTCTATGAGCATTACTGCACTAATGTTTTACATAATAATGTAAAAACTCCAACTAACAGTTAAAACAACTACTCCCCGTACTAATTTTTTTTTTTTTAATATTTCATTTGAACATTTTTTTCGATAAATATTTTCTGCGTAAATATAAAGGGGGTTCATGACATTCAGCTAAAATTGTATTTATTGGGGTTGATGACATTGCTCCAGATATAGTTCTTAGTGCTTTCAGTTGTATGCGATCCACTTTCTTTAGTAGGGTATTACAGGCTGTCCCATAAAACATACTGCCATAATCTAATGTTGATCTTATAAAGCTTCTATAAAAAAGAATTCCCACAAAAACATCTGAACCCCATTTTGCCTTACATAGGCTGCGCAGTATATTTATGCCTCTTTCACACTTTCCTTCAATGTATTCAATATGTGGTCTCCAAGAGAGTTTGCGGTCAAGGATTATTCCTAAATATTTGTATTGAGTTACTATAGGGAACTTTGTGCCACATACTGTTATCTTATCTTTTTTCGATTGATGATGCCTGGAATAATATACAATTGCAGACTTGTCTATAGAGATATTGAAACCATTATTGTTTGCAAAGGTTTTAATGCATGTTACCATATTGCGGAGGGCTCCTGTACAATGTTGCTCATTTTTGCATGAGGCATGAAAAACTATATCATCTGCATACTGAATAGCGAAGATGTTGTTTTTAAGTATATTATGTATATCTGCAGTATACAGGTTGAACAATAAGGGAGAAAGGACGGAGCCCTGTGGTATTCCCACAGATGTTCTATAGCCCAATACCTCGCCCTTGCCGTCGAGCATGCAGACTTTTCGGTATTTGAAGAGCGACACTATGTTGGCAGCGACTTTTCGAGGGATTTTAAGGTTGACTAATTTGCGGAACATTATATCCAAATTAACACAGTCATATGCTCCTTCTAGGTCAATAAATAAGCATGTATGATAATTATTAATAGAAAACGACTGTTGAATATTAGTAACTAAGTCGCACACTGCATCGATGGTCCCCAGTTGTTTACGGAAACCATATTGCTGATTCGGGAGTTTCTTCTCATGTTCCAGCCACCATTCCAACCTGTTTTTTATAAGTCGTTCAAACATTTTCATTAAGTTGGAGAGTAACGAGATAGGGCGATAAGAGGAGACGAGATTTTTGTCCTTATTAGGTTTTAATATTGGAATAATCACTGATATTTTTAATTCGTCGTATTCCTTTCTGTCGCACCACCATGAATTATATATAACTAAAAGTGCGGATTTACAATTTTCAGGAAAATGTGCTATCATTTCATTGGTAATGCCATCGAGCCCTGGAGCTGTTGACCTGCCAGTTTTTATTGCATTATTTAATTCGTCTAATGTAAATGGTGCACATAAAAAGTGATTTATATTAGAGGGGGTAACTATCTCACTTGAGGGAGCTGATTTTGGGATTATGTGATCTAAAAATGATTCTTTTATTTCGCTTGGCATGGGATCATAATTATTTGTCTGCTTTCCGCTTATAGATTTGACCTGACGCCAGACCGAACCTAATTGTGTGTTTGCTTTGCAGTTCATGCAATAAGGCGTATCTGAAGGACACGCCCCTTCATGAACTAGACTACATTTGAAACAATTTTGGCGACTATTGTTACACTGTTTGCTGATGTGTCCATATCTAAGGCATTTAAAGCATTGCATTACTGGCTGGACATACTGGCTACATATTGGAAAATGTTGTATCAGACGTAGAGATAATAAATGTTCACCGTTTTACACGTAAGACGGTAGAAAATGAAATAGTAAAATATATCCCCCGCCAGACAATGGTTCTTACATTTGCGGGGCTACGCCTCCCATCTAGTGTAAAAATTAATTATGTCAATATCAGCTGGATTAATATTTGCTACATTATTATGACAATGGGCCCTAATTAAATTAGCTAAAGGATGATTTCCATCTGCCGACCTACTTAAGTCAAGACCGGTATCCATTACCTCGGCCATCGCGGCTAAGCCGCACTGCCGCACTAAGTGCGACTTCGGCCCGTAAGGGCCCTCTTAAAACTCAACTCTAGGTTAAATTAAATTTTCAATCAGTATTTTAAGATACAGATAAAAATAACGAAATTCAAAACGATATGTCTCTCGAACAATTCGCACGTGCTCTCTCTACCACTGCTAGCGCACGTCTGGTATAAAAAAAAATTTATATTAATAATAAAATAAAATTGTATACGTTATTGTTTGTCAACACCACAAATTTGTGTGGTTGAAATTTGTATCTATATAGTCTTTAATAGAATAGAATTCAATAATAATTATTTTCTTTTGTTATTTTTTTTGTGAAAATGATGGAATTATTCATTAGATGGTCACAGCTCTATAATTATATTATCTTCAATTTTCATACAAAAAAAAAAATGTTTTTAAATTCAAATAAATTAATTGTACTTAAAATATTTAGTTTCTTTTTTGTCCTTAATATGATTACACTTGCCTTTGGGTATCTACTAATAAGTAATTTTTGTCATGCATCCCTGAGTGGCTTCAAATATCGTTTTTGCATATGAGGTAATAAAACTTGAAACCAAAAGACTGATATCATCATCATAAGTTGTTATAAAACTACTTTTATTTTTGGATGAATCGTTTCAATATATAGTAAATAGAATTGATAATGAAATACTACCAATATTAAATTGTCTAGAATATTCCATTTATTTTTGTTCTGAATATTTTATTTATCAGATATATTACAAATATGTTTAGATTCTCATACCATAATGAACTAATTTTTATAATGATATTTCATATTGTATCAAAATGCTTTTGAAAGGTGTAGAAAACGTCCTTAAACGCATCACCGATCTCTTGAATGATTTATCTAATTAATAATAACTTGTTGATTGTCAATTTTTTATTTAATAATATACGTATAAGTGACATAGAAATCCGAACACCCAATATTAATAATTTTATTTTTATAATATTTTGGAGAATTGTAAGGGAAAATATATTAAACACTAAATTTATCTTCGCTTCAACCAACTTTATGAAAAAAAAAACATATTAACAATGTGTCGATTCACCACTTTCTAAGGCACCTAGCATCGCTTCTAATTAAGTGATTGATGCCCTCCTGTGGTATCTTATTACAAGCAATTACTAACGCATTTAACGAAGTGCTTATAGAGTTTGAGGGGATGCTGCAAATTAGGGAGTCTTCGGCCCATGATATCCCACACATGCTCAATTGAAGATAAATCCGATGACCTCGGTGGCCAGGGCAATCAATTGATTTCAGCGTGTTGAAAAAAGTTCCTGCTGAAAAGTTGGAATTGGTAATATCTGAAGATAGGGTAGGAGATAAGGTTCCAGAATTTCGTCAATGTAACGCTGTGCGGTCATATTACCTCTAATGAAGATTAGAAGTAACCTAGAGTCATAAGCAATGGCACCCCATACCATAATCCCAACAAGGTAATAACTCTGCCTTTCGACAAAAAATTGGGATTTCTTCTTATTTTTTCTTCTGGCTCTGACACTAAATTATTCCATTCCTGGCCCCACATTAATCGTTCTCTACAAAACTCGAAACAATTTCATAGATGCTCAGCGGAAGCACCCAGTGCGGCCGAAATCAAAAAAGGCCAAAAGTGCGAATCCGGTGGTAAACTGTTCGCATTTCAATCGGTCTTCCATGTTCTTCATACCACTGGTTTGCAATGGACTCCAGAGCCAACAGTCTCAAATGCCAAACTACGTGCTTTGTGGTTCTTCGGCGTAGTCCTGTACCTCTAGCTCTTGGTGCTCGGTCCTTTTGATCCACTGCCCGACATCGTCTTACTATACTATCTAAACTTCTTTTCACCCTGTCCCTAATTTCTCGGAAAGAAAGTCCAGCCTCTCTAAGTCCAACTATCCACTCTCTATCAAACTCAGAAAGTTGATGAAAAATTGTGCCTCTTTGCACCCTAGGCATTTTAAAAGATAACAACGAAAGTTCACTAAAATTAAAATCATTACTACGGCAAACATGTTAAACATGTTAAAGTTCATCTAATGAATCTCATTAACGTTTAAAAAAAAAATATAACTCGTTCTGCTATTGCTTTCTCTAAGAAATTAGAAATAATGGGAAATAGAGTAATGAATTCCTGGCACTAATCTTTGTGCGAGACCACTTACTGTATATTCTTTCTAAGACTAGAGCTGTTAAAGACAGTTTTTTCTTGATTCGTTAAAAATGATCTATCAAGATATTACCATGAAGGTGCGTTGCAATAGTTTCCTGTTTGAGTAGTAGATAACCACCGAAAAATCAAGGGAACGGTCAGCATTTATAATAATAATATAAATAGAAATCCATCATGTACACTCTTATTGTAGGTTAGTATCGGAAGGGTAATATTGTATTGTAAAATTGTCAAATTATCGATGAAACAACGGGGCGAAACACAATTAAAACCTAATGGTTTAAACGCAAGTGTTTCAAATGTGGGGCTCGAAACCTGGTCCCTGAGATTAAGAGTCTCATGCTCTACCGACTGAGCTAACCGAGTCTATTATACAGGGAAAAGTGTTCTATTTAAACCATCAAGATTTTCCCTGTATTCAACTGCGCTACACTGATGAGATCCAAAATAGATCAAAACCGGTCAATAGCTGGTGTTGACACAATAATTAATGTTTAAATATGATCTAAGCAGATTAACTGTATGATCGTCCAGAGAAAACGTTCTCCTGCGCGAAACGTTTAATTCGGGGGTTTAACAGTAGCTAGATTATTCCAACTAGCTACTGTTTCACCCGTGGATAAATTCTACAAAAAGACGAGTTTTCTTCAATTTCTTTAGGTCAGTCTGTGGAAGGTGAGATGTTACAATCGCGATCACGGCAGAAATGACTCAATTAATGACGAGGTTCGGAAATTTTGGCAAATATTTTAAAAAGTTTAAGAGATCAGAAACGGAAAATTGTACCTGTGCTATAGATAGCGTAGAAGATGTTATGTTTTCTTGTTCATTTACACAGGAACAGCGAGATAAGGCACACGGAGATCTAGTCCTGGTTGGGCTGAAGTGGCCAGATAGTTTTAACGAGCTGGCCGGATTAAGACAGAAGTCTTATTTTGAAAATTTTTTAAATCGTTTGTGAGATAAATAAAGAAATTGAGACAGGAATAAGTTACATGCTTGTGCTTAGATTGTCTGCGCGTGACTTTTGAGTTGGGCTCACTGCCGATGGAAACCGATATAAAGCGAATAAGACACGGCGGCAAATAACAATCCGGACATGTGAAACCTTGTCTGTGTATCGAGTAGCAGCCAGTGGCATAGACGTACAGGAAGATGGAAGAGAGAAGAAGGAAGAATCTGGCGGTGGATTGAGCAGCCGCCACGGGCATGTATATAGAAAAAGAAAGAATGAAGAAGAAATAAGTCGTGCATACAGATTTACTGGTGGTGGATAAAGTAGCTACCGAGGCATGGACGTACCAGAAAAAAAAAAAGTGAATAGAAAGAAGAACGAACAACATATATGGTCAAGAAGCCAGTGGTGGTTCGAGTATCTGTTAGTAGTTTGTAAAGAAGTATTAAATTTGAATACTGAATATGAGGGTAGTTTGAATTAAAATAATTAATTTTAGATATAAACGTGGTAATACTATTGTGATGCAATTATTAATTAAATATGTATGATTGTCAAACTCGTAATAAGCAAATTTAGCAAAATTTCATGCAATGTGCAATCAAAGACTTTTGAAATTCTGTAAAATGTGCACCTTGTGTAATTATTTATTTTAAATGCGTTGGTAATTGCACCGCTTGTTAATTTGCGTTTTCGGAAAAAAAATGAAAGTCGTTGAGAATGTGTGAATTTTATAGATATTCTTGCAATTGGTTTTTGAGAAAAACTAAATATTACCAATTATAGGAATGATTTAAATTAGCGTAAAATAAATTATTAGGATTACTGTTATCGTGATTTTTATATAAAGGGACAACTTTTGAGATTTTAAGTAGACTTAGCAATACACCTGCCCAATACATTAATAATATTTACAATTATTTTTTTATCCATTGCATATAATCTTTGCTTTTTAATTTAATTATGGTCTCTTCAATTTAAATTATAGTAATAATATTTATAGTAGTATGTATTTTAGATTAATTTAAGAAGAGAAACAAAGTAAACAATAAACAATATATATTTAAAAAAATAGTCAATAAAAAATATAGTTAATGGTATTACATAAAATGTGTAATTATCATTGACTGAGTAAGGCTCAATTTCTAATAATATTTTTTTATCTGAATTTTAAATGTATTAACTTGGACAATTTCGCGATAGTTGGATGGAAGTCTATTATATAATCGCATCATCATGTCATGATTTGCTCGTTCTAAAAATGTTAATTAGTGTTTGGGCTAATTATATTTGTTTTTCTCGTATTTTGCGGATTTGAGTTTAGTTTTTCCTGAAAAATATGTTTATAATAATGAATTAAAGTCAAACAATCCTGAATGTAAATTGCTACTACAGTGAGGAGTCTATTTGCTTTAAATACTCCCCTACAAGAGTCTCTGTATTTCATGTTATGTATTATTCTAATAGCAATCTTTTGAGTGGTTAATATATGATAAACTGAATTGGATGCACCCAACATACAATTCCGTAACGCATTAAGGGGCAGAAGTAGGCATGATATACCGATCTTAAAGTACTTTGATTCACATGCGGTTTAATTGTTCTCATACAATATATAGTTGCATTTAATTTTTATTCAATTCATTAATTAATTGTGTCGTATCTAGATTTTTGTCAATATAAATTGCTAAAAACTTGCATTCTGAAGAGATTGACTTTTAGATTGGTTGAGCCTAGTATCATATTTTATTTTATATTCAGGTGCTATCAAAGACGAGCGTTTAGTACACAACAACATGCTATTGGTTTTATCTTTATTAAGGAATAATTTATTTTTATCAAACCAACTCTGCGTTTGCTCAATTAGAATATTGGCAGCAACAACAAGGTTTGAAAAATTAGAACTTTTTAAGAAAATGTTATTGTCATCTACATAGCTAATGCTTGTCTCATTGTCATCTTTTATTATATTAAAAATGTCGTATATATATTACAAATAAAATTGGCCCTAAAATGCTTCCTTGAGGGATACCTGTGGTGATTTCTAGAAAGGTAGATTCATAAGTTTCATGTCCTTTTCGTGTTTGTATCTTTTGCTTTCGATTGCATAGATATGACTGAATTAAATAGTTACTATACATTTTGTTTATAAAAATCTCGTGATGCAATCGAAAGGTTTAGACAAGTCAAGAAATTTCTTTATTGTCCAAAGCAGTTGAAATAAAATTAATTAGTTCCACCATACCTATGGTGTTTGATTTTTTTTGTAAATAACCATGTTGTGACTCATAAAATAAGTTATATTTATTAAAAAATCTAATTAAGCGGGATTTGATGATATGTTATATTATTTTAGAAAAATAAGTTAGCAAACTAATACGCCTATAGTTTTTACACTAATTAGAATCACTTTTTTTAAATATTTTAATTTTATCTAACAATGGAATAGTTTAAGTAATCTGGAAATATACCAGTATTTTATTTATTATGCATGTCAAAGGTTCTTTGATGAATTAAATTAATGCATTTATATCTCCTTGAAATCAATGTTCTTGTTTTTTCTCTTTGTCTTCAAGTTCATTTACAATGTTCCATGTGACTTTAGTGACGTTGTTTCCATTCTTAAATTTGTTATCAAAATGTTATTTTCTTGATTTAATTGCTTCATTGTAGTCTTTTTGCAGATTTATAGTTACTAACAAAAGAATTATCAAATATTTTTAAGATATGTAATAAATCTATTTTTTCTTTTAGTGCTAATATTTGTGGTGATATTTGCTTTTGTTACTAACTTTGCACCTTATACGAGAAAATGCTTCGTTATACAATAATAAAAATTCATTTAAAAATTTATTCCACATTTCGTTTGGGTCTGTAATGTCATAAACTGCCCTACACGGTTTACGCTGTAACGTTTCATTAAACATTGAAGGTGTTTCCCGATTAATTTTTTGTTTGTTAAAGTAACTATTTTGATTGTTATGTTTACCAAAATTATGAAAAGTAAGTTTCTGGCCATAATGGTCCGAAATGTGTAATTTTAGAATAATAACTTAAAATTATTAGGAATATTATTGATGATGTTATCAATACATGTATTAGTATTATGTGTTACCTGTGTATAATTTTGAATTAGTGGTTTGGAGCCATATGAAAATTCATAAGTCTAGTTTTGTCTTTACTATTACTTATAATAAGTCTATAAAGATACCTGCTATTATATAATAGGCTTTCTAATTAGTTAACATTATCAAGTTTAAGACGGAAAATGTCCATGTTACCAGTAGGGGGACGATAAATTGAGATAACCGTTATCCTTATTTTATTAATTACTACATTCGCTGCTGTACATTCAAAAACGTAGGCTTCAGACAAAGCATTTAAGTCGTCGCGTATGGTTGTATGTAAATTCTCCAGAAAGTAAATAGCCACTCCTCCGTGCGAGTTTTTACCCCTACAAAAAGCGGCGATCAACTTATAATTATCAATTTTATAACATTTTAATTCTTCTGGCGTTTTCCAGTGTTCCGTCAATGTTATTATTTGGCATTTTTATTTTCCGACAATAATGTATTTAACACTAGAACTACCGACCGGTCAAAATGACCGGTTTCATAAATTGTTCACGAGACTTTCTTTTTAACTAAATAGATGTATATATCATGTACTTGCAATATTAGAATAACATATATTTTATTTTCTTTGAATTTTTATATTTTTCCAAACACACCGGTCAAAATATAAAAATAATAACTGTTGGTAGTTCTAGTGTTAATAAATTAATAGATGTGTTAATGGACTGTATGTTTTGATTAATTAAGGAACAGTTATTTGTGATTGTTATGTTTTGTTTCTTCTTCTTATGTAGGGTGAATCCCGAATCTTTTCTTGTTCAGATGCTGGAAAAACCGATTGCAAATTACTCCTTTTGGCCACATGTCTGGGTTTTGTATTTCCATCATGATACACCCTGTATCATGGCCGACAACCAACGTGATGGTCGTGTGAAAGCATATACAAATAGTAATAAATCTAGTGAACAAAATAAAAAGTTCTGTGCTTGTGGTAATATTGCTAGGTCACGATTACATTGCTTGATTTGTAAAACCTATTATCACATCGGTTGTGTAAAAAGAGTAAAGTCGTGTTGTGGTTCTGCGATAACGAAGAGCGGCAGTATTACCCCGACTGCAACGTCAAATGATTATATAGACTTCCAAAAAGAAGCCTACTTGGGAATGAAGGAGCGACTGTCCAAATTAAAAGTTGTCATATCGCTGCTACAGGAAAAAAGTTATACGTTTGGAAAATAAAACCCAATCCTTCCGTTTAGAGGTTAATAATCTCCCGCCAAAAACTCCGACCGTAAAAATTTCCGTTGAACCTTCAAACGCCGCAGACCCTGCCAAGGCAGCAATCGAAACTCGTTCGGAACGCATCATCTCCCGAGGAAATGGATCAGCTGACTGATGTAAACACAAGTGCGACAACGCCAGCCAAGAAGAAATTTAATGAGATCGTCAAACAGAAGATAATTACACCTAACAATGCTAATAAAAAGGAAAATGCGGTTCTTGAAAATAAACGCAATCGTAATAAAATTAATAAAAATGCTTTTGTAGGCACCGGTAATGATACCTTAAAAACCAAATTGGTAGCTGAACCCGAAAAACCCTGGCTTCTCATTAAAAAAGTTGTGTACACATTACTGACCAAGATATGAGGGAACACGTTGAGTTAATTATTAAAAACAAAAATTTTACTTGTGATGTGTTAAAAACAAAGTCAAATCTACCTTCGTTTCAAATTGGGGCTGATTATAATTTTCATACTACGCTAACAGGCCCGAATAACTGGCCTGAGGGTATTGTAGTATCTAGATATATTTTTAGAAGGGCCAACTACGAGAGTAGAAACCCGTAGCACGGAATCGTCATCACTTAACTGTGAATTTCAATTGTTTTTTTCTCAATACACAGTGTTTAAGAAATAAATATAATGAAATTGAAGCATTTTTAATTGATAACAATAATGTTTTTAATATATTGTGCATAAGTGAGCATTGGCTAAATAAATCTGAAGTAGAGTCTCTGTCTGTTGGAGAATATAATTCAACATCTTACTTACTACTTACACGTTCATTATTCCAACTTGTGGTGTGTTGAATCTAGCAAAAGTCGATATACGTACTACAAATTTAGTTGAACTAAATAAATTATCTTCTGAAAAACATTGTGAAATTGCGGCGACATATTGTGATGATTATCGTTTTGTAGTTATAAATATTTATCGCTCACCATCCGGTCATTTTAATGAATTTTTAACTATTCTCAGCAAGGTGATTGATACTATTGAATATAATATAATTATAGTCGGTGGTGGAGATTTTAATATGAATTTTAATTCGAATGATGCAAGAGTTGTACAGATGTGGGACTTTATGACATCTTGTGGGTTGTTCAAATATGTAGATTTTGAAACCAGATCCAACAATTGTTTGGATAATGTTTTCTCAAATGCAGGAGAACACAGAGTGTCAATAAAACCACTTGATCCTGGATTATTATTACTGCCACACTGCAAAAGTATAACTAAAGCGTGTTACCGGCGTTCAGTTTACCTGAACGTGGTAACAAATGCGTAATTATATTTTAATCCATTTTACGAGCTACCCATTGCTCCTAATAATAATTTGCATAAATTCCGCATTATTGAAATAATCCAAACGAGATAATTTTCCAAAATGTGCAGCTGCCAGTGCCGAACAATAAATCGGACCCTTTTTCGGCGAACGAGGATAATTACCTGTTCCAAGAATTACCGTGCCTACGTGACAAGAACAAAGCCGCAGTACCTGAGATCACCATATAAAACCAGGCCCGACCATCGCTCTTTACCAGTCGTCTGCCATCAGCAGCGGTGGTCAGCCTGGTCGGCTTTGCCGATCCAAGCCTCTTGCCTTTTTGTTAATTAACTGTATATTTTATATGTTTTCTGTTTCTTGTTTGTAATATATTTTCTTCTTCACTGGCCCCATGTTTAATTTACACACTTTCTCTTGTTCTTCACTCTGTTTCACAGCTAGCCGGTGCCCATACGTTGACGTGGCGTGGAAGCCCAAGCAAGTATCACCGACGGGAAACTGTTTAATCGAAGCCTGCGGCTGCTAATCGATGGTGAGCCTCGCCAGGGACCCCTGTGCCGCCTCCAGTGCGTGTTGGTTCCAGAAAGTACGGTCGGTGCTACTTCCTTGCCAGTCCGTCACCAGGACGTCTTCCCCGTCCCCCGTTAACAAGCGGGTAAGTTTAATTTATATAATTCTCTTGTAAACACTAACTGGAGCTTTATCCAGGAGATTAATTCTGATATTGAAATTAAATTTGATCAATTCATGAACACTTTGCAGCAATGTGTCAATGATTCGTTTCCACAAAAACAAATTACTGGCCAACAAAATAAATTAAATATTAAATGGTTTAATAATGATTTGAAACAGAGGATTAGTTATTAGTATTAATGCGAGATGCTAGCAATAGACTACCAGAAGTTAGAAGTAATTATATAAGATATAAAATATCTTATAATTATGCTCTTGAGCAAGCCATAATACACGCTAATTATATATTTTTTAAACATTTTAACTTCTCACCGAAGTCGATGTGTATGATTATAAATTCTAGTCATAATAATAATAAAATCAAATCAAAACCTACCTGTGATATTGGTCCAAGTAATTTTAATATATTTTTAGTAGCGTTGCTCAGACATTAATTAACAATCTATCTGATCCTGAAATTGATCCATTAATGCTCATGATCAAATCCAGCTAAAATGTAAATACGTCGTATTTTTCTTTTAAAGAGGTCAGTTTCATTGAAATTGGGGAAATAGTGCAATCAATAAAAAACACAAATTGCAAAGATATTTATGGAATTACCGTTGACCTTCTTAAAAGTGTTTTGGATGTTATCATAAGCCCTCTTACAAAATTAATTTATAGTTGCATTAAGTCAAGTATATTTCCTAGTGCGCTAAAAAGGGCCTGCATTATCCCTATACATAAAAAAGATGTTACATCTGATATGTATAACTATAGACCGATATCACTACTACCCATTATTTCTAAAATTCTGGAGAAAGTGTTAGCTAAACAAATAAGTGAATTTTTGGATATGCATAATATATTCGCCAGTATGCAGTACGGCTTTCGTAGAGGAAGGTCAATGTGTGGCGCGGTCACTAGCTTTATTAAGGAAATATTGAAAGGATTTGAGAACGGTATGTATTCTATTGCAACCTTGTTAGACCTCAGTAAGGCTTTTTGACCACAAGGGTCCATTCTGGGCCCCTTAATATTTCTAACATCTACAATGATTCATTAGCTATATGCAGACGATACAACTATAAAATCTGCATCACATAATCTTCAACCTGCAATGGAAGTACATGCGAATTCACTTATTTTAACACGTCAATGGCTAACATTGCTGATATTAAATGAGAGCAAGACAACATATGTTTTATTTTCCTTAAAACCTGTTCATTCTTTTCCGATAACGTGCTCAAAGTTCTTGGGCATATACGTAGACTCTAAGTTAGTATGGAATGTACACGGGTATCTGCTTGCTAAAAAACTAGCCTGCAACATATTTTTACTGAAACAACTTAGTAATACACTGCCTAAAGTAGCACTTATATCACTTATTTTGCTCTATGCCAATCTCAATTTTCATATTATATCTTAGCTTAAGGACACAATCGAATTATTTATCGAATATTTAGGCTACAAAGAAGAGCTGTCAGAGTAATATCTAATTTACCATATAGAGAGGACTGTAAATCTAGTTTCGTGCTTTTGAAAATATTAACCTTACCTTGTATTTACGAAGTTATTAGTCGTTAGGACTTTGCAACCAAGCATCATATTCTTAGAACGGTTTCCTCTTCTTTGAACAGTTTTCCATGTTCCTATTATATCAGTCTCCGTTTCCTGGACCTGTATATTGGGTTGCACATCACTTTATATTATTGTGAGCGCAGGATTTGCATGTTCAGCATTAATACTCATATTGGAGCTTTGAGTTCTTATTTTTAATTTTGGCGCGATTTAACTCTTTGTTAGTATTTTCCAATTCTATTTTTTTAAATCTTACCAACATATAAGAATTTGTCTTGTGGAGACTCTCATTGTTTTGTAGAAGAATCCGTTGTCTATTACACGGTGCATACTTGCAAATTATTTGCTTGTTTGCATCCATTTCGGCATACATAATACATTTTCAAATGACGACCGTCGGAATATTCCGTCATTTTCATTCATTATTTCATCAAGTAGGCATACAGTTGTTATTTTTTTTATTTGTTTATATTTGTAGGCAATGCTAATATCATTGCATATGTTATATTATTTAAATCAGGTATTGATTCATGATTCCGCGCTCGTAGAATTTCTGGTCTTATCCAGCAAAAAACTGAACCAAGTGAGATGGCATGGTATATACATCGCTTTTGAGCACTATCTAATAAACCCAAAATCCAATATGGCCACTACAAGAAAACCAAAAGATAAGCTGGAAACAAATGTGAATGAAGGGTTTCTGTTTATACCAAAAAAAACAATATCTTAAAAAAGTGCCTGAATAATCTAAAGGTTTAATAGCGGTCGCGTTAGGCCTTATCGAGTTATTCAAAATATGTTAAAATTGAAAAAAGTTAAGGTGAATTTGAAATGAAATTGATTATAAGCACTGATTTCTGCAAAACCTTCCCCATATAGTCGTTGCTCTAACTCTTCAAATAATAAAGATACCAATGGTGAGCATCGAAATTGTGACACACTGTATATGTTGCACATTCTATTGTTGCAGTTGCATTAAAAGACTGAATTACACTTTAAAAAATTCAGTTGCTTGTACTCTTAACTTTAAAATTAATATTCGTGTCCTTATATTGAATATATTAAATTTAATAAAATCATACTTGTTATTCTTATTTATATTCATTAATAAAGGTTATTTGATTATTTTTGGTTATTTAGTATTATGTCTTTAATTTTAATTAAAAATAGTAACAATCAAGTTAATTAAGGACTTCTATACATTAAGTAATATTAAAATTAAGTACAAGTAAGCATTATCTAAATCATTGATTGATTAGAACGCCAATTTTTAAACAACCCATCATTAAATAAACAAATCATTATCGAAACGACAAGAAACTGCTGACGAAAACTACGTGTGTGCACTATCAAATCCTACAAATTGCGGCTTCCTAGGACAGAGCTCGTTCTTTTGGAAGGTTACGGCCTCTCTGCAAACGGATCCATTTGTGTTATTGAAATGTCGCGTGTCAATGGGACAGGATGACGGCTTTATCCGGCGGACGGAAGCTTCGCCGAGACGGACAGTCCGGTTTGTCGGGGCATGACGGGTTGCCTTCGTTTTTTTTTCCATTTGCGAAGGAACAGACGGATTCATTATGCGCTTAATTAATTAACGTAATCTTGTCCGTTGCGTGAACATTACATGAACGTTCTCGCAGCGATAAATTGGGAAATTTCAGAACAGGAAGTGCTTCGTAAAATCAATGCGGTAAGGCGATGTGGAAACGTCAGTAATAATATGCCCAGGCGCTTATTCGTTATAGATAAATGTGGTAGGGTTAGTTTGTATTGATTTCATTATAAATCAATGATTAATAATTCAACGGATTCAGATTCTGGCTGCGCCAGTCAATACGCTGTCGGCAAACATTTGTGTTCTCTGCTATTGACGAACATTATATGGTATTGACTTAAAATAATAGTTCAATTAAAAGTTCTACTTTTTAATCAGTACGAAAAGGATGAACTGACATAGGTCAAGTACCTTTTTAAAATCTATCTCAAATTATATGTCTTTCTCTTAAAATCAATATCAAATAAAAATTTAATATTTCTTTATGGAATATAATCTACGAAAAGAATTGCACATGGAAACTTGTGACTTCTTGCAAATTAGCTAATTATTAGATATGTCTCTCTCTACATATACATTTACTCATCTATATTAAACAGAAATGTTCCTATTTTTATATCCAAACGATGTCCAAAAATAAATATTGAAACAAGATATTTGCAGGTGTTTAACAAAAATATCTATTTGGTGTAGATTTTCTGTTGTAAAATTAAACATTTAATACAATTATTTTATCTATACTAATCATGCACAGCTTTATTATTTTGACCAAATTTTGATTTATTATTTTTGGATTTAAGTTAATAAAAATTTAGATAATTTTAATTCAATTTAATAACATAACCTATCACAATTCAATAATTTGATTATTTAAATAAATTTAAAAAACTTCCCATGATGATGACATTCACAATTACACATTTTAGTGACCCGATTTTATTCCAATTTTTCTAAGATTTATCACGAAATTAATACCTTAACTAGTAACGAATTACTTAAATAATATGTATAGAAGAGAAAAAAGAAATATAAACATGTATTCCTCATCCTACTAAACTACGTACCTACATTTACATATGCGTATAAAATACGTCTGTACAATGACTATTCTTGCAGACATTTCAAGTAATTAACAATTTTCTTTTAAATTCATTTATCTTCTTGTTCCTTTCGATCCACTGAGAATTAATTATGAGAGCTATATAACTTTATGGAAGAGCGTACTTTGTCTCTCTTTTGTATTCTTGTGATCAATAATTATATTTGATCAGCCTCTCGTACTTTTAAATATAAGCATTAGTGATGACACTATTATTAAAAAATTAGCCACTCCAATCGTTCGAGCACAGTCTTAATGCTTAAATATTTATTACTATATAAAATTATTCGCATTCCTTTACTCTTTAATATTAGGTCCTATAAAAATTCTCCGCAGTTTTTTCGTACATATTTGAATAAGTAGAGTAGAGGTTTGTCGAGGCAACAGAAATCCTACATTGGTGACCCCAAAGGGCCTACGTTGGTGACCCCTGAACACGCTGCTGTAGTAAGCAACCCGGCAGGATAAGTGCCGACGATTCGCCGATAGCAGAGGAGCAGGATCACATCGAGGAATATCGAGAGCTATCAAAACTGTCAGCTGTCTACAATCCTTGATTCCTGTACTCGTCCAGATAACACGAAAGCCACACGGAAGCACGAAAGCTACGAAACATTCCTCAAAGGTGACGCTACATTAACCTTTCTCCACATTAGAAAATCCTCAGTTTCTCCTTACATTTTCTTCCTTCTTGACTTTCTTTCTTTTAATTTCTTTTCCTAATTTCAAACGGTATGGAAGATCATAGTACCTCTGAGGAAACGATCGGTAATATTAAATGCGTGCTTCCACCATTTTGGCGTGTTGACCCCTTTATTTGGTTTATCCAAATAGAGGCGGAATTTTTAAATTCACGCGTAACCAGTTCTATTCATAAATTTTTTAAAGTTGTCGCTTCCTTACCTCCAGATATCGCAATGGACGTAAGGGATTTATTAATGGAACCACCCAACATCGATCCTTATGAAATACTAAAAAATGAGATTGTTAAACGGACAATGATTACTGAAAAGAAACGTTTACAAAAACTCTTATCGAACGAGGTACTCGGAGATCAAATTCCTTCCCAACTCCTACATAAATTACAGCAACTTTTGGGGAATACCTCAATCGATGAGAACTTACTACGCGAAATTTTCTTGCAACGTCTTCCTGCTGATGTGCAAAAGATCCTAGTTGCATCACGTGGTACGTCATTAGCAGATCTTGCAGAAATGGCAGATCACATGATGGAAATCTCAGCACCTATGTCCATCAGTGCTACTGGCATTTCCAAACAAGTTTCGAATAACACCAAATTAGACACGAAATTTAGCAATTTCGAAGCAACGGCGCAAAGTTTACAGAATCAAATTTCGGAATTATCTCAAAATTTAACCACCTTAACTACCTCTATTTTGCAAAAATCTAAAAACAAATATCCAAGTCGAAACCGTTCTTCTTCCAGGTCTCGTTCTGTACAACGTGATGGCCCAAACCACAAATTGTGCTGGTATCACTATAATTTTAAAGACGATGCACGAAAATGCACCAAACCTTGCGATTGGGGAAACGACTCAGAACAGGTTTTGATATCGACTTACGATTCCGTTCATCCGTCAGGTCGACTATTTTTTATCCGCGATACAAATTCTGGCACTAAGTTTCTTATCGACACTGGCGCCCAGGTCAGCATTTTGGCGGTGAATCAACTCTATGCCAATACTCACCCCCCTACAAAATTTACATTGCAAACCGTAAGTGGAAATTTAATTTCATCTTTCGGATTATCTAAACTAACAGTTAACATCGGCTTAGATGTAACATTTCAGTAGCATTTCATACTTGCACGCGTAAACCACTCGATTCTTGGTGCAGATTTTCTCCGGCATTTCAACATAATTGTTGATATTGTCAATAATCGATTAATGAGGAAACCGTCCAGTCTGATGCAACAGACGATCATAAATTCATTATCCAATCATCGTCCAACATATTCCAAATTACTCAATCAATTTCCCGATCTCACCACTTCTTTTGACCTCACTAACCCAATTAAACATCAAGTGCAACATAGCATCGAAACTTCCGGCCCACCTGTTTTCAGCAAACCAAGGCGTTTACCGCCACACAAATTCAAAATTGCCAAACAAGAATTCGATAGCTTATTAAAACTTGGTTTTGTTTGACCCTCATCAAGCCCATGGGCATCACCGCTGCACTTGGTATCGAAATCCGATGGTTCTTGGCGTGCGGAGACTACCGTGCACTTAACAAGGTTACAATTCCTGACCGATACCCTCTGCCCATATTGCATGATTTTACGTATAGCTGTTTTGGTTGCAAAGTCTTTTCTAAAATCGATTTGATTAAAGCTTATCATCAAATTCCAATTCAACCTAATGATATACCGAAGACTGCAATCACAACACCATTTGGCTTGTTTGAGTATACGGGGATGAGTTTTGGTTTGAGAAACGCCGCACAAACTTTTCAACGGTTTATGGACTCGGTTCCTCGCGAGCTACCATTTTGTTTCGTATATTTGGATGACATTTTAGTCTTCAGTAAAGATGAACATGAGCACGTACAACACCTCCGACAAATTTTTCAACGATTAACAACTTTTGGAATCAAAATTAATAACGACAAATGTATTTTTGGCGAAACAAAATTAGATTTCTTAGGTCATAGCATTAACAGTTCAGGCATCAAACCATTACAAATTAAGGTTGATGCAATCATGTCTTTTCCACAACCATCTGACCAGAAATCACTTCAACGTTTTCTTGGCATGGTAAACTTCGACCACAGATTTATAAAATCATGCTCAAGAATACTTGCACCGCTTAACCAACTTGCATCTCAAACTCCACTTGTGACCCTGGTATGGCCACAACCTGCACTACAAGCATTTACGGCAGTCAAGGCTGCACTAGCCGACTGTGCTATGCTTAGCCTACCAGACCCAAATGCAGAATTAAGCATTATGGTAGACGCATATGATTCCGCTGCTGGCGCGGTCTTGCAGCAGAAGGAAAAATCTGGCGTTCTTCGACCGCTAGCTTTCTTTTCTAAATCATTTTGAATAACTGAACGCAAATACAGTACATTCGGTCGTGAATTACTGGCCGTTTATTTGGCAATTAAAAAATTCAAATATTATCTGGAAGGTCGTAATTTTATCATTTTTACAGACCATTGATTGCTGCCTAAAATTCAACTTCAGATCGTTATTCAGGACGTGAGCACAGACATTTAACTTTTATCGCGCAATTCACTACTGACGTTATGTTTGTTCCCGGTAAAGAAAACGATGTCGCGGATACGTTATCGCGTGTCGAAATTAATATTTTAGAATTACCGGACCTAGCCAAATTTCAGCCAGAAGACGATGAGCTTAAATTTTTGTTAACAAACGGCACAACTTCACTGAAACTGGAGCAGTTCACTCCGCCTGGCACTAGCACACCCATTTACGTTGACATTGTTTCGAAACGACCTTATGTTCCCGGAGAATTACGACTTAACATTTTGCAGTCACTCCACGGATTAACTCATCCTGGCGTTCGAGCAATGAAACGTCTTGTATGGCCGCAGATGAACCACCACATCACACATTTTGTCAAATCCTGTTTGCAGTGCCAGAAAGTCAAAATTTTCCGTCGCACAGTATCCCCGATTGCTAAGTTTCCTGATCCGGACGACCGATTCACTGACATCCACATCGACATTATCGGCCCTTTGCCAGTTTGTCACACATACAGATATCTTTTAGTCTGCATCGATCGATTCACGCATTGGCCTGAAGTCCAACCACTTGTCGAAATATGCAGACTCTGTTTCTCAAGCGTTTTTAAATTGTTGAATCTCACGCTTCGGTATACCATTTACGGTTCTCACTGACCATGGACGTCAATTTTAATCTTTTTAGTGTGGCGTACCCTCGAGGAATATACAGGCGAGAGCGCGGCAAACAAGGAGCTCCAGGCATCAGGGAGGCGGACGAAAAAACCAGGGAAACCAAAAAATAAATATAAAAGACATATAGAGATTTTTGGCATGTAAAACGTTAGTTTACATTTTTTGCATTAGAATAAAGAAATAATCTCTATTTTTACAATTTCCTGAGTAATTAATAATTAAACCTGCATCGGTAAATGAGTAGAGGTTTGTCGAGGCAACACAAATCCTACAACATTTTGTATTGAAAATCAATTTCAATCAAGTACATATTAACCATTATTATCTTTGACCTTTTGCCATTTAGATGGTAATTTCATTTTTCCATTGTTGTAGAACTCTTTATCGACGAAAACTTGGCCTAGTGATTTTCAGCGGCGCTTCGGTTGGCTAATTTCTTACCATCAAGTGAGTTTGAAGAGATCGAAACGATAATAGTCAGACGATGTAAGGTCTTTACGGTGGATGCATCAAAACTTCCCAGCCAAGTTCCGTCACTTTTTTCCGAGTCACCAAAGATGTGTGTGGCTGTGCATTGTCATGACGAAAGACTCCCTTTCTGTTGCCCAATTCTGGTCTCTTTTGTTCCATTGCTTCGTTCAAACGGTCGAGTTGTGCATAGTACAGGACCGAATTGATTGTTTCGTCAGGTTGCAACAGCTCATAAAAAACAAGTCCCTTCCAGTCTCACCAAACACTCAAAAGAAGCTTTTCTGTCGCCAATTCAGGCGTTTAAGTTGTTTGTAGAGAGTCGCCAGCCTTTAACTACGATCTCTTGCATTTGATGTTTTCGTATTCCACCCTTTTTTTATCACCAATGATTATTCGTTTCAAAAATGCATTGAATTCGTTTTGTTTCAACAACATAACACTGATGGTAATTCGGTCAATTAAATTTCTCTCCATTAATTCATGTGATATCGAAAAATCGACCTTCTTTTTGTAGCCTGCTGTCTTCAAATGATTCCAAACTGTCTTAAGGTTTATATTTAGCTCCTCCGCTATTTCGTGACAGCTTGCGTCTCGGTCTTGCTCCACCAGTTGCAAAATTTCATCGAGTTTTTCTGTTACTAGCAAACCATTCACTAATAGCATTTTCGCCGTACACTTCACAAATTTTTTGCCATGTTCTTGCAGCGGTTTTGCCTTGTTTATAGTAAAAAAGCACCACATACCGTATTTCTTCAGATATTTTAGTCATTTTCAAATTAATATAACTTATCAGAACCGGCTTATGGCAGAAAACCGAGAAAACTTTTTATACGGCCTGTTATTTGGAGTATTTCATGTACCAGAAATAGTTTAGTTCCTGGAAAGTGGAAATGTCTCATGTTACCGGCGTTCAGTTTGCCTGAACGTGGTAACAAATACGTAATTATATTTTAATCCATTTTATGAGCTACCCATTGCTCCTAATAATAATTTGCATAAATTCCGCATTATTGAAATAATCCAAATGAGATAATTTTCCAAAATGTGCAGCTGTGAGGGCGGATCAATAGGACGGGCCCTTTTCGGCGAAGAGGATCATTACCTGTTCCCGGAATTGCGGGGCCTACGTGACCAAAACAAAGCGGTACCAAAGATCACCGTATAAAACCAGGCCCAGACTTTCGCACTTTACCAGTCGTCTGCCCTAAGCAGCGGTGGTCAGCCTGGTAGGCTTCGCCGATTCAAGCCTCTTGCTCTTGTGTATATTGTATATTTTTCTATGTTTCTTTGTTTTATAATATATTTTCTTCTTCTCTTGGTCACGTATTTAATTTACACATGTTTTTCTTCTTCTTTTATTACTTTTTTCACAGCTAGCCGTTGACGTGGCGTGAAAGCCCAAGCAAGTAGCACAGACGAGAAACTGTTTAATCGAAGCCTGCAGCTGTTGATCGATGGTGAGCCTCGCCAGAGTCCCCTGTGCCGCCTCCAGTGCGTGTTGGTTCCAGAAAGTACCGCCGGTGATACTACCTTGCCAATCCGTCACCAGGACGTCTTGCGCTTCCGCCCGTTATCACTCAGTACTATTCTATTATTCAACAGAAACGTTGATTTTTAAATAGAGATAAATCGGAACATAATAGTTTTGACATATCAGTAGTAAAAGCTTTGGCAATTATTACAATGAATTCAGTTTCGCTCGAAAATCACACTAAAATAATAAAAATTCACTATAAATTAGTGGACCTGTAAAAGTTACATTTCATAAAATTGGTGATATTTTCAGTCAACATAATCGTCCTACTGAGACCGCCATTAAGAATTTGATCGAAAAATTGGAGTCGACAGACTCGATACATAATGTATCAATACCAACGCGTGTTTCGTTCAAGTTAAAACATCGCAGCCCTGAGTCACAGTGTTGAAGAAAATCCATATTTATCAATTCCTCGACATTCTCAACAATTGCGGTTATCCAGAACCACATGACGAATTTTACGTCAGAATTTGGCTTTTGAGCCTTACAAGGTTCAACTGATGTAGTAAAAATTAAAGCTGACCGACCATTCGCATCCCAGTAGATTTGCTGAATTCATTTAAGAACAACCTGCTATTTAAAGCTCATTTTCATATGTCTTGATACGCAAACAAGCAAAATTGCAGCATTTGGGCTTTTGAAAATCCAAAAGCAATTGTTGAGAAGCCTTTGCATGTCACTGTTTGGTACGCTATGTGGTCTGCAGGGGTGATTAGGCCGTTTTTGTTTTCTAAAATTACGATTACGGTCAATGGATTACACCATCGTGAGATGTTAACAACTCAATTTTCGCCTATTATTGATTTCAATAACATGTAGTTTCAGGTCCCACAAGTCACACAGCTAACAATTTTTTCGGTCGCATAATTTTACAAAATTCAGCTGTTAAGAGGCCGGCATGAGAATGTGGCTTAACACCCCTGGACTATTTTTTTGTGGAGCATCCTTAAAATTCAAAATATGTGACGTGATTTATGAAATAAACCATCCATTTTGCCAAAAAGTGATTGAAAATTTTGATGAATTAATCCACATCTGTAAGATATTTTTTTAATTTATAATTAAAAGGTAAGTAAGTAAAGTAAGGTTTAGACCTTACTCTTTCCAATACGTTAATTTGAATCATTTTCTTGCAAATTGAAAAATACTTTATATGGTTTTTTTGCCTTGTGCTATAGATCTGTGGCTTGGAGCTTAAAAGGCCAATGTCAAAAATTGCGTATTTTTTCAAACATTATTTTAATTTTAACTGACATAAAGTACAAGTTGTATGTTTCAACTGTGGCTCAAACATAGATAACTTTGCATAGAATCTGATAATGTAGTCCATGTTTTGAAAAAAGATTGTACTTTGAAAAAAAAATGACTTTGGCCTTTGTTGCATACATTCACGATTTAAAAAAATTTTTTAGGTGACAATATAACAACAATGAAAACGAGAATATAGTTATTTGTTACGAAGTTTATTATATTTTTACAAAGTTTAGTGATAACAAAGGTGAAATAAACTAAATACATTACAAAACTAAGATATTCTACATCTAGATATGAAAAACTTTATGATAGTAAATCTATTTCCTCTTCAGAAGTTTCACCCAAGTAATCCACTATGTTATCATTTGCTGACATTTGTTCAATAAACTAATTGTAGTACATGCGATTAGTTGTGCTGATATATGGCAAAAGTGCCTTTAAGCCATTTAATTTATCCGTACTTAAGGGAAATGGTTTATTATTAAGTGGTTGAAACTTGAGATGACCACTCTGTCGTATTTTCTTCTGATTTCTGGATATATCGAAAATTTTAAACTCGTCCTCAAAGGAATGTTTGTACAAAATGTTCAGAGAATCTGTTGAATACTGCATCAATTTTATTTTGAGCCACTGAATTGGTTCCTTTAAGATGTTTATTTTTCGATGTACATAGTGAGTGTTTAAACATAATTTGAAGTTTAAAAAGTCGTTTTGTTCCAATTCTATAACCTTTATAGGAGGTTTTCTTGGCACCAAACGTATTACATTTGCCCAATCTCAATAGCTACAACTAAAAGGGCTAAAGTAGACACTGGCCCTTTTAGCAAAACTGATGTTGTTGAATTCATAGCGACATTGGCCAAAATTATATTTATAGGTCTGATATTGGTTGAGATTTGACATTGGCTGTTTTACCATCTTAAAGACCATAAGAAAAGAAGTCTAATGTACTGCTTAAATCAAAACGGCAAAATATTGACATTGGCCTTTTTAGCTCCAAGCCACAGAGAGAATCTACCACGTCTCAGCACATCAATTTTTCTCAATTTTTGCATATTTAGCTTTAATACTTACATTTATTACGTTATTAACTTATTTTGATTTTGTAAATTTATCACAACCTAACAGATGATCTATACTCTAAAAATTATTTTGAAGATAATTCACAATCATATATATAAACATTTAGATGCCGATATACGCGAGACACAATTTGGATTCCGCAACAATTTTGGCACGCGAGAAGCGCTTTTCGGAATGAATGTCTTGGGTCAACGATGCCTTGTTATAAATGTAGATTTATATCTATGCTTTATTGACTACAAAAAGGCATTTGATAAACTATGGCACGACAAAATGGTTTTGAACAATATAAGTCTATTAAAAACTTATATTGGAACCAGAAAGCTGTAATAAACGTCGATGAACAACAATCCATATGCAGACGATACTGTGCTAATAGCAACCAGTAATATGCTTCAAGAAGTCAATACTGTATCAAACCACTACGGATTGAAGCTAAATGTAAAGAAAACTAAATATATGATTGTGACCAAGACGCATAACAATAATATCCCAGACCTGGCTATAGAACTCAATAGAATTGAAAGAGTAAAAGGATACCAATACTTCGGCACCTGGTTTAAAGATAACAATGATCAAACTACAGAAGTAAATAAACGAATTGAGATCGCGAGAGCGGCTTTCGTTAATCAGAACAGCTCCTTGCTAATCGAAACCTAAATCTACAGCTAAGAATACGTATGGTGAGATGCTACATTTTTTCAATTTTGTTATATAGAATGGAAGCATGGACGCTTAAGAAAAATAAAAAGAAGTTATGCACTGAGTCCAAAAAGAAAATGAGCTTGTTCAGACCATCAAGAAATGAAAATTAGAATATTTTGGACATATAATGCGGGGGAAAAGATACTCTATTCCACAATTGGTCATGCAAGGAAAAATAGACGGTAAAAGATAATGATAGCTGGCCTCCGTTATGAGACAGCCCACTGAGAAGAAGAAGAGATGTTAAAAATATCTTTGAGTGTTTTTAATGCAACTCTCCCATTATGATGAAGTTGCAATCTTCTGTAACACTTAACTTTACCTTCTTTTTGGCTTTCTGACTCACGTAGAGAATTATTACAGACTTTACTTTATAAATTAGCCTCTAAATTTAAATAGTTAAATCATCGTATTGAACTATAAGAAAAGTTGTATTCGGTGATGTTAGCAACACTATGAGATGGAACTTCGTTGCGTTGGAAAATCATATTCTGTTTAGGTCTCAAATAATCTAGGTTACTGCCTATTTCTATTTGAAATAGATCGAAATATTTGCTTTATTTTATATCTGTTCCCAAGATGTTGTTAAAATCAGACAATTGCCTTTCATACATTCATTCATTTTTTAAATAGATTATGTAATAGAACTGAAATCATATTTATACCGTCTAGATTATTTTTTCTTCCTCTTACAA
This sequence comes from Ontholestes murinus, assembly GCA_963969525.1. Classification (NCBI taxonomy): domain Eukaryota; kingdom Metazoa; phylum Arthropoda; class Insecta; order Coleoptera; family Staphylinidae; genus Ontholestes; species Ontholestes murinus. The sequence goes on from OZ018390.1 coordinate 34,318,955, forward strand.
AATTTACAAATTTTCATTCATGTTAAGTAATATTTTCTATTTTAAACGTCTTAATGGAAAAAAATCTATAATCTTCAAAGTATTTAATTAATTCTAAGAGTTTTGCTTTATTATGTTACCATGGCTTCATCAGACAGATGTGTAAAACCGTTAATTAGTCATATCAAACAAATTTTTGTTTTCGAACAGGGAATATCAAAAGGCATTCCAGAAAAATCCACTTACAATAGGACCAATTTTAAGTTATAGGTTACATGTAAAATTTGTGATGTAACCCTATGCAAGTAAGAGGAGAATTGTAACTGTGTTATGACAAAACATGAACAATTTTATTAGTCTCTTTAGTAAGATTGTATCAAAACCAGAGCAATATTACTGCGTGGCAATGTAAAGTAAAGTAGTTGACTTGATAGATTTGGAATCAATTATTTTGAATAGCATCAGCGTAAACGATGGTAAAAATGTTGATCAAGCAAAATAATACCAAAATTAAAAAACAACTATATTGCACGTGAATGGCACTTGGATTATAAGAATTCATAAGGTTCAAAAATGTAGAGGTTTGACTGATACAAAACACCGAGCCGTGATTCACAGGAACGCAAATATTTTGTATTGAGTATATTGAGTACATTGTAAGCTCTCTAACAACGCATAATTGAAAGGAAGTCAAATACGACAAAGAACTGATGAAATAAATATAACATAAGGATCTGATCCATTTTAAAACTTCCGAGAAAACACGAATTTTTAATCAACGTAAATAGGAAATGGAATATTTTGTTTAGAATTGAAATATTTTCAAGTTAAATTAGATTCTTTTGTATTAGGCAACCCATTGCTTAAATGCTTCTTTATAAATTCAGTGCATGAAGAAAAAAACAACGCCTTAGAACACTAATAGAACTCAATTTTAATTGTATTAAAAATACTATACTCGATTGAAAAACAACTTCGACGTTCATTTGATTTGCTTAAACCTTATGATTGGAAATAACAGGGAGCTGCATTTTGCGACGAGGTAAATCAGAATAATGACAAAGAATATGAGTAATTTATGACTCGGCATTTCTATGAAACAAGAGTAGTTATGTTACAACATAAGGAGATAAATAGGACCTGTTTAGGAATTTAATGTAGCTAGAAATCAAGAAATTATACTTTCATATGAGATTTAAATTACTCTTTCAGGTTGTATATTTATTCCTAAAAGTAGTAAGCATCTATAATATAATACTAATAATGGCACAATACAATGATAATGTTTTGAATAATAAATAACAACTTATATTAATGTCTAATAAATTCACAAATTACTCATCTTCCGAAATTAATTAAAATTATTCAATGCTGAAAAACAATGAAAAATGAAGTTCACGATTTACTTTGTACATTGGTGTCGTATATTTTTTTGAATTCTACAATGTATGTTTATGTGCTGTATACCATATATTAACTTAAAATTCATCTTCATTTTTTCATTTATACTTCTTTCGCCCAAAGAAGAGAAGAAACGATAATATAGCGAAAAATTGTTGTTGACTGACAGTCTTTTGAAAATTATTAAAGTGTATTTAATTTTTATAAATTACTTTTTGGGCGTTTTCTTTGATTTATATTGTTTTATAAAAACAAATGCATTAATATAAAATACTACTCATTTATTAATAAATTACATATTGGTTACTAATAATCTACTTATTCTCACTATTGAACTATTGAAAATGAACACATCGTGTTTGAAATGTACATTTATTATATAAATATAATAGTCAAGAAAAGGGTATTTTAAACTTATAATAGTTATTTATCTAACTAGTGGGATAAGAGCATCATTAACTGACGAATGCGGTGAGTTGCTGAGACGAGGGCGTAGCCCGAGTCGAAGTAAGAGCATGAGTCTCAGTTAATATGCCTTATCCCACGTATTAGATACAACTTTTTATCTACGACTGCTCAGAATTACGGAAATTATACTTTTGAATTGAATTCGACGAAAAATCGGAATATCATAGTATGTATGTAGAATCATAGCAACATGTAATTTGAATGTCAACAATTTAAGTCAAAACTTCAAGAATTAATTTTCTAATTTCTGTTTTTCTGTGAAATAATGAGCGACTTCGAATCTCTGCCTTCGGATATCGAAGAATCGGCCACGCAGGTAGTTTCAACGTTATTGCCGGAAAAATCCAAAATTAAATATGAGCAAGCTTATGAATGTTTGCGGAAATGGTGCGATGAGAAGAAAATAAAAAATGAAGCAAGTGAAAAGGTACTTCTAGTATATTTTGAAAATATTTCGAAACGCTATAAACCTTCAAGTCTGTGTGATCGTTAGTTGGTATTAAAAAATGAGTGTGTTTTTGATTTCATTACCACACTAGTTAGGTAATGAGTTTCATTACCTCACTAGTTAGGTAATGAAACTCATTACGTAACTCAAATGAATGTCAAATTCGTCACTTATCTAAGCAGTCGTAGATAAAAATAATTATTCTTCACGTACTCAAACATCCCAACAGAAATGTTCTTATATTTATAATTATGGCAAAAATTAACTAGAAACATCTGTCCAACTCAAAATTATTCGCAGAGAACCAGAAATAAGCCAGTTACAAGATGCACGTGTGCTCTAAATAGTGTAAATATACCTATGCTTATAGATAAATAAATATACTCGATATATGAGACGAGATCATATCAGGTGAATTTTCAATACAAGTAAAAATATTGTCTCAATTTAATATTTGAAACCACATTTTCATTATATCGCTATTTTTTCTGTGATTATAATTTTGTTTAGTAAATATTTAAACTGGTGCTGCTTGGGTTCTTCTTATCATCATCAATTCATTTTAAAATGACAGTATCCCTAAAACTATAATAGAATACATAAAAATTATAAAATATAATAATTTTAGCTTTTTAACCCTAATTATCTAAAATTATTATATTATATTCAATAATATTTAAAATGTTTTCGTTTTATAAAAATACTCTTAGTTTGGACATTTTTAAAACTATTTCCATTTAAATAATTTCTCAATAAAAAATATTTAATGGGTATGATTAATATTTTAGTACTTTGAAATAATATGAATTGCTCTGATCAAACTATAACTGATAATCACACACCTTAAAACTCTCTGCTCTTCTAAGCAATGCTCAAGATAATAACATGATTACATTTTGATGCAATATAACTATCATATACAAATACGATTTAACATAATATTATAAAGAAGTATATTATTTAAATAATTATTTTGAAATAGCTTGGTCACAATATTAGAGAACTTTACATATTGCCATTTATAATTATTATTACAATTTTATGTTGAATTTAATTTTGTATACCTATTGATTTAACAATTGCGTATATCTCAAAAAAACACATTCTATTTCTAACAATTTACTTATTGTTTTTCTTCGACTTGAGCTGCCACGAGTCCACCCCAATCTCCTTTCCTCTCAACAATTCCCTGCATGACATTTACTTCTCTCTCATATCAGAATAATCTTTTAACATACGTTCCACGGCTTTAGCCTCCCCACATAATCTGCACATATTTCTGTCTTCATCCATCCGGAATCCCCTCGCCATCTTATTCTGCACCAAAATCGTTCCTTTAACACACTTTACATTTCCCATATTTCTTTTTCTAAATTCCTTAGACATTTTATATATTTATACGTTTCTATTCGATTCATTTCTAATATAATTTATTTTTTGCAAAATTAAATAAAACGAAGACAATATAATCTTAAGAATATTGCATTCTATTAGAACACCATATTATGTAATAATTTGAAAGGTGAAGTACTTTAAAATAATTAATACAAATGTACATAAACTCAACTGTTATTTATTTATTTATAAACATGTTAATATTTATTTAATTTAAGTCAGGTAACTTATAAACATTACTTTAAAGGATATATTTATATTTAATTTTTATCAACTAAACAAAAATGATTGCAAATAATATATGGATATATGGTCAGCCACTTAAAAAAGTCAATGACAAACATAAATTAAATTTTTTTATAGATTATTTGATTTTCACGAAAACAAAATATAAATTGTAATTCTACAATGTGATAATATATACTATGGTGGCTATCTGGTAATATAGTTTTTCAAAACCTTTTAATCCTTGAAGTTTATTTGACAAAAATGAATACATTCAATCTAGTATTGATTTGACAGTTTTGCTATTTATAGTACCCAAATTACTTTTGCATAATTCAATTCAATAAAAGTTGGGGGTTTTATATATTTTTTATCATAAAAATAAATAAAATAGTAACAAGCGTACCACACAATGTGTGCCACTGGCTATTCAAATTTTGTTGCTTCTTTCGTTAAGAATGTCTATATTTGTTAGACGACTGCGAGTAAGCTATTTATAATCTATTTATCTATAGGCAAGCATTGAAGATTAAGTTTTGCTTTAACATTCTGCGGAAGCCTCTTAACATCGTCAACGTGAAGGCAAACATCTAGGAATGACTAACGTAAAATCATTGTCTTAAATAAATGAGTATCAGAGAGAGATTTCGTCCTTTCTCATCTGCCAACTTTATTGATTGAATAGAAGATCCGAAGCAAGATTTATATGATACTACGAAAGAAAACTGTAAATCTATAAATGAAATGAAATCATTTGAATCTACAGGTATTTCTAAGAAATATGTAAATTATATTCTGCTTTTCGAGTCGTTGTAGTTTGATATTTGGTATGGTATGGCATAATGTATCGTTGGGAATATAAGTTATCTTTGATTTATTTCCCTGGAAGCTAAGATCATAGCGATACATGCCCTGATATCATATTTTATTAGGATTATCTATCAGATCTTGTTAAAAGTTGAAACTAGCCCTTAGCCTGCTCGCTGATCGAATTGAATCCCGATCAAAGATATATGGGATTTCTTGACGGAAATCCGTCTTCTTTTACAGTAAATGTAGTACAAGATCCTATAAGATGGTGTAAATCATCGCACGCTTTGTCGATTTATAAAGTGCGTTTATCCATTATTATTTATAAATACCCTGGGTGTAGTGTCCCTGTCTGTCTTTTTCGCGTGTACACATATTTACGTCTACAATTGAATTAAATTAAAATAGAAATATCAACTTAGTTCTATGTAATATAAAGTCATGTCATCATCCGAGTCAGACCTAAATGAAAATAGCAATAAATCAGAAGAAAACAATATTTCATTAATTTGTAAAATATGTAAAAAATATTACCATCCAGGCTGCGCGAAAAAATATAATCTTGTTCCCGAAAATGGTGATTTCATCTGCTGTGTTTCAAATGAAATTAGTAATAGATTTGCATCTCAAATTGATTATTTAGTTTCTTATTTTAAGACAGAAATGTCTAAACTTAAAAAAACTTACGAATCCGAAATCGTTGAATTAAAAACCGTAATTGTCGAATTAAATTCAAAAGTAGATTTAGTGGTTTAGCCGTTAAACTAAAACCAACTCAACATTCTGTTATTGTTAAGCCTAAAAATCAACAAGATGGTGCAAAAACACGAAGTGACCTACATTTTAACGTCAATCCAACAGCTCTCGGTGTAAATGCTAATATTTCCAGAAGCACACGTAAAGGCGGTGTTATAATTAATTGTGAAAATCAATCGGAGGTCGTTGCAGTACAAAAGGCAATCGAAACAAAAATGAACAACAACTATTCTGTAGAAATATTGAAGAAACAAAATCCGAAAATTAAAATAATGAAAATAAATGCTGTTTATAAAGACAAATTGAGGGACAATAATGAAAATTTTGTTTTTAAAAATGTACATAGGCAAATTCCTATAAAAAACTCATTCAATATAATAGTTGAAGTTGATCCATTAACGTTCTCGACAATAATCAAAAATGGAAAAGTACTCATTGGCTGGGATTCGTGCTCAGTATATGAAGCATATAATATTCTGCGTTGTTATAATTGTTTTGGATTAGGACATATGGCAAAAAATTGTGACGAGGACAAAATCTGTTCCAAATGTATCAATCCACATTCTGATCAACCCTGCTTAGATCGTAATAAAAATTGTTTAAACTGTAAAAAAAATTTAACACAAATATTGATGAAAATCATGATATTTTTAGTATTTCATGTCCAACATATATTAAATATGTAAACATTGCAAAACAGAAAATTTGCTACAACGATTCCATGTAGCAATTAACTTGCGAAAATACTGATAAAACTTACGTAAAGAAAACATACAGCTTTTATTATCAAAACGTTAGAGGTTTGCGAACTAAGATTAATGAATTCCGAAGCTCATTGGTATCCATTGATTATGACGTTATATGCCTAACGGAAACATGGCTAAAATCAGATATTAAAACTTCAGAATTGTGTATATCAAATTATAATTTATACAGAAAAGACAGAAATAGCTTAACTACTTCTTTTAAACGGGGAGGAGGAGTACTAATAGGGGTTTCTGCCGAATTGTACAGTCAAGAAATTAATATATATGACGGTATTGAATGTATTTGTGTTGCTATTGGGAAGCATTTAGAACTTATCGTTGTAAATGTATATTTTCCCCCTTCCCCTGCTGTGGATAAATATATTTTTTTCTGCAGATCGTTTATAAACCTAGCAGAAATTTACCCTAATTCAAAATTGGTGTTGGTGGGTGACTTTAATTTACCGCACGCAGAATGGATAGGGGATGACATGGGCTCTACTGCAATTATACGTCCAGGTAGTGTTACAAATGAGCAAAATTCTATTGAAACATTATCCTCAACGATTGCAGTACTAAATTTGCACCAGATAAATAATGTGTTAAGCAACCATCAACATAAATTAGATTTAGTATTTTCCATATCCCAATTTGATAATGTGAATAAATGTCTAAATCCAATAATCAACGAGGATGGACATCATCCAGCCCTTGAGTTTCACATTCCTAAAAATAGCATTGAATCAACTATTAAGGGAGATGAATGGTTCTATGACTTTCAACGGGGTGATTATATCAATCTAAATGAATACTTAGGCTTTATAAACTGGGAACGAGAATTTCATGATTTATCTATTGATGATATGGTTGACAAATTTTACGAAGTAGTCTATAATGCATTATCAATATATGTGCCAACGAAACTCTTAAGTAAGTTTAATTTTCCTATATGGTACTCCAGTGAGTTAAAAAAACTAATCACTAACAAAAAAGTGGCACATAAAAATTACAAAAGTAACTCAAACTGAGAAAATTACATCATATATTCAAATCTAAGAAAAGAATATTTGATTGTAGAGGCTTTCACTTTGTGATACATATTTTATAACTTTAAATTAAATAAAATAAACTTTGTTTATATCACACACTTTATTATTTCAGTGACTATAGTTTCGACACAATTCAGCTGGTCATTATCAAACTAATACTTAAAATTACATTTGTTAATAAATGTAAAATCATGCGTTTCTACAAAAATAAATATAATAAAATGAAAATAAAAACATTTAATTAGTTTGATAATGACCAGCTGAATTGTGTCGAAACTATAGTCACTGAAATAATAAAGTGTGTAATATAAACAAAGTTTATTTTATTTTATTTAAAGCTAAGAAAAGAAGCAAAACACAAATCTAAAATTTGTTTTGTTGATTACGTACATCTTGCAGAATCCAACATAATAAATATCCCCAAAAGCTTCTAGAATTATGCAAAATTAATGAGGCAAGAGGATGGTATTCCAAGTAAGATGCACTACCAGGACACTTCCCTAGATGACCCACAGTTGATAGCCAATAATTTTGCTGATCACTTCGGACGAACTTATTCCACCAAAGAAGAAAGCAACTATCAAGGCAAATCAGTTAGTGTTAGTGCCGCAATCTTAGAGATTAAGTTAAGTGTAGTTGATATAGTGAAAAAGTTTGACCAGTTAGACTGTAAAAAAGGTGCGGGTCCTGACAGTATACCACTAATAGTTTTAAAAAATTGTAAATTTACCAACTCTTACCCCTTGCATAAAATATTCACCAAATCTTTAAACGTTGGTCGGTTCCCTAGCAGGTGGAAATCTAGTTTCATCACCCCTGTGCACAAATCTGGCGCGAGAAATAATATTGAAAATTATAGGCCAATTTCAATTTTAAGTTCAATACCTAAGCTATTTGAAAGCTTAATAACAGATCAATTATCAGCCATATTTAATCCTTTAATTTCACCTGAACAACATGGATTTTATTCTGGTAAACCTAACCGTATATAGTGAATATATATCGAGCGCTTTAGCTGCAAATAGCCAGGTGGATGTGGTGTACACTGACTTTTCTAAAGCTTTCGATAGAATAAACCATGATATACTCTTGACCAAACTTCATCAGTTAGGTATACTTGGTAAGTTGCATAGTTGGATAGAAAGCTATATTAAAAGTAGGACCCAACATGTTAAAATTAGAAATTTTGTCTCGCATAGTATTGCAGTTACTTCTGGTCTTCCACAAGGTTCCCATTTGGATCCATTGCTCTTTAAATTATTTATCAATGATTTAACAAGTTCTATTAAAAACTCAGAGTGTCTTCTCTTTGCAGATGACACTAAAATATTTAAAAAAGTTACTTGTCAAGAAGACGTGGATGAGTTGCAGGGGGATTTAAATAATTTTTGGCAATGGTGTAACCACAATGCGATGGATTTAAATGTTAATAAATGTAAAATCATGCGTTTCTACAAAATAAACGAGCCCATTACTTTCATGTACAAACTAGGTAATAACAGTTTGAAGGAAGTTGAAAAAATAAGTGACTTAGGAGTACTCTTTGACAGGAAATTAACATTTAATCAACATATAGCTGAAATAACTTCAAAGGCTCGAAAAACATTAGGGTTTGCAAAAAGAAATACTTCAAGTTTTACAAATATCACAGCTATAAAAACTTTGTATTCTTCGCTTGTGCGTACTCAGATCGAACACTGTTCAACCATTTGGTCTCCATACTATGACTTGTACGTAAATAAAATAGAAACAGTACAACATTTGTTCTTGCGCTATATTGCCCATAATATGGGTTGGGGCGAAAGTAGATCTTATAGTGAAATTGAAACATTATTGAAAATAGGGACCTTGGAAAATAGAAGGACATTAACCGATTTAATATTTTTGTTTAAAATAATAAATAATGTTATAGATTGCCCTCGTCTACTAGAAAAAATATATTTTCACATCCCCGTACGCTCTACACGCCAAAATGAAATGTTTTTCGTACCCATGGCTCGTTCAACTCGTTCAAATCACCTCTACAATGCTCCCTTAATACGTATGCAGCGATTAGCAAACCAATACTGTAGTGACATTTGTTTGTATAGTACGAACATAAACTCATTTAAAATGGGTTTTAATTATGTGCTTCGTTGAAATAAATGTACTATTGTTTGTTTATTGCTCTTACTGTTGTCAAAATAATAGTGTTATTGTATTTATACAATTGTCCAATGTTAAGAATAATGTAAAACCAAATGTTTTTCTTACTTATTAATATGTATTGTAAATTAATGTATTATTGGGTTGTCGCCGGTTAATTCAATAAAAAATTAAAAAATAAATATTTTTATTTTTAAACAAATGTATTAAAGTCCTTTGCGTTGTAGAAAATTAACTAATAATTAGAAAAACACGAAAATATTTCGTAAATCTACAACAATGAGTCTTATTAAGACTACAAAACAAATCACTTATTGAAAGAACTACTACTATTGCTAATACCTCGACAGACATTTAATGATACAAAAGTAATTTGCGTGTTACAAAAAGCAAGGCTACCAAAGCAACATTATTTATGAACATATTTATTTCTGTGAAATAAACTAAACGTGAAAAATTTTAATATTGAATTTAAATTTATTCAAATATTTTCGAATTTATCTAATTATTATTAATATTTTTTGAATTTATTTATGGTATTTTTTAATTGTTGTTGATTTACTATCAAGCAAAAGTATATATTTTCAAAATTTTAACTCAGTTCTTTCAATCTAATTGGAATAAATCAGATTTAAAATCTATCTGTGGTAGGTTCTCATAACTATTACCTGAATGTAGGCTTTGAAAAAAGCCTTAACCCAATAGTATCCATTAAAGTAATATTTTATAATGCAAATGATTGTATAATATCATTGCGGAATGGGAAGAAATTGACATGTGAAACAATTAAACAACGATATTGTTTACATTAATTAATTATTGAGGCACTTGGGCGTTGAAAATCCATCTTCAATATTAAGATAACGACAATGTCTGATTTTCTAATTTGTTTTATTTTAAATATTAAGAAGAAAATATACAGATAAAATACGCATTATTTCTTATATTTATATTCTATTTCCATTATAGTTCTATGGCAATATATGTTGCTTCTTAAGTAATGTTTCGGGGATTATGTTCAGTGAGTAGTTTCGAAAGAATAAGTTATTTACTCTACAATAAGTAACGGGTGTCCAACAATTATTGCAGTCCCGGGTGGCGTTGGAATCAAAAACGTAGGTCGATTCTTACATGTGCCAAATAAATGAACTGACATTTTAATTGTCAAACATAACCTAAAGGTGCATTTAAAGTGTTGTTTAAATGCACGTTTAGGTTATGTTTGACAATTAAAATGTCAGTTCATTTATTTGGCACGTGTAAGAATCGACCTACGTTTTTGATTCCAACGCCACCCGGGACTGCAATAATTGTTGGACACCCGTTATATTGAATCATCCAAACAGAACAGAAGTTTCTGATCTTTGTTAATAATGAATTATGCGTGGGCTGGTAATATTATCGACAAATTCCCTCATGTGTCAAATTCAAGGTTAGAAGCAATATGGTGGCACTTCAAATTACAGCAGCTGTGTTTATCTCGATAAAACAAAAACGAAGAAGCGATAAAAAAAAGTGATAAAATCCCAGTGGGGTAATTGTAGGTGTCGTTGGTTCGCATTTGTCAAAAGTGACAGTACAATCGAATCTCGGACGTGCATTAATTTCTTTCGAATAATGAAACGTTTCGGCAGTTTAAAATCAAAGGAAATTGAAGCAATTATTAAAAGCAATATACCAACTAATACCCGGAATAATTCGGTATGTTATTTTTTTGTATTAGTAACATTAACGATTCAATATTAAATAGTATTTTTTTAGTAACATTAAATAAATTTCATATAACAATCTATTATTCTGGAATTTGTCTTACCAAAAATAACTCGACCTCTCGTTTTTAATCGGAAAATGGCATGCACTCAAAATGTGTGTCTTTTAAGCAAAACCCCTCATCCTGTTGACAATAAATATTGTCAACAGGATTCGGGATATTGCTAACCAACACATTTTTCGTGCATATGAGTTCTTGTTATTTTACTTGTGATAAAATGGCCTGGCAATATCTTGATCAAAATTCCCATATAACCCTAAACTTTGCTAATTATTTTAATGCCATTTAAGATATGGCACCTAACCGATCAAAGGATACAATTTTTTGACACTAAAAGATTTTCAAGCTCCCAAAGCTAAATTCAAAAAAAATGCTGTTTCTCAATCAAATGATTCGAAAAAGTAAATTTTTTTTGATTTAATCGAAATGATCTATTATGTTCATATAGTCTTGTTTTGAATTTACAGCTAGTTTGCTCTATGTAAATTCCGTTACAATCTTTACATTTTATCTTTACCTGATCAATTAAATTTTTCTATGGGATTTTTTAAATTTCTTTTGACGAAGATATACTCGAAATCATCCATTTTGCCGACAAAGGACTAGTCCGAACCACCCTATTATAAACGACCAGGTTGGCCTTCTTCTCATCCTTATTTAAGTTGTATATATGTGTTTTCAATGTATTTAATTTAAGTTTAAAAATGTCAACTCTTGATCGAAACTCGAAATAAAAGAAAGTTTATTTAAATATTCAATATATGTCATGAAGTTAACGCCTCGACCATTAATCAATCACTTGGTGATTATCAAACACGATTAGATAAGATTATATTAGACAAGCAACCAATCACATTATATCAATACACAGTAATTGTTACGCACCCTAATCTTATAAGTGACAAGTAACATTTAACATATTATTAATAAGGCGTGGTTCAGGCAAAACCCTTTTCATAGCGAATCACAACATTTTATATATTAATATTGGCAAAAACTGTTAATAACAATAAAACTACAATAAATTTGGGTTTGGTATATGAACATAAAAATACCCTTATTATTCTATTCAAAATACTAGCACTGTTATTTTTAAATCTGTTCTGTCCCTCATAAATAAACTTTACAGCGTTAATATTATATTTTTATGTTGTATTCATAGAAAAATATTTGTTAAAGTAATACCTTCACCAATAAGCGCAAGCAGTTCAATTTCAGCATGACTAGGAAGAAGTCATTTTCTAATATTTTTAAATATAAATGCTATATTTTAAAACTCTAATTATGTAGTGTTTAAACTAGTTGTTACATGCTTCATAGCATCGTCGATAAAGGAAACGTACCATATTTATACAAAAAACTACATTTTAGACAAAGAAGTAATTCTCGAAGAGATAAAGTACTAGACATCTTCGAGGTATGAATTAGACTAAAATTGTAATCAATTTTTATAGGTCAGCAATGATGTCAAGAAGTAATGGTTGAGTTTTGAATTTCTGGTGCCTTGGAGACGATGGATGTTTCCATTGCATACTGTCACGTTTTGACTCATAATGGTGACACCAATTTCGTCACCGGTAACAATGCTGAAGATGCTGCAGTGAAAGGCCCATGCGGTTGGCTTTGTGTCTTCAGTCAGTTGACACACTTTTCGGTATCCACTCTCATGAATTACGGCATGGGTTGTTCCTCTCTAACACGAACCCACCTATTCTCCATAATGGCTGATCACACAGCAGCGACATTGCATGCAAAGGTGCACCCCGGCCTTGGCAAATCCGTTGTGGATTGTCGTCCATTACTGAACTTCCGACACCATTCCACAAAACACACTGTTTATCATAAACATCTTGCATTTTCCGATAAATTTGAATTGGGGACTTTAAAAGACACTGATCCGTCTTGGACGCTTCAACGATATGACCTGCCTCACTGAAACGCACTCAGGGACTGCGTATTCTATAAATATCAAAAGTAAACTGCCACAGTAGACACCTACATTATAGTTGGCCATCGTATGTAACTTTCTGCGGTTTTAGCAAAACTAACATTCGTGCTAAAGCGCTAGAACGTGTATTTATTGAACCTCGTAATAGTATTTTAACTATTTTTCAAGTTACAATAAAATTAAATTCTTTAGAATCATATACCATTTTGCACAAAACAATCTATATTTTTGGACCTGGTAGCCTATGATGAGCAGAAGTTTGTATCCCAAATGATTTCCACATATGTTTTAGAAGTAGAAACTGTTCTCATTTCACCTATAGAAATTTAAAAACATGTTCCTAGTCATTATGCTTTCACTGTATATGCTTTTCTTTTTTCAAACATGCTTATGCTTTGAAGCAAACGAACTGCTCATTTCAAAGACTAAAAATCAAACATTCATATTATTCAAATGCCTACAAAGGTTCCAATTTTTTGATACATTTGGTACTTTTCATTCTTTATTGGAATGTAATTTAATAATCACCACTGTAGACTACACAAAATTACAATATTCAACTGTGTTATGTAGAATATAATGTTTATTTTTAGTTATATTTTTCTTGAGTGTTCATTTATTTTGTATCCATTGGCACGAGAGTGTTTAGTACAATGTTTTCTACTAAAGCTAACAGAGGGACAATAAACAGTCGAGACGCAGCATTACATAAGGCCGGTTGTTTTATTTCCTCCTTCCCGATATATTATCAGTTAAGTGAATGCAATAAATACTGACTACCTAAGACCGGTCAGCAACTTCAAGTAACCAAATAATCCAATCGGGCATTTGGCAAGTAGTATTTACAACAAACTTGTTAAAACATAACAAACATTCGTTTTTTGTATGGTTTTTTATATATTATCCATTTTGTTTGGGATAATATAGTTGCAATAGCTAGACTCATTTAGGTATATCAATTTATATTTTTTTTAAATTTTGGTAGATACAACTCAAAATAGCAAATATTTAATTCAAGAGCAAATATAAAAATAGTTTTTTTTTTATAATTTTCTCTTTTATCTCTTGGTGAAACACTATAAAATTCAATTACCTACCTATTAAAAATAGTATATTGTACTAATAAACTAATCAAGTTCTTGGTTATATCTTATACAGACAGGGCAAAACTCTAAATACTGGTTTGATATCATTTAATTTTAAGAAATATAAATTATATACATTGGGATACTCAAAATGATCTTTCAGGTATAAAAATATATGCAACATTACATATTTATTCTATTTAAATAGCTCAATAAAGCAAAACTGTTGTAAGATAATATAAAATATCGTTTAGTACGACACATACAGAAATTAAATAATTTAAACGATTATAATTTTCATAGTGTCAACAACTAGATATCAATGACAAGAGGTTTTATCAGGATGTTATATGGATGGAAAAAATCGTATTTTTGGTAATTGTAAGCATAATTACAAACAATTATTATTGAGATACATTTAATACGGATTTAATTAATACAAGTACTTTCGAAATAATATTTGTTACAGACATCAATACTAGACACTTGGGAAATCCTTGTTTTTTATTTTTCTTGAAATGATTCAGTGCATACTTACATTTGATTAACTTGTACTTTAAAGTGATATTAAATAAGTATTCAAAATGTATTTAAACACATTATAATCTGATGCTATAGCAACAAGTCAATACATAAAATTTGATAACTAGTTTAATTTTTCTCATTGGCATTTTTATTTTCTTCTTATACTTCTAGGAATATTACTAATAAACATGATGAATAATTAAAATGAATCCATCTCAAGTATTTAACATGTAAATAACCATGAATGTAATTGTAAATACCCACTTAAACGTCGCATACTCTACATTTATTTTAATTACATCTGTAACAGCCAGCTTAAGTAGACTCGCCATATTTGCAGCAATTAAATATCATTACGTATGATTACATAATTTTGTTAATGCCTTGTAAATTAGTCATGGGTGTTGAGTATCTACGCGAAGAGGTTTGTTCTTTTCAAGTTAAGTAGAACTGGTTTTATAAGTGTAATTAATTCTTGTGAAATAATTTGAATGCCCCTAAGCTGGATGACACGTGTGCCGGAAATGCTACTTGAATTAATATGTATGCAGAACGTATATGCTTCCTGAGAATACAATTATTGATTCATAGTAGTTTGCTTAATGTAGTTATTTGTTAAATTTACATATACATTTTATTTGCAGATATTTAAATTACGTTCATTTGAATGTTTAACATGTTGTCTCAATTTAATAAAATTATAAGTTTTTATATAATTTATTTTAAATCGTTACATGAAGTTTTAATTAATAAAATTTATAAGCTAGCAACATTTATTTTTCATCAAAGAAAAATTGTTTAAAAATTATTTCTGGATTCTAAGAACAAAAATCTAAAGATGTGTTTTTAATACCTAGATTAATGCAATGACTAAAATGCAACTAAACTTTTTCTATAATGAAGTCAATAAGGCACGCAAATTTGACTAACCAAAGAACTTTATAGTGATATTAAACTTTTATTCAAAATATATTTAAGTTAGTTTTTTTAATTGTTTTTGAGAATAGCCAATTTGAACTAACATTGTAGAAAACTGGAGTACGTAAATTATTTAAATTATAAATAATAAGTAATCATTAGGAAAAGTGAAAAATTGATTAGGAATTTAGTTCTAAAAACAAGTCGCTTCAAAAAATTAGGATTATTGGTGGTTCATATAATAATTATGTCACCAAAAAGTCTAAAATTGAGATTAATAAATTTCGTTCATAAACTCTAATTATCAGACTGCATAATGGAAAACAAAAGCTGCAATCTTAAATATTTGACCGATGAGCCTTTTAGTTTAGTTTAGTTTATTTGCTTTACAAGATCTATTTAAAAAATATACATAAAATACAAACATAAATACAATAAATCACTTTGAAACTCTATAATATCACTTTAAATACATGGCTGACGCGGTTCAACGTTTTAAATGTGTTTATTCTGTTATTATATTTGTTTTACCCTGTTTTGGTTTTGTCAAGTAGATGATAATTCTACAACGTAAAGGACTTATATATTTTATTAAGTAGATGATAATTAAAGGATTTGGCCAATTAAAGTTTTGGCTTATATATGAAAATATGAAAAAGAAGGTGGTAGAATTAAACAGTTTAAATAGAAATAAATGTATACATGTTAATTAAATATTTGGATATAAGATAAAAATAAGATTATGGATTTTACTAAGAGTAAAATAATTTATAAGGATGCTCAAGTAGACTCAATTATTATTCAGTCATTACAGTATCATTATTTGTATGTGTGTGTGTTTAAATTTAATTATATGAATTTAGTTTATAATGTAGGTGTAATACATGTGTAAAAATGAGTCTAGATGACAAAGAATTAATACAGCTTAAATTAAAAAGCAGAGAATAATGAAAGCAACCCATTCCAAAATCAATACGATAGTTTCTTAATGAATACAATGCAAGTCCCTCTACGCTCCAACTGTCTTTCAAACACTCAAGTTATATGACAATAGATTCTGCGTGGGCCGTTGAACATAGTAAACATAATTCCCCTGTCTATATCTGCTGATTGCATAGAACCAGCGAGGCCAAAAAACAAGTCTAGCGAATACGGCCCTAATTAGATTTTAACATTTTAGAGATGCAAATACTAATGCGAATAGTCATATATTTAATATTAATAATAAACGGATTAAAGATCATTTCTATAATTCCACCAGTTTTGTGAAGTCATACCTAAATCAATTATCACTACCCTCATCCCCGTTTATTACATCCAGTGGCGCTAGCAGGCAAATGAACACCCATAAACGTCACATCCAGGGAGCGGGCTTAGAGAATAAATCGCCGTCCTCGCAATTACCCAGGAGGCATTAATCGTAGGAAATTCCAGAAATCCTTTCGCTCTCATTTGTATTTTTTTTTGGTTGTTGTTTTGCAAGCACGGCTTCTTTTTTAAGGTGCATTCGCTCAAGGCCCGCCCAAGTGGGTCAAGTTCAGCAGCCGGATTTTTGCGCAGGTTCACACTCTCACAATGCACACAAAACAATTAATGATGGATATGGTCGAGGATAAGTTAATTAGATGTGGAGATAGTAATTGGCTATTCGGGAAATTGGAAAAAAATAGTGAGTCACTCGATTAATTAACTTATTTGTTGAATTTATGTACACTACAAGTCATTTTATTTATTTGATGTTCTTCTGATATGTTCATATGTTATATAAAAGTAATTTAAATACAAACAAAATACGAATTCAAAAATAGAAAAATATTTTATATATTCATTCCTCAGATTTCTTAAAAAGTATTAAATTTTTAAAATGTGCAAACTTTTCTAGAATTTATTTTTGCAAAACATGCTTTTCTAAATCCTATTTTAGAAAAGAATGTTTGCCTCTATAGATTTCTTAGAATCAATTTTGGCAAAAAAATAGTTCTACATTTTTTTAAATACGAAAACATTCCGTAAATCTACAACTAATCATACATTTTTGTCTTTTCAATTTTGCTGAAATATATCTTAGAAAAAAACATGTTTATCCAAAAATCAATTTGAGCAAAAACAAAATTATCTGTGGTACAAAAGTTATAATTGATATTATCACTACACAATCTTTTTTGACAATATATATATATATATATATATATATATATACATATTTCTTTCTAGTTGCACTAAACCTATAGCAATAAAACTGGTTTATTTAAATTTACTAAATTGTAAATAAATGTATATGTATTTGTGTGAATTTACATATTGTTTCATAATTTGTAAAAAATCAATTGTAGTCTGCAAATTTGCCAGTTTAAAATACTTCTTTCATTCATTCAAGAACGAATATTGTACTATGTACATGTTTAAATATAAATTTTATTATTTCAACTAAGGCTGCGATTAAAATAATTTTATAAAATTTATGTGTCTCGTTCTAGAATATTTTGCATAAAAAAACGACTGCATACATTTAGCATCATTTTTGTCTGTCCAATCTAAACTCTCGTGCAGTCCTTGAATTTTGTATACCTTTTAATTTTCAAGAGAATTGTTTTTTGTGGGAGAGTTAAAAAATTGTTAGAATATACACAAATCAGTTTTTGTACATTTGTTTATATAATTCTGGATATAATTATGTCCTGTGTACTTTTATAAAATTAATACTTGTTGATAACACAAAAATCTAATAGTTTTGTTTGGATTAATACATTTGTGTTACATGTTTTTTTAATAATTTTCAACAGAGTATAAGTTATAACTATATAAGCGGTGTATTTTACAGGTAATATATATGGCGGGGTACAATTAAAATCCTACATAATGAGATGCCCCACGTTGATATTTCCTGGTTATTATTAACTATGGCTTTCCGTCTATAGTTACCCTTTTGATCTCAATGCTCTCTAATAGGTTTAATTTTAATCCTTTGTCCTGGTAGTGGAGCGGTTTAATTTCCCCTAATTGATGATTAGTTGTAATGCAATGATCCGCAATTCTAGTGTAACATACGTTGTTTATTATGGAATTTTATATTCCTTTAATCTATTGTTGAAATTTCTGCCTCTGTGTCCAACATATATGGAATTACAATCTTGGCAGCTGAGTTGATTAATTCCGCATTTGGGCAACAAAAATTTGCAACTTGTTCACTATTACCTAAGTTGTTTTATTTACTTGTATGGCCGAAATGTAATGTTTTTGAGTTTTTTGTTTTGTTATTTTATTATTTGTTCTTCCCGTATAATTAATGTCGCAATTATGACTTTGTTCTGTAGAGGTTTCGTGTCCTTAGTATAATGTTTTGGCGATTAAAGATCTGGATTTCTTCTTAAGAATTTTATTTACTAGATTATATCTCTTAAGCCGTTGTTTTTTGCGATTATTTTAATTGTTTTGAGTTCGTTCTCGTAATCTTCTTTGCTTAGTGGAATGTTGATTAGTCGGTGGTATTATATATAAATTATAGTTTTATAGATTATTATTATTCGTAATAAATATTTTTTCTTCAAAATGTGCTATAGATAATTCTGTAGTGGTGACAATGGTCAACCCAATGGCTCCAACTGGAGAACGGCAAATATTATGGTAGAAAATTCAATTTAGGACAACACCTAAAGGTTATCTATCCAGAAATATTAAAACGCTGCAACACCTTCGACAGCTTCTTCTTTCAAACAATCTGGATCTGGATTGAGTTTGCCAAGGGTGATTAAATCATTGACCAGAGCACATAGGCCTCACTAGGCCCGTTGTGCCCCCCTGACTGGGATAGCTCTGCGTTGTTCTATCACTCATTTAGCCACCCAAGGTGGCGTGCAAAGGACAGCACAACGCTTGGAGGGTTATCCCTTATGTTGGCCATGTTCGACTAGAGCTCCCCTAGCATGGACTCTCTAAGGTGGGCGAGAGCCGGGCAGGTGGTTAACACATGTTCCACTGTCTCGTCCTCTTCTTCACATGCTCTTCATATGGGGGTTTCCATCAGTCCCATAGTAAACAAGTGTTTCCTTAGCTGACAGTGACCCGTAAGGATACCTGTGATAAGACGCAGATTCCCCCGGGATAGTCGCAAATAATATTCAGCTGTTTTCAGATTAGGTGAGCGTATTGCTTCCTTGGCCTGTCTGCAGCCTGAGGTGTTGTCCCAACGTTGTTTTAGCATCTTGAGAGTATTCTTTTTGAGGATATCAGTGAGGCATTTCGGTGTTGGCGCGATCGGGGGCCCGTCCGTGGTATCACTGAGAACCGATCCAGCTCGCGCCAACTCGTCTGCCTTGCCGTTGCCTTCTTCATTAGTGTGTCCCTTGACCCAGCGCAGCTCAATACTGTTTGATTGTGCTGCTTGTTTAAGGGTGTTGTGACATTCTTTTACTAGTCTTGAGGTGATCTTGTGACCACCAACTGCTAGTATTGCTGCCCTACTGTCTGTAAGGATTTGGATGTTGCTAACACGGATGTCTCGGTGTAGGATTTCTTTCGCCCCTTGGATGATGCCAACAATCTCTGCTTGCAGAGTTGTTGTGTGCTTCTCTAGGGGTATAGCTAATGAGAGGTGAATTTGTTGCGAGTAAATTCCCGCCCCGGATCCTCTTTTGGTTTTAGAACTATCGGTGTAAATTCGGAGGGTTTCCCCACCCTCTACACTCCCGGTTCCTCTTTTTATCGATACATTATAGGGTCTATTGAAGACGTAGCAGGGTGGCAGATTGTCTGTCTTTCTTCCAAGGAAGGGTGTCTTTTTGACAGCCTCCTCTAAAAGGTTACAGTGTCTGTCAGCCCTGCCTCCTTTGTACCAGAGTCCAACTAAGTTTAGGAGCAATGCTGCCGCCGTGGCCATCTCCTCTACGTATAGGTCGAGAGGTGGAAGGCAGAGCATTGCTTCCATTGCTGCAGTGGGTGTTGTTCGCATTGCTCCGGTCGTGCTGAGGCATGCTATCCTTTGCAACTGAGTAAGCTGCTTTGCTGAGGTTTTCTGTCTGGCTCTGGGCCACCAAACCAGTGCTCCATAGATTAGCATTGGTCTTACTACCGCTGTGTACAGCCAAAGTGCTATCTTGGGAGATAGCCCTTTGGCTGTACCCATGTCTGCCCCACAGCCCTCCGGCATTGCCAGAGGGAGACGCATGCTTTTTTTACATTTCATTTTGAGATGTGGTTCTCACGTCAGTTTGCCGTCGAGGATCACTCCTAGGTATTTGACTTCTGACGACAATGTCAACTGGGTGTTGAGGAGCTTAGGAAGCTTTAACTTACCTAGTTTCCTTTTCTTTGTGAAGAGGACCATTTCAGTCTTTGACGGGTTTATGGTCAGAGACTGGTCGTTACACCAGTGTTCGATTATTTTCAGGGCTTCCTGCATCAAGCTGCATAGCACCGTCTCAAATCTGCCTGTTAGCAGGATGGTTATGTCATCTGCATATCCTATGGTGTGGAAGCCATTGTCGTTAAGTCGCCGCAGTAGGCTGTCAACAACTATGTTCCACAGGAGTGGTGAGAGTACTCCACCCTGTGGGCAGCCTTTAGCAACGATCTTTCTGACAGTGGTATTTCCTACATTTACTGTGACTGCCCTATTCTTCAGCATGCTTTTGATCCATCCACTAACTGTGGGGTTCACACCATGCGTGGAGAGAGCAGTTTCCATTTTTCTGAAAGTCGTTTTATCAAAAGCACCTTCTATGTCAATGAACACGCCCAAGGTGGACATTTTGTTGTCCAGAGATCTTTCGATTCGGTCTACAACAGTGTGCAGAGCCGACTCCGTTGATTTCCCCTGAGTGTATGCATGTTGGTTAGCATGGATCGGATTCGTAATCAAAGCCGTCTCGCGAATTAATCTTTCGCACAATTTCTCTAACGTTTTCAGGAGAAATGACGTTAGACTAATTGTGCGGTGTGATTTGGCTAGTGTATAATCTATACAACCAGGTTTCGGTATTAGGATAACTTTTACTTCTCTCCATGCTAGAGGGATGTATCTGAACGCAATACATGCCCTGAAGATTTTGGCTAGGTGAGCTGATAATATGTCCAGCCCCCATTGGAGGAGGGCCGGGAATATACCGTCCAAGCCTGGCGCTTTAAATGGTGAGAAGCTTTTGATTGCCCAGGTTATACGTGTCCCTTCCATGAGGTGATCTGCCACCTCCCAATCCTCCTTGGAGGGGTTTGAGGGTATAGGTTCTGACCAACCTTCATCGGAGGTGTTCGTACATCCTGGGAAATTGGTGTTGATGAGTATCTTAGCTGCTTCCGAGAGGTTAGAATAATAACTTCCATCCTCTCGTTTTAGGCAACCGGGTTGTCGTGAGGGATCCTTAGAGAGGATCTTTTTGAGCTTTGCCGCTGCCGAGGTTGTTTCAACCTCCTCACAAAAAGACCTCCAGGCTGCCCTTTGTTTTTGCCTTATTATTCTTTCAAACAAATTAAAAAAAAAATATTTCAAACAAATAAAATAGTTGACAATGTTATTCATGAACATTACACAACACAAGGAAGAAACTCAAGTAACTTATCCAAATCAAACAAGCACAGAAAGTACCTATAATCAATACATCATCAAACTTTTTCCCGGGGATAAAAAAACTGTCCGACATTAAATTTACGACAGAAGAGTGTACATACATTAATGGAGAAAAGCTTGAAATTTTTCTCAAGCCCAAAAATTCAGAATCAAGAAAACGAATCTCTGGCAATAGAACAATTTTATCAGCCTCATCAAAAAAGAATATTCCCGTTTTTTTTTTGAATACAAATAAAAGCGAAAACTCAACGAATGGAATACAATCAAAACCATTAAAATAAAATGCGACGGCTTAAAGACCACCGGTCGATAGCCAATTGAAAAACAAGAAGATAAGAAGTATAGTATTTGCCGTATTATCAGATGTAATACTATTTTCCAATAAAGATATGTAAAATGCGACTCCAACGATTTCATTATTTCAAAAGCGGACAAAAGTATTACTATAAGAATAATGAAAAAAAAAAGATTATGTCTCCAAAGTACAGAATCACCTTCACCAAATTAAGAGCGGATCTAACCAACAAGTATCAAAACGAAGTGATGCAAGCACTGAAAAAAAAACTTATCATCGATAATCGATCTTAAATAAATACTCCGATATAAGATCATGAATCCGACAGCGAAGTTGAATTCACGACAGAAGAAAGGCTCCCATCTACTGGACGAATAGGGTTGTTGCGTTTATGTAATTTTGGTAAACCATATAATATAGGAGCCTTTCTCCATGTACACTCTTCTGTCGTGAATTCAACTTCGCTGTCGGATTCATGACCTTATATCGGAGTATTTATTTAAGATCGATTATCGATGATAAGTTTTAATAAATTTGGCATGAGTTTAAACTCATGCCAAATTTATTTCAGTGCACATCAAAATTCTCTTTGAAGAATTCAACAGATTTCGTGAATAAAACTCAGGACCTGGTTATACCACAACAAAGCATCTTGGTATCATTCGATGTTAAATTAAAAACCTCTTTCCCTCAAAACCAGTAGATGAAGTAAGAACCATCTTACAACAAAAATTAAGGGAATTCAATACAAAAGATCATGAGGAAATATTATCTCTGCTATACACCTGTCAGAATCTTAATTATTTCACATTCCAATATTTTCTCCAGAAAGAAGGCCTTGCCATGGGTTCACCATTGTCGCCACTACTCGCAAAATTGTATATGGCACATTTCGAAGAAAAACTATTTGCCACTAATGATAATAATCTATCAAACGTACATTTCAGGTGCAGGTAGGTTGAAGACATATTTTGTATATGAAGGCAAAAATGCAGATGGATCAAACACCCTCAACGACATTAACACTAACATTCAATTCATTAAACTCATATATACACCTACTAATTACCATTCCACTAAACAAAGAAGATTACGAGAAGAAACTCAAAACAATTATTAATCGCAAAAAGCAACGGCTATACAAATAATCTAGTAAATTAAATTCTAAAGAAGATATTTAATCACCAAAACATTATACCAAGGACAAGAAGCCTCTACTTAACAAACACATCATTGTGCCATTAATTTCCAGGGAAGAACAAGCAATAAAACCACTAAAACACATCACATTTCGGCCATGCAAGTGAATAAAACCAATCTAAGACGTTTAATACTGAACAACAAGTTGAAAATACGAAACCCCTGTCTAAATGCAGAATTTATCAACTAAACTTCTAAGATTTCGATTCTATATGTGTTGTTGTTGTGACAAACAGGCAGAAATTTCAACGATAGATTAAAGGAACATAAAAATTCCGAATGGATTGCAGATCATTGCATCACAACTAATCATCAGTTAGAGTAGATTAAACGGCTCCATTTCCAGGATAAAAAATAAAATTAAACCTATTAGAGTGCATAGAGGTCAATATTTGCTTCCTTTCTAGTATTTATGTAAACGCATTTTTACGACCGTAAGTAAATAAAAAATTAATTATATATTGCTCAAGGATATTATTAGAATTGAAGTGAATATTAAAAGCTTTACCCAATCTAAAAATAAAATACAACTATTAATGTCTTTGATCGATCAATTAATCAAAGATATTAAATTATTTAAAAATATGTTAAAATCATCTGGTGGTGGTCGATATATGCTAATAATATGAAGGTTATAATAAACACTAAAAACTACATAAATTTACTTTCTTTCTAGGTTGATTATGAACTAATTATATCCTTTGGTTTGAATGCTATCATTATCGTAGATTCTAAAGCCTCTATAATTTCCGAAGATACACATAAAATGCTCTGACAGATGAACTACCCACCCACTCGGGATGTGGGGCATTCTTTATGACCAATGTTCACTGATCCCAACAAATGTAAATACTTCAATAATCAGTGCTTCCAATTCAATAATTTTATTCCATATTGATTGCGCATTTGAAGAAAGAATGGTTTACTCTTACATTTTCAGGCCATATTTCCGGATATTTGAGTTCTTGAAACTTGTTTTCAGGGACCTCAATTTTGAAGGAGAAATACTCGTCGGGACGTTTTGGTTGTAGTTGCTCACATTTAAGTTGATGAAAACCGACAGTCGTTAAGTAATCAGTCAGATCGTCAGTTGTCAAATTGGATACGAAATAATAAGTGTGCACACTTAACTAACTATATCGAGTCTCTCCCTTTGCCATGTTTCACTTCTGCAAGATCCTGGAAGAAGCCCTTCCTTATTATTACTTCTATCTTTAGTTTTTATTCCTGAACACTTCTCCGTTTTATTTTCTTCTACTTTACTACATTTTTAACAGATATTTAATTAAATCCAGCAGTGTTTGAATTGTGTAAATCTTGCTGCGGTGATGATAAACCATTTCTTTATTGACTTAAATTTTCTCCTAATACACTATTTGGTTCAATCGCAGTTTTTGATCGTTTTAAATTGTTTGTTACTTTATTTTTTGTAATGTTCTGATTTATGCTCACTTTATATTCAAGAGCTTCAACAGGTCATTATTTTCCTGCAAAATTAAATTTTTATGTTCTATTTCTTTAATTATCTTTAATAAATTATTTACCATTTGCAGAACTTAAATGTTTGCTAGTTTTTATATTCGGACTGTGTGTGGACAAGTTTGTTATATTTATGGTAAGTAGTCCCTCTTCCTACAGTTTTGTTACTACGCAAATAATTTCTCCTGGCATTGCTTCTTTTATTATATTTCGAAATAAAATTTTTAAAAATCACAAAAATTGAAGCGCCGTGCAATAAATGCTAATTTGACCATACAACAGCTGACTGAAGAACAAAATCATGACCATATTCTAGACACGTACATGACAGAAATAAGAAATACGTGAACGATTTATAAACTTGTATAATATCGACACTCGTGCATCTTTTTCCTCGCAATATTCCTATCGTCCCTATAGAAGGCGTTTGCACAGCACAGAACATTCAATAGCCTCAGTGTGTTATATTGCAACATTAACTCGCTCGCTAATAAATCCTTTATCCTCAACAACTATCTTACCAACAATCCTACACACCTCTGTATGCTCGTTGAAACCAAATACAAAATTCTATTCTTCTTTCAAAATTGGCCATTTATTCAGATTCCACTGTGGCTGAACAAAACAAAAACATCAGAGAGGGGCAATAGCTACATCTCACCCCTCTATTAAAATAGGCGAAGCAAATTCTCCAAAAATTAATCACCTACTAAATGATTATTTACATTTCACTATTACCTTTCCCATATTCCAAATTAATTTGTTTCTTGTATACTTTCACCTTCATTCCCCTATTAAAGACCTTATTTTTATAAAAGCCTCACTGTTTAATAATGCTATTATCATTGGTGACCTTAATTTAAACAAACCAGAATCACGACACTGTTCATCTTTTCTAGCCAACTCTAACTTCATACGAATCCCTGCTATACCACCTTTATTATGAACTTACAAGCCCCTCTCCTGATGTCCTACATTGTACCCAGAACATCCAAAACCTCGTACAATCTGTCCCCGATCTTTTTGAATTCATCGCTTCCAATCTTAATATAAATCCTAACACTATTACCTAATTCAATGACACCCTATATAAATAAATTAAACAAAACACTCCTGAAATTAAGAAACAATCTATAAATATCCTCTTCCAAATTTTATCCTTCGCCTTAACAAATATAAAAGACAAATCTAGAGACATTCAACTAACGAACACTACTGAATTTCGACAAAAATTTAACAAATTTAACAAATTAAACAAAGACATTAAAAAACTAATTATGGAATATAAGAATGTGTCTTGGATCAATAGTTATAAAAAAATAACGAATCAAAAGGTAAAAAAATGGATAGAAATTAGAAAACTCAGTAGATCAAAACGACGGACATATTACAAGAATTGTACGACTCTATTACCGACGTCTATGACAGACCCAGACATTATCGCACGTAAATTTGCAGATTATTTCAATTCTATTTATTTGAAGACACATGATTAACAATTAACCCTTCAACACAAGAAATCGTTATACCGGTCGTTAAGGTACAACGATTTCTTTAAATTCAATGACAGTTCAAAACCGACGGACATTTTTACACAAGGGAACTGTTTTAAGACATTAAATAAGGGCAAAAATTGATCGACTAGACACGACCTAGTACATAGACATATATTAATATCCTTACCAATCTATATACACGTCAATATCCTCAACATCCTCAATATCCTCAATTTTATTTACCAAACCAATATTTTCCTTCCGGATGAAAACTAGGAATAACCATTTGTGTCCCAAAAAGTCCTTCATCCCGAATATCCAGCTACCGTCCGTTCTCGTCCTTGAAAACCTTTACGAATCACTCTTCAGAAACAAAATACTATCCTAGAGCTGTTACCGTTTTCTTTCTTTCGAGTCCACTACTCTTCCACTTACCTATAACATCCAAACAACATACCTTAAAGAAAAGTCATCAGCCATCTTATTGCTGGATATTCAAAAAGCCTTCGGCTCTGACTGGCAACAAGGTCTGTTGTACAAATGTTATCTCCTTAAAATTCCTACCCATATTATTTGCATTCTCAAGCAATTCCTCAAAGTCAAAATCAACAACTCCTACTCCCCTCCTTTTACTCCAGCACAAGGTTTATCCCAAGGACCCTCTATGTCTCTGCTACTCTACAACATTTTCTGCTTCTACATGTACAATCCTGACCCTCTTTACTTCAATTCCTCTAAATATCTCCTCCAATTTTCAGATGATAGCTCTAATTTCCAATTCATCTAACGTACCTAAAGCTCTTCGGCAGCTTATTGACTCCCTGCAACACTGATTTGCAAAATGGCGAAATTTATCACCGTAACAATACAACAATCTTGTATATTAAAATCACATCTCCACACAATTGTTTCCCCCTCTACGTCTATAAATTACCTAGGCATTACTATAGATCAAAAATTAAATTTTAAACATGATACAGCTTTAAACAAAAAAATGTTTAAAAATTTAACATACAAAAGGAACGGAATATCCATCGAAACGGCCGTTAAAATTTACAAAACGATTTTCCGCCCTATACTTTACTAAGATCATGTTCTTTTCTCCAAATTATGCAATTCTACTATACAAAATTTCTAAGTTAGAGAGCGATCCTTCCTAAGAATTTTAACCAAAATCCGCCACCCCAAAAATTCTCTATATAATCCTTCTATCCAACTCCTATATGACCTCTGTTATTCCCATCAATGGACGCCTTCTATACCAAGTGAAAAAGTTTCCAAAAATGTCTTCAACTAAAACATCCAAACCTGATCCCAAAATATAAAACCTCTTCATTTATAAAATTTGAATTCATCCCATCACATCATCCATCTTCAGCATTATCATCAGAGTCAGACTGACTAGACACATCAAGACTGATAGCCATTTAACAGACTATCTCATTAATACTCATATTATTGGAGATATATTATATCATTGTATTTTTATTTGTTAATAAAGATGTATATATAAAAGTTGTTCTTCGGGAATCGAACAACGGACACTGGGATTAATCGCTGCGCGCTTAACACGTACGCCAAGTGACCACCACATATATAATATGTTGCACTCCTTTGAATCGTTTTTACACAATTTGGATATTTGAATTTGTGCTGATCACGGTTGCCAATATACTTTTATAGGTTATAACTTATACGATTACATATAAGTTTCAAAATACTCATTTATTTACAAACTGAGATCTAAAACTACATTATCTCTTTGATTATAATTTCTCACCATTAAGTTTCAGGTATAGTAGTTGAGAATTTAGTGAAGAATATTGATATAAAACACTTAAAACATCAATATTTGATCGAATAATCTGATTTTTATCATTTTGTACAATGCTACAAAAATATGGGTTCTACTTTTGTAATTTTTGCAAGTAAATCATATCAATTTATGGTTAACTTGATTTTTTATATATCACTTTTAGTCATTTTCACCAATTTTGAAACCATCATTTTTCTAAATTCATTTAATGTTTAATAGTTTACCAAACAATTATTTCGCATGCCTTCATCCAAACCATATATAATATTTGGAAAATTTAATATATACCTATGTACTTTGCTCCCAGTATGATTTATAAAAATATATGCTAGAAATACTTTTTGTACTATTTCATCTGTTTAGTGGTTATATTATTTATGAAATTATTTTATGGGTAAACTTGAAGGTTAAAACATTTCTCTAAAAGTTTTTTTTATTTTTATAATGATAATTGATTGTTCAGAAATGTTGTTTTTGTCTGGTTTTATTGTTAAAACATAATTAAGTTTCATACATATTTAGACGAATTTTTTGTACTTTCCTAAGACCCACATATTTTCTGATGTATATTGTGATATTGATCTTAGACAATGATTTCATAATTTGCATTCATGTAAAATAAATGCATCTATGGTTACTTATTACAATCGAATAAGTGAATATACTCTGGGTAAGTTATATTTAAACAAGCTTCTTTTAATCAATAAACTGATTAACCTAAGACACTTTAGTTCTAAAATAATCTCTAAACAAAATTAAGTGTTACTAAAAAATATATAAAGTAAACATTTAAGTAACATGATGTTAATTGTTAATTATATTTTTGGTGGGCATAGTGACTATCTCTATTAGTTATGTTTTTTAAATAGATTATTTTACTTTCCATGTATTTTTTCTTTGAAGAAAGGCATCGTAGTAGCCGCTAAGGTATACCATCTTAGATTATCTCCTAAACGGATTATAGTTATGTGTGCCCCTTAGAAAATATATACTAATAGATTAGAAAGAAATGTGTATGGCTTTAGACAATTCTGGTACAGAAATCCTCCAAATTTCTACACAGAGTTTTGATTTGCTAACTCTTCATTACACAACTATACCTTAAAAATGTTTCTACTTGTCTTCCTGAGTAGTAACCCCAGTTTTATATTTTTTTGTGTTATTTTATTTATCGCCAACCGTCAGTAAAACCATGCATTACCACAGTGATTTCCGGAAGTAAACAAACACTTCATTTAACTGTAAAATTTGCGGCAGGTAAAGTACTTTACCTGCCGCAAAACAGGCAGATAAAGTATTTTACCTGCCGCAAATGTTTATTGACATAGCCATGACTATATGACATTGACAGAAATCGTGCGTCTCGCTGAGTCAGCTCCAACAGTGAAAATTTAATCGAGAATTATTTATTAAAAAATAGTGGAAGAAAACAAAAAGGAAGATTTTTACCAAGTGCACCGGATGAAATCTACTTGATGATGAAGGTAATTTATGCAAACTTTTCAAAACAAATTTGATATGAATGTTTATGTTTAGTTTATTTTGTCATAATAAAATGTGACAAGTTTGATATGTTAATTTTTTTAAATTATAAATGTTTACGGTTGGCGATAAAAGTTTGTATGCACCACGTCAGTAAAGTGTCTTTATTGAACTCGCCTGTTACTCGCCTCGTTCGCTTCGCTCACTCGGCTCATAATCTCAGACTCGTTCAATAAAGTATCACTTTACTGACTAGGTACATAAATAACTATTATCAAAATACAATTATATATATTATATAACTTCTGTTTAGGAAGAAGTGGATGGTACATACAATTTTATATCGCATCAATAGTAATGGTTATAGAAACTTTCTTGAGCAGTTGCCTAATTTGCAGAATTCTTGGTAACATAAATAATAAACTGCACGTGTTATTTCGGTAAGACGGTGCCTTTTCTTATAAGAGCAAAATAGATACATAATACTTCAAAGTATTTTATATGACCAGAAAGGAATACCCACCAAATACATAAATAAATAAAAGATTCTAGATAATAAAAACAGCTGATTTAAAGTGAGATAATTGTCCAGGAAAATTATATTAATTAAATTTACCGAAAATTTAATACTCGTCAATATGTATGTAGCATAAAATTTTTCTATTATTGTAGGGAGTATTTTAAATATTTAATATGGATTATACCTGTAGTTATTGCAGTAATCATTAAATCTTTGTTTTTGTATTTATTTTGGTCTAATTTCAAATGAATATACTGTTTTTGTAAGAATTGTGTATCTTTATTCATTTCATACCGCATTTTGTTTATAGGAAACATTATGTTAATTATTTTGTTTTAACTTATAGAAACATCTAATTGAATAAAACTAATTTAAGCTTTTGAATTTTTTAATTTAGTATAAATATGTTAACAAATTGATTTTTCATCATTTATGGCACTAAACCCATAATTTATAATAATAACATACAGGGTTATTCACGCTATACGGCACGGAATATTGTGGCCAAAATACGTGACTTTCAAAAAGTTTCACTTTGGGGATATATGGGGGTCTATTAGGGCTACTTTTTAAATTTATTTTCATAATATACAGAGTGTCCCAAAAACCCTAAAAGTATCAAAGTTGTGTTTTTTTTAATGAAACACCCTGTATTTTATTGCATTTTTGGATCCGTCTATAAAAATAAGTATGTGTTTTAATAAGGTTTTTATTACATAAACCTTAAGGTTTTTGAATTAATTTGAATTTTGTAAAAATGTAACCTAATTTTCATGTTTCAAATACTTAAAAAATAATTAAGTTATGCATACCAAATTTACACTGAAGTGTAACAATAGATCATATTTTATTTTCCAAGTATAATAAACTTGACATCTTATGCCGGGTGTAAAAAAATTGGAATTAAACAAAAGAGAACTTTAAATGACTATAACTTCATTTATTTAAATGGAACGCTATATTTATTAATTTATCAGGAAATGCACGTTTTAATTACCTATCGAATGGTATTTAAATCTTAAGTGTTAAGTCTTCTCGTTTTTACAGAGAGACAAAATATTGTTTATTTCACCGTTTTAATACTTTTAAAGTAATAATTTTAATGTATCTAGTTTTCTGTCGTATTTAAAAACGTCAGATAATTAATTTAGTCTGTTACTTTAGTTTAAAAAGGATGTGTTTTGTTTTAGTTGTGTTATTTTGCGTTTTTGTGTTAGATCATTAGTAATCGTTATTGTTTGAACATGGTTGTTCTATGTCATAGTAAAAAATGAAAATTTACACAGATTTTCTTATACTGAGGTTTTTATAACTGACACTTCCAATTTCTTTAAACTGGTTTAATAGTCTCTCAAAAATGGCCGGCTTAGGGTGATTTCTTTCGGGAAACCTTTAAGTATAAACTCGACAAGCCAATAAACAATTTTGATGACATTCTCACAATAAACAATATTTTGGCATTCGAAAGGTAATTAAAACGTGCATTTGCTGATAAATTAATAAATATAGCGTTCCATTTAAATAAAGGAAGTTATAGCCATTTAAAGTTCTCATTTGTTTAATTCCATTTTTTTTACACCCGGCATAAGATGTCAAGTTTATTATACTTGGAAAATAAAATATGATCTATTGTTACATTTCAGTAAAAATTTGGTATGCATAACTTAATTATTTTTTAAGTATTTGAAACATGAAAATTAGGTTACATTTTTACAAAATTCAAATTATTTCAAAAACCTTAAGGTTTATGTAATAAAAACCTTATTAAAACCCACACTTATTTTTATCGAAGGATCCAAAAATGCAATAAAATACAGGGTGTTTCATTAAAAAAAACACAACTTTGATACTTTTAGGGTTTTTGGGACACCCTGTATATTATGAAAGTAATTTTAAAAAGTAGACCTAATAGACCCCCATATATCCCCAAAGTGAAACTTTTTGAAAGTCAAGTATTTTGGCCACAATATTCCGTGCCGTATAGCGTGAATAACCCTGTATATTAGTAATTAATACACTCAAAAGAAAAATATTTTTAAAACAAGCATGTTAGTTAGGTTATTAGTTTCCTATTTACAATTTTTGTAATAGATATGTAAAAATTATTGTGGTATTGCAGTATGAAGTGCTAATAATTAAAAAATATGAAATCACGGAATTATAAATACATATTATTATATAATTCGAAATGAAAATGCTTGCAAAGAATACATTTGATATTTTAATTTGTTCATTAACAGTATTAAATTGCGAACGTTTTCAGTTTAATTGTTCATTATATAACGTATGTCAATATGTTGCAATTTAATAAAGTGGACGAAACAATTCAACGAATAAAATTGAACAACGGTTAAATTGTATGAATTGTATTACGTTCATGACATTAAAAATATCGAAACGAGTTACTGAATGTATATTTTTGATATTTCACCTTTTTAACAGGCATAAAATAGTTAAAAATTTTGATTTATTTAATAAGTTGAAAAAATCCTTATACAAGTATGACATCATTTATTGTAATCTTATTAGCATCTTGGCCTGTGTAATAGCGATGTCTGTTCTCTTGACATTAATAATATTATCGTTGACCATCATCAGTGTTGTAGTTAAATTTTATTTTTATTATTTGCACATAAGTCATGTTAAGTGGAGTAAGGCTATTCTTTTATGTTTTCCATATAAATACATTATAATTTTATTGTTTTAAAACAAGCTTACTTCATGATAATAATAATAAATATAATCATGTATCTTCTAATAATAAATATATTCTTTGTACTTCTACAAATGACATAAACAATAATTAGTTTGTAATATAATTTAACGTGGTTAATATATTGACATTAACTTTAATTTTCATGTTGGTTGATAGATAAGGCGTTCAGGTATTGAAAATCCATATTCATTTGTATATTAAAGTTGTAAATAACTAAGATTTTCAAAATGTGTGTTTATTTTGATTGTAAACTTTCATTCACCTGAAGAAGTAATTAATTTGAGAAACAGTTGTAGTGAAAATAAACACACATTTTGAAAATCTTAGTTATTTACAACTTTAATATACAAATTTAATTTTCATTATATTGATTTTAATATTATTGTCTTAATTATTCTATAGAATATCAACTTTACAATTTCGGTATAGAAAAATGGCAAAAAGTTTATTCTTAACAATTTGCTTAATTTTTGATTATTTACAATGACTATAGTTTATTAGTAATAGGCAAGAAATGTCAAAATTATCAATTTTTTTCTCGAAAGTCAAGAACTTTATGAAAAACATGTTTTAATCAAACGTGGTCAGTTTTTCATTCTCTGTAACATTTATTTGAAGAGTTATGAAACCTTTTTTCATATTTGGAAAAATACCAAAAAAAAAGAGAAAAAACGCCTCTGATTTATAAATCTTTACCAAATGCGTTTCAGTTCTAGTTTTTAATGATAAAACCTTAAGTTTCACCTAAAACGGATTATTCGTTTTATAGGGAAAGTGAAAATATCTGTACTCTGCATTGTTATTGAAAAGATTTAATTTTTATTTCTTTTGAATTTATAGGCATTGGATATCATCTGAAGGATGAAATGCTTACTTCCTTACTTTTGTATGGAACAATTTATATTTGTTTGTATTAGTTCAAGTGTAGTATATGTGTATGTTTTTATATACATATATTCTTCTTGATGGACGTTGTTAAGTTTTAAATAAATTGTAATGCTACAAAATTTTCAAATTTCAAATATCTTTATTATTTTGTGTTCATGATTTTGGATTAATTGGAAGTGTTAGTATTTTATTAGTCAATATTGCACAGCTGTTCGAAATGATCAAAGCTGAAACTTCTTCATGCGGCCAAAATTCGTTCATGAGTAAATCGATTGAATATCTACCTCACACTTTAGACAACTTTTATCTATCTGTATTCCCATACTCTCTACTTTTTCATAGCTAAACCCAACAATACAAATAATTACCTTAATAAATCGAAACATAAGTTTCCTTGAGGTAAATAACGTAGTAAGTTCTTTTTGTTTGAATTTCAAAACAGATTAGCATCATCGGCATTCCTATAGAAACACTTTCTTTGCGATAAAGCAACATTTTTCTAATTGCAAAAATTGGCCACTTAGGTCTGATAACTATTAAGTGTAGCCAATTTATTTAATTGCTTACGGTGTTCTAGACATTTAAATACCTATCTCCTGTGCATAATTTAGAACGAAGGTAACACAAATCTCGGAATTTCCGACATCCATAAGCGGCACGGACGCACCCTTGACACGCCGAATTACAAAACGTCGTCTGTGCCGAACGACGTGATCAGCGGCGCTCGCGAAGAAAACAAATGCAACCACGTGAGAGTTTCCCGCCCGTTCGCCGCAAGAACTGGTGGGAACCATTGCAATCATTTGGTGCACCTCTCCTACCAATTTGTTTTTAACACTTTACGTACAACCTCCACGTGCGTATATAAGCCCAGGTGGTTGTGACACAGCCGATTATGTAACTACTACGTTCACTCGAGATCGTACATACCGGTTCATTGAAGTGCGTGAGGTGCTAGTGCAAACATGACACTGTTACGTATTGGTGAGTTGAATAATAATATTAATAATAAGTACATGCACAAACTGACACAATTAAATTTTTTGAAGTCATATTAAAAACCGTACAAGATATCAAACATTTCTAAAAGACAAAACACTTCCAAATGAATTAATCTTTGTCGTAGTCTCCAAATATCACTTAATTTCCTCAAAACTAGGTTCTCCAAATAGCGTATTAAAATCAATACTTTAAAATTCAACCTTCTTCATTACTCGATCTTCACCCAAAATTAAAATCTATATAACAGAAATTTTTAACCTTAAATTAACTTTTAAATCTCATGCACTGTTCATTAACTCCAAACTTAGAGTGAAGGCGTGGCATTCCTGATCTTTAGGGTTTAAAGAACAAAGCATCTTGAAACAAACAGTTCTAAATATATATTTACACCAATTCCTCATCCCTTGCTTGATTTTGGTATATTCCTCTTCATCCAATATCGACTCAACTCATGATCAGTTATTAGTAGTACACTTTGCCCCCTGACCAAACTGCAATACTCATATTCCATAATCTATTCGACGAACTACTATATGAAATGGCCCAAATCACTATACTTATGTTAACCATTGAAAAATTTTCGACGAAATTCCATAACTACAACCTGAGAAGTAAATAATGTACTTCTAGAAATCCCAATATTCAATCTGAATACCAAGATCCTACAAACACATTAAATCAATTAATTTGATAAAATTATTCAACAATTGGTCAACATTTAACTTGATTCTCATTTACAATGACAGGGCAGAAAGAACTAAGGTTCGAGTGCATAGACACGTACTAAATCCATCTGCTATTGTAATTATATTGTAGTGTATAACTGCTAAACGTAAGATTTACACAATTTTTTGGTTATAAATTGATAATACGTTATTGTAGCAACTTATACAAAATGATTAACTCCTTCACGAGAATACATTTTCTGATGAAAATAAAAATTATATAAAGCATAAAGCTTGAGGAGCACGGTGTAAATTATTATTTTATTTACGAATTCATAACACATCAACAAAATGTTTTTTTAAATTAATCCATTATTAAATATTCACTTTAGTGAGTCATCTTAAGTGATTATTACCTGTTTTTATTTACGTTGCTATAAGTAAAGCGTAATGTGTGAGCGTTATTATTCGTAACTCCATAGTAATAA
The DNA here is from genome assembly GCA_963969525.1 of Ontholestes murinus. NCBI lineage: Eukaryota > Metazoa > Arthropoda > Insecta > Coleoptera > Staphylinidae > Ontholestes > Ontholestes murinus. The sequence goes on from OZ018390.1 coordinate 34,355,233, forward strand.
TAGCTAAATGATATCTAAACAAGTTCTAATGAATATATAAGATTATTATTTCATTTTAAAAATGAAAATAGGTAGAAATACTTGATCATTATATTTCATAGGATTATACATTCAAAAGCACACTAATTAAAGATGAGTAAATTTAGAATATTCTATATACTTCTTGGAATATTACGAAATATCTTATTTAACATAATATTAGACATTTCAAAGAGCACGTTCCTAGGCATCCGCGTTAATTTCCATAACGCGTGTAATCAATATTTAATCCACTTATCATTTAGCAATTACATATGCATAACGTACGAGTTTTCAACAATTAAGCTATATTCATTTTGCACAACTCCATGTGAATATACACGAAATGAAGAGCGAGGAGTCACGTTTTGTGGAAAACTGTTGGCACCGCTTCAATTTGCAGCCGAGTAAATTAAAGTGCTCGATTGCCGTTCTCTCATCAAAATGTTCATACGTCTACATCAACTTTTCAGTGTCAAAATATTAATACGTCAGACCTGAATGAAAAAAGACGCTTTCATCTACTGCGTATAGATAGATCTTTTGATGTTCAACAAAACATAATCTCCGCCTTGACTTGTTTATAGTGATGGCAGATTAAAAATGCAAGAAACATAATATTAGATTTTATACTAAAATTGACCTCAAAATTAATTATTACATTACAAAAAAGTGGGCAGTTAAATATAATACGCAAGTTTGTAATAGGATTAAGCATGCCTATGTCAAAAAAAATAATAGGATTAATACACGCAAAAATACTTCATTCACTTCTTCTTTCTTACTGCTAGATGTACATTTCGGTCACAATGTGATAAACGATAAATAAATAGTTGCCAAGGATTAGAAAAAAAACACAAGGGTTGGAAAGTAATGGCAGGTACCCTTATCAGGTGTCATTACATAACCTATAATTTGTCGTTTTGTATATTATTCTTGATAATGGTAATGAGCCGAAGATGGTTAAAAATAAAGCAACTGAATCTTAATTAAAAAAACTTTAATAATTTTTATATTCGTTAGTAAATTAGTTATATGAAATATAAAAAATACTATAATGGAAAATCCAACGTAAATTATTTGGTCAGATCCAATATAATTTATTAAAAAATGATGTTGTATGAAACAGTTAACACACTGAATGGGTTTAATTTAATCCGCAGGATAGAATAAAGTAATTCCGCCATTGCCTATTTTGTTACTTTTTTACCCATTACATTTAGAAGCGTACAGCGGTTTTCCGTCAATAAATTGTTTTTGATATTTATTAAAAGCATACTGTAGGATTAATATCTTCATTTTGCATTATCATCATTGTTTAGAAAAACCATATTTGCAGTGAGATGGATTAACTGTCCACTGGACTGGCGCGTCTAGTTTAACTGCACCAAGAGCCATAAAACATTTAAGATTCCTCGTAAAACCGGTACAACAGATGCCTGCAACGTGATTCGAGTCCCTAAATCATCGCCGTTCGGGGCCCTTGTGCCGCTCCTGTTGCGTAAAATATCGATTCGGTGTCGTCACGAAAGGGCGCCGTCCAGAAAGTACGTCGGAACGAAAATGACATGGGGACGACAGGTGACGTCCGCACTGCACCCCACATTTCTGCCACGATAAATACAAATTTTTAATTAGTTTTGAAGTATGAATGTGCTTACAGAATGATCCTGTTATAATTAAACTTCGTTCCCGCTCTAACAAAATTCCGTGTTTTAAAACAATTAAACAAAGATTTAGCAAATATTACTGATAACGAAATAATTTAAGGGATTGTAAGGGTTGTTTATAGAAAGGCACTTGGTTGGTTTCACAATTTTTACGATTTATTCTGACTAGTTTCGATTTTTACATCATTATCTAGGAATGATGTAAAAATCGAAACTAGTCGGAATAAATCGTAAAAATTGTGAAACCAACCAAGTGCCTTTCTATAAACAACCCTTACTATTAAAAAATGTTTCACCACGTGATAAATGAGAACCAAATTCAACAAATATTTAAGGGATTATTTTATAAAACATTTTATGTAGTTTATAAGAAAGTAATAAATTATAAATAAGAAAATAATTGAAATAATGGTTATTTATATTATCTAAATAATTGTGAATCATTAAGTATGGCATATTCAATTCGATTATATTGAAGAAATATGAATCTAATATTTAGATTTAGGTCATAATATATATTGATAAATAATTCTAAATGTTTGTTCTAACCCAAATGCTTCAAAAATTTAATAGTAGTAGTAATGATTAGTTATCGACTACGTAGTTATTCTACCGTATTTTTTGGAGGCATTTACTTCTTGGTACATTTTCGATTTTTAAATAAAGACTTTTTTATACCACTTATATTATTCATTTCTCGTGACTAATTACAATTACAAGATAATCATTATCAAACTGCACTTCGATTACCTTATGATAGAAGATGTAATCTTGATTATTATTGCCCATTATATTACCGTATTTCGTTTGTTACTGTACAGGATCACTCCGTCATCTTAAAAATAATTGTATTTGGAAAATAAATGCATTTTCCTTTAAAGCTTTACCAAATATGTCTAAGTAGATGATACGAATTAGTCCGTATCTGTAATCAATGCATTTCATCATTTAAATGCAAATACGAGCTCTTTGAGATAAATAGGATTACTCTCTAGTTCGAAGATATTTGTAAATAATTAGAGCACAAATAATATGCTTAATTAGTTTCCTGTTGAATGCCAAATCAGGTGAAAAATCAAGTCTAGCAAATATAATTACCAATCGATTGAAATTACTTAATTAAATGCTTAAATTTAATACATTCAGTAGAAGTTCAACGTACAAAACAAGAATGAACACGAAAAATAATTGGAAAAGTTACATAATAATTTCAGTAAGTAATCATAAGTAATGGAGAGTATAAATTAAGATTTTAAGAAATATATTTCATACACAGTATTGTCAAAAAAATTATAATAATTTTATTTTTGTACTACTTTATAGATAATTCAAAATATGCTCCTACGTATAAAGATATATATTTTTTAATTTTTAAAGCAATATAAAGCAATGAGTAGTATAATAATATATATCTTATTAATTTAATGATAAGCTCAAACATTTTCATCAATAATAGGCATTGTATTTAAAAAAATTACAGTACATGGTATTTAATTCACTAAATTTTATTAAGTTAATTTGTTCAGATATTAGCAGAAGTTTAATATAATTTAATATTATAACCTCCTTTTGTTTAATTACTTTAAAAGCAAATGCTAAAATTTGTGTGAAATGAATAAAATAATAATTGTTTTCACTTATGATTTACTGATTGGAAGGTGGAATAGAGGCTATCCACCTAACATATATAAAAATGATAACTTTAAATAGTAATCGTTGATGATTTTCCAGCAAAATACAATAAAACCTTGTATGTAATAAAAAAATAAAGCATAATCCAAATTTAAGTTTGCTAAATGGTTTTCAATAGCTAATCTTATCTAATTTAGATTTAAAATCTGTCCACCCATCCTGCATAAAAATTAATTTCCTCTCTCAAAAATTTTACCCTTTGAATTTCTTTATATTCAAAAAGTTTTGTAATTAATTTTACTCCAAACCGCAAGACGATTAGTAATTGCAAATTATATATATATATATATATATATATATATATATATATATGTGTATGAATAAATCCTCAAAAATGTTTTGTGTTTATTTAACAACTTTTTAATTAAAACCCTCACATATGTTTTACTCATTGGAGGGTGGAATAGAGGCCACCCACCCATCCTACATATACATGATAACTTTAAATACTAACTGTTGATGATTTTGCTGCTTATAAAACAATAAGCAGCAAAAGTGTAATAAAAATAAAGCACAATCCAAATTTAAGTCTAAATATAAATGACATTCTAGAATTAATATTATTTAAGCTTGATTTAAAGCTTTTCCACGTATCACGTATCATTATATCATATAATTTATATTAATTCACACAATGAAAAATTTTACTTTGTCAATTTTCTTATATTCAAATTTTGTAATTAAAGTTATTGCAAACCGCAAAGCGATCAGTAATTAAAGTTAATATGTATATGTAGGGTGGGTGGGTGTCCTCTTTTCCGCCCTTTAGTCAGTAAAACATCATCAAAAATTATTTGTAAGAATACATCAATTAAGAAATGCAATTATCTTGTATTTGTTTACATTTTACAACTTTTAACTAAAACCATCGCTTATATTTTAGTAATTGAAGGGTGGGATAGAGTACACCCACCCACCCTACATATACATGATAACTTTAATTGCTAATCGTTGATCATTTTCCTGCTAATAACTATCAAACCCTTTATGTAATGAAAAATAAAACAAAATCAAAATTTAAGTTTAAATATAAATGCCTCTCTATAGCTAATTTTATCTAATTTAGATTTACGTCTACCCACCCATTATGTATCAAATTTTCACTAGTTTACTCACTCACAAATTTAACATTTTTAATTTCGTTTTTATTCAAGTTTTGTAACTAATTTTAACTAATTAAAGTTTATATGGATTTGTAGGGAAGTTAATCTTATTTAATTTAGATTTAAAGTTTGTCCACGATAAGCATAAAAATGAATTTCCTCACTCAAAACTTTTAATAACAATAATAATATCATATTTATTAAAATATAAATGACACATTACAAATAGGTACATAAAAAAATCTATACACGTACTGCAGCCATTAAATATAAGAATCTCGTCAAATAACAAAAATACTCTATCAATTTGTTTCCAAGTTAACGCTACTTGATCGAAATTAATCGATAGTGTAGGGTTCACATTTCATACACATATTTTTTTTTATTTTAGTTGGTTTTCTTTATTATAAATTCTGGACATTTGTTGTAGAAACGTAGGCATGAGTAATGTACACCCTTTTCTGTAATTGTGAATTTATGTATAGGATAAATTAATATTTCTTTATTTCTTATTTGATAATCATGTATGATTTTGTTATTTTTGAAGTATTGCCCTTGTTTTCGAATAAATAATAGCCATTCCATTATATACATTGCAGCTGTTGTTAAAAATCCATGTTTAGCAAAGTCTGTCCTACATGAGTCCGAGGATTTTAAATTTCAAATTGTTCTTAGTGCTCGTTTCTGAATCAACATAATTCTGTTGAAGTTTATTGTGCCGAACCTAATTACTGACATGAAATTAGAGTTGAATTTTAAAACGTTGAAAGACACATTTGATTTCAAGACTCTAAGCATATAGCATATTGAACATAGCCGTACCGATATATGGTCTATATGTTGTTGCCATTTTAATTTATTGTCATTGAAGATTCCTAAGAATTTTGTTGTTATTAATTATTATATGATGGATGTCTAGTTGCTTCACTTTTTTATAAATAATATACAATTAGTTTTCTTTTCAGATATTAATGTCGTCGGCATAATTAATAACATTATAAGCAGAATAATCAAATAATTTAAACATGTCATTAATGTATATGTTGAACAAAAGGGGTCCCAAAACGCTACCCTGTGGTACCCCCACTTTTTAATATTGGTTTTATAATAGCAACTTTTAGTTTTTAAGGCAAAATTCCGCTACTAAATGAGTTGCTTATAATAAAGCATACAGGCTTACAAAAGCTATCGATACATTCCTTTACGATGAACATTGAAATTTCATCGATTCCAGAACTATTTTTATTTGACATATTTCTGATTAAAACAATTTCCGATTAATTGGATATTTAGATTTAATATTTTAATTAGGTTGTTGATTCCTAAATCTTATTTAAGCTTGATTTTAAGCCTTTCCGCGCATCATATATATAATTTATATTAATTTACACACTGAAAAATTGTACTTTGTCAATTTTCTTTTATTCAAATTTTGTCATTAAAATTATTGTAAACCGCAAGGCGATAAGTTAATATGTATTTGTAGGGTGGGTGGGTAGTCTCTATCCCATCATCCAGTCAGTAAAATATCAAAAAAATTGTATGAATACATCAATTTAAAAATGCAATTATTTTGAGTTTGTTTACAACTGTGTTTTTACAACTTCTAACAAAAACCCTTGATTATGTTTTATGGGATGGAGGACACTCACCCACCCTACGTATACATGACAACTTTAATTGCTAATCGTTAATGATTTTCCTACTAAAAACAATCAAACTCTGTATTTAATAGAAAATAAAACAAAATCAAAATTTAAGTTTAAATATAAATGACTTTCCATAGCTAATCTTATCTAATTTAGATTTAGAGTCTGTCCGCCAATCATGCATTAAATTTTTACTAATTTACTCACTCAAAAGTTTTACCATTTTGATTTATTTTTATTCAAAAAGTTTTGTAGTTAATTTCATTGGATACATCGAGACCATAAGAAATTAAAGTTTATATGTATATGTAGGGTGGGCGGGTGGTCTCTATCTCACCCTCCAATCAGTAAAAAATCATTAAAAATTATTTGAATAATTTGTTTGAATTTGTTTTGAAATTGTACAATAATGTTAGGTTTATTTACGTTTTACAACTTTGAATTAAAACCCTAGATTTTATTTACTGATTGAAGGGTGGAGTAGAGGCCATTAACCCACCCTACAAATATATGATAACTTTAATTATTAATTGTTGATGGATTCTACACCTATATGGAATATAGGAAAAGTGTTGTTTTCGTGAAACGAAAATAACTGTTTTGTGATCCCCTAAGGCCACCAATTACTGAAGAAAAAAATATTATATCAGCATGTCTATCGGTGGACACTGTATCTCAAAATCAAATCATTTTCTTGAGATGAAACTTTAAACTTAAGGTTTTAGCTATTTTGGTGAACATTCAGCGAGAAAAAATATAAAAATGAATAATTTCGACTATATCCCGCCAAAGACACCGAGCCGAAACACGGACGAATTAGAACCAATCAGCTTCTAGAGAACTTTGTTGCCGCGATAACAAATTCATGTAGAGTTCATTTTCGGCACTGTAATTGGTTCTCTACTCGCATTATGTTTCGGCACGTGATTGGTTCCCAATTAATTATTCAATTTTCTGATTGGGCTATACATCAAACAACTGTCAAATAAAATTAACAACGTCAGTTTTTGTGAACTTTTTAAAAATGATTGCAAACATACGATTCGGAATTACAACACAAGAGGTATTTCAGGAAAAGGTAAAAGACGCCTAGCCAAAAAGTACGTTACCATCCAAAAATATGATTAATTTTTATACACAATAAATGCCTTATTGTAATACTTTTGTTGGGATATAGTCTGATAAATTGCTCTCGTGCATTGTAAATTATCGCAAGTTTGCACTCTTTCGACAAACTCAGTCGTATTGCTTTAGGCAACAGCCCCTCGCCCTTCGGGCTCGGGCCTGTTGCCAAGCAATACGACTTTGTTTGTCGAATTCGTGCAAACTTGTTACCGATAATTTTCAATGCACTTGTGCAATTACTGTTGATTATTTCGTTCAACATAAAATACACTTATTTCATTGGATCAAATATGTATATATAACTGACAAAACTATGTTTTCGATTTTGTGCTTCGGCTCTTGATTGGTTTATTAGGTACTGTGTTTTCGTTTTTACTTTCCCTATATGAAATATAGGGGAAGTATTGTGATCGTGATTTTTTTTTGAAAAATTTTTTTTGCGGAAATATCCGTTTTAGGGTCCCCTGAACCCATTACACTAATTTCTGGAAAAAAAAATTTTGTGTCTGTGTGTGTGTCTGTCTGTCTGTCTGTCTGTCTGTCGGTGGGCGCTGTATCTCAAAAACGAATAATCTGATTGAGATGAAACTTTAAACTTAAGGTTTTATCATTAAAAACTGGAACTGAAAAGCTTTTGGTAAACATTCATAGACCGGAAGTGGATGTTTACTCGAGACGTTTTTTTGTTTTTTGGTGATATTCTTCTAAATATGAAAAATTTTAAAAAACGATTCAAACAAAAGTTAAAGAGAATAAAAAACTGAACAAGTTTTATTTCAACGTATTTTTCATAAAATTTTTAACTTTTGAGAAAAAAAATAAAAAATGAAAATTTCGATATTTTTTGCCAATTGCTAATTATCTGTTGGAGTTACATGAAACTTATATAACAAATAATTGTAGAGAATTAAAAAATTAATAAATTATTAAGAATAGCCTTTTTGCGTAAATCTCATAGTTTTCGAGAAAAATATAGGGAAAGTACTATGATGGCCACATCACCATTTTTGTATTTTACCTGGCTATTGGCTGTTTCAGTCAATGTGGAAGCATCCCAGGTAGCGTTAATTTTACGAAATGTCAATGTCATCATTTACATTAACGTGTAAAAGTGTTTAAAATTAATCCAAAACGGTTTGTAGAATTTAGTTTAAGTGAAATAAAAAACAATGTGGAAGCACAACCCCCCAAAATGCCGCGTGGTCAAAAAATACGACTGGAAACAGTTCTCCGAATTTTGTAAAGAACGTACTCACTACCTTGAAAAAAATACATCAAATGAACAACTTGCTGATATACTCACTGATTGGGCTTTCAATATACGAAAAACGGATAGAAACGAGTACAAGAAAATGGTAATCAAAACGATTTGGAATAATATTTACAATAAACAATAAATTATTAAAATTAATGTATATTTTTTACGAAATAATCTTAACAAATACAACTCGTGTAAATAACGATTGTCGCAAATTCATTCTCCTTTTCGAAATAAATTATGTTGCTTTAGGTTTCCAAGCAACATAATTTATTTCTCAAAATCGAATGAATTTGTGTTTCGACAATCATTATACACTTGTTGTATTACTCGCGACAATTTTTGCCTATTGTTAATAAACTATATGAGTTAAATGAAATTTATATAACAAGTAATTGCAAATAATTTAAAATTGAGAAAATTATTAAGAATAGCGTTTTAGCGTAAACCTCATAGTTTTCGAGAAAAATATAATAAAGATATATAATATAAGTAAATCTTTATTATCTGAGAAGTTGTACATTACATATAATATAATTATAACAAAACAAAATATTCTTAATGATGTATTCCCAAATAAGGGCTATCCACCGTAGGTCTTTCTGCCTAATAATGATAATTTATTAGTGTTCATCACAGTAGTGTTACATAAGTCATACATAAAGAGATATTAATAGGGTAAATAAGAATACTTAAAAATATAATTACAAATGGTGTATAAATTAAACGAAACGTAGAGAAAGTATTACGATGGCCATATCACCATTTTTAATTTTTAAGTTACGAAACTAAAAGCTTTTTTGGCCAAATTAAATGTAAAATTTATATTTACAATAAAAAGAAGCAAACTGGTATTAATTTAGCATATAGGAAGATTGTATTGCAAATGCCCTTATTTGTATGAAACACATAAACTAGCGGCTTTTCTATTATATGTGCAATCTTTGCTAAATTATAAAATTTAATTTTAACCTTAATATTTGCCGGCCCGTTGGTACAGTGGTTGGCGCGCCGATTGTAGTCTGAGAGGCCCTCGGTTCGAATCCGAGCTCGTTCATGGACCTTATGATCTTTCATACATTTCAAATATAATTTTAAAAAACATTATAAAAAAAAGGTCATGGCTGAATAACCCAGTAGCTATACAAAGAACGTGTATATTTCATAGACTTTTAACTTTCTAATTAATATTTTCTTTCCATGTTATTTTTAATATGACAATTGTTTCTAACAAAATTTCTATATTGAGTTTTATCTTAAGCATTCTCAGGTTTTAAAGTTGTTTCTTATTTGGATTGCTTTTCTGCATAGAATTAAAAATGCTTGAACGCATTTCTTCATTTTTAATGACAAACAATGAAAAAACAAATTATTACTCTAAATTAAAAAAAAAGGAAAGTTTCGAAAACATAATTTATAGCTTATGTTTGGAGTGATTTAGATCATATTATCAGGGATCAAGTAATAAAGTAATAATTTTCAATCATCACATAACGATGAGATTTACTATTTACCATCTTTATTTTTGAATATTCTTGCTTATTTTAACATATTTTATTTATTCATTCATTTATTACTGTTTACTGTTTTGTACTTAGTACAAAATTAATTTAAAAAAATGGTGATGTGGCCATCATAGTACTTTCCCTATATTTTACTCGAAAACTATGCGGTTTATGCAAAAAGGTTATTCTTAATAATTTATTAAATTTTGAATTCTCTACAATTATTTGTTATCTAACTTTCATGTTGCTTCAATAGTTTATTAGCAATTGGCAAAAAATATCAAAAATTTCAATTTTTATTTTTTTTCTCGAAAGTTAAGAATTTTATGAAAAATATATTTTAACAAAATTTGTTCAGTTTTTCATTCTCTTTAATTTTTGTTTGAAAAGTTTTGTAATATTTTTTATATTAAAAAAAATATCGGAAAAAAACAAAAAACGCCTCGAATAAACACCCACTTCCGGTTTATGAATGTTTACCAAAATCTTTTCAGTTCCAGTTTTTAACAATAAAACCTTACGTTTAAAGTTTCATCTCAATCGGATCAGTCGTTTTTGAGATACATCACCCACGGACAGACAGACAGACAGACAGACAGACAGACACACACACAGACACAAATTTTTTTTTTCCAGAAATTAGTTTAATGGACTCAGGGGACCTCAAAACGGATATTTCCGCAAAAAAAATTTTTCAAAAAAAAATCACGATCACAATACTTCCCCTATATACTTCGTATATAGGGAAAGTAAAAACATACAAATTATAGCAAATAGGCGTGAATATACATGATATATACTAAACACAATAGTAAAATTACAAACAATAAACAATAATAACATGATTACCAATTAACAATATGCAAATAAATTGTATCTCATTTTAGAATAAAAAAATCAATAGATCTTAATTGAGATTTGAAAGTATTATCATAAATGATGTACCAAAAAGATACATGTTTTTATGTTGTTCAATTACGTTGTAATGTCTCATCATTCTGCACAATGGATTGTTTCTGTCATAGTTTCAGCTGTGAAAATGTTCGCGAAACGTTTGGTTGTTATCCGACAATTTTAATTATTAATTTAAGCTGTAGACTTTAACTATAAAAATATTTAAATTTACCTTTAGCTATCTAATATCTAGTTTAGTAAACAAATAAGAAATATAGATTAATAATCCCAAACCCAACAACGATCCCACACTAGTACCCAGCTACCCATTACATTCCTCCCGGTAATTGGTAAACTTTTCGAAGCCCTCCTCAAACAAAAACTCCTTAAATACTAGAGTACCTGTTTGGTTTCCTACTTCAAAAATTAACCACTCTTCCTCTATAAATTCTTACCTTCAATATACAAGCCAATCATCTTGAATCAATAATTCTGTTCCTAGATTTTCAGAAAGCATCCTTTGTTTATTTGTTTATTTAAACTTTACAATGCCCTGTTAAAACTGTACACAAAGCCATTAAATAATACACACAGTAATCACAAACACAGAACTTGCAGGCGGAGTTCACATATCAGAGTGTTCTTCCACTCAGACCCCATAACTTCAGGTGACGGAATTTCACATTCAAAGTACATATTTGCCATCCAGACAATATTATAGCCATTACTGGCACATTTATTCTTAATTTAGGTGGGACACCTTTTTGACATTTTTATGTCAATGCTTCCTCTTAAATATCTCACGCCACTTAATAATCCTTATATACAACTTCCTTTTTAAGAGATTCAGCCTAGTTAGAATTAAACACACACTTTCCGATCCATTTCCAATCCACAAAGGGGCGCCCCAGGGTTCTCCCCTATCAACATTTCCTGTCACAATCTGTATAATCCCAACCCTACGTACTTTGATCCCTCAAACTACTCCCCTCTCTTGGCCGATGATACCGTCCTTGTTTCCCCATGCTCCAACTCTCCAGGTTGCCCAACATACCTGCAAAAATCATTCAATGCGATTCAATTCTTGTGTTCCAAATGGCGTATAAAAGTCAACCCCTCTAAATCCAAATTCCTAGTTCCGCATCATAATATTACACCATTACCATAAACAATATCATAATTTACCCTACCTACTCCTGTAAATACCTAGGCTTCCTGTTTTACTCCCAACTCTTCTTCAAATCCCGTGATATAAAAGGTTAAAACTAGAGCTCGACATTCTCGAGTATTAACTGATAAAAGCCAAAGAATGTCTACTAAAACAGCAGTTACAATCTACAAATCCATTTGTCTACTTCTTATAGACAATGGTGCAATCCTTTTCAACCAATACCGTCCTTCAACTCTCCATTACTTTAACTTCGCCGAAATGTCCTTTTAATATCCCAATATCCCACCTAAATTTAAAAACTTTTCAGTCACCCTTACATCATTTGTAGAAGTTTTTAATTGTATATATATATATATATATATATATATATATATATATATATATATATATATATATATATATATATATGTGTATATATCTAGATAAATAATTTGCCTGTCTGCTTTAGTAAGTTTAATGCTTGAAGCCATCACTTTGTGATACATCTTGAATCAGGAACTTTTAAATGAAAATACAAATAAATAAATTCTTTCTCAATGTATTTTCTTATTAATCATATTAATATGCATTTCAATCTTCATTAATTTATAATTTACACCTATCACGAGATTAAATATAATAATTAGTCACAAGTACGAATGAATTCATCATTAATATCTCTCTTATAAATTCTATCCCTATACACCATCCCAAATCGTAACTATTCATACCCTAGATTAAAATTATACAAGACTACGGAGCACAGAAATGAATTACATCAACATATTTCATTTACAAATACTGTTACTTTATAAAAGTCTACGCAAACACTAATGAGCTGAATTGGAAAAATATCTTATATTAATGTAGTATTTAATTCTGAATGTAAAAGAATATTAATCCCTGTATTTATTAACTCAAAATATTTTTGTAAATTATATTAGGTAAATACATGATTGTTGCAGATTTTTCACCTTTTTTCTTTGAAATAATTAATGTTTTATGTGTTAAATATTTGTATCGCTTTTGTTCAATGCATTTTTTTTAAAAGGGTAATATTTATAGACCAACCTAATATTTTGTCTAGTAAATATTTTAAAATTGAAGACACGTGGTAATTTCTCCAATATTTTAATTCAATCAATAAAACTGCATATACTATTAAATAAAAATATTGACACGACGGTGGTGGCGCATTCGGTTGCGGCCGAACTAGCGTTAACGAGAGTGCAGAAGCGTTGGTTCGGATCAGCGGATGGATGGGTGACCGGTACTATTCACCATTGGGATACAATTTATGGTGCTTTAGAGTGACGGGGTGATCCTTTAAAGTAACAAGCTCATTTACACACACACAAATACACACATTACACATGGCGGAAGGACCACGTGGTCGATAGCCAAACACTACTACTACTACTAAAAATATTGATTATACTTTTGAATGAAAAAAATAAACAGTTACATTATTCAATTTTATATTTAAATAATATTAAACTAGATATTCATGTATATTGAAAATATACATGAATATATATAATATGAAATTACTTCAATTATTATTATTATTATTATATTACTTCATAATTCAAATACGACTGTAGTTTTTATTCTAATTACATTTATTCAACTTCTATTTAAATAAAAATCACCGCAAATAAACAATTTTCTATGCTACCTAATTTACGTAATCGCCACGTGTTATTCAAGATCATTCTCGTGCGTAAATTTCACTTTTTTCGGTACGCTTTGATCCGAATCGTAATCGTATTTGGAAATTTCCTAGCTCATTCAGGCCCAACAGGAAGAAAGGTCTCGCTCGACCTAACATCCTGCTACAGTACAAACGCGGAAGTTCTGCTGCAACTTTCTTAAAATGGTTTTACAAATAAGTTTACATTTATTAGAAAATCAATTATCTTCGCTTGTTAATTTTTAAAGAAATTCCTTTCCATTAAATATGTTACATTATTAATACTAGTTGTTTTGGGTTGGGTGAATAGATTGCCACCATCAACCATATAACAACAGAATTTTTAAACCACATTTAAAATGGCATTTTTTTTAACTTGAGCAATTCTTAAATATCACGAATACAAGAAAAAATTTACTCTCTAAAATATTATTCGTTTAAATATTTATTATACACGCCGGTGGTAGCGCATTCGGTTGCGGCCCTGAACTAACGTGTAGCAACTTTGGTTCGGACCACCCATCCAACTGCTGGGTGACCGGTACCATTCACCATTGGGATACAATTTATGGTGCTTTAGTGCGACGGGGGCGATCCTTTAAAGTAATAAGCTAATTTACACACCCACAAAAACGCAAACCACACGGCTGAAAGACTACGTGGTCGATAGCCAAGCACTACTACTACTATTTACTATAATGGAAGTAAACCTAATAACTTTGTTCTACCACTACATTTATGGAATTATAAGTGATTACTTTTAACCAGTATTTAGTAATTATATTCTAAAGACAGACGTTTATTCAGGACACAAACAATAATAATAGTAAATATATAAAATGCAATCAATTAGGATTGATTCGCCAGTTGAAAAATGCTTTATAATGAATGGTGGAATAATATCGTAAAGTAACGAATAAATCAATGTCGGGACAATTAAGTCGCCAAATTAATAGGCAACTTAAAAAGAAATTAAGCCCTGCCGCGTCCATTAAAGAAGAACAAATAAATCGGCGCATCCTGCTCCACCTCCGTCGACTCGAGTTAATGGCGCCTTCAAAACAGCCATTAACTTCTTTTTTTCCAAAATTGAACAATTTAATTTACTCAGCTTTAATGGACCGACAGTTTCCTAATTATCGTGCTATAATGTAATGATCAAGTCAATTATATTAATTTCGGTTCTATTATCCTACCTAAAACCTTACATTTGTGATTTGCTTCTATTGTCCTATCTAAAACCTTACATTTGATATATCGTCTTAATTTAACATAAAATTATAAATTATATGTGTTTTATTAGAAAATCATTATATTGTTTAGTATTATTTAATTTTCAGACAACAATGTTTTACAAAGAGTTAAATTAATTAATCGTTTAGCAAAATAATTAGAATTTAGAATTTGGTCAATCTGATATTTAACTAAAAGAAATATGCCACCATAGAGTATAGATAATATTTAATATAAAGATAGTGTCTAATGCTTATAAAAAATCTGTTGTAATTGTTTTGTTTGATATTATGTACTGCAGGCGAAGAAAATAGGTAGCATCAATGTTTGACTATGTCGAACTATATTTAAATCTTAACTCTTTAAGAAACTAGATGTCATTAAAATTAAATTAAAGGAATACAAATTGAAATGAAAACGAAATTCCGCCATAATAGTTTCATTATTGTAGTACATATAGTAGTAAGGTGTAGGTCGAGTAGATTATATCTTCGCTTTCTGAAATCCTTAAGGAATCAGTTATGATCCTATAATGGAAAAACGTATTTTAATATAAACCCCGCCTGTGCTTCTATCGTCCAAAATTTTATATACATTTATGTTTATTTGTTTTTTTTAATGATTGTTTTAAGAAATATGTACAAAGAATAAATAAATATAAACACACAATAATACTTGTTCATAAGAGAGAGAGATGCCCAAATAAAATAATATCTATTTTAAAGTTATTTTGATATTTTTATAATAGATTATAAGAATAAAGTAAAAACAATAATTTTCTTCGACAAGATGTAAATACATTACATACATACTTCTTTTTATTGCATTTTAATACACTACTTGAAATATTGGTTCTAAATTAAATCTAAATATTAATTATCTAATAACAGATTTTAATGAAAACTAACGGCTGTCAATTTTACTACTTCAAGAACAACTACATTTTTACACAAGCTAGAAACCTTCCTTCTTCTGTACGCATTAATTTTAAACGGGGTTTATACCAAGCCTTTGCATTAAAAAAGATGACCAAGGGATATGCAGTTTTGAAATGAAACGTGGTTAGCCATAATAATAACTAAAAGATTTAGACGTAAATGCGACTGTTGAGATTTGTTTTTTCTAACAAGGTCTAACAATGATTGTCACGCAACGTACAATCTACATCCACATCAATATTCACTAACTTTGGATAAATGTCTTCAACTGAATTGATGATATAAAGAGAACTAGATTTCCATCAATAATAAGGTTATGCGAAATATTAACATGCTAAAACCTATTTCATAGATTACTCTATGTTGTGCCTATATTACCAAGTGCACATTGTATGAAAAGAACCTTTGTACAAAATAACTAAAAATTACATTCCTATTAATTGATTATGTGTGACAAAGCAAAAACTCCAGGTAGGCATTTTTTGCAAAAAGATGGATATCTCAGAAAACAATAATATTTATAAGAAATGCCAATCAGGAAATAATGAAATATTAGGTCCCTGATAAAATCTACTAATATATTCACGTGATTTTCTTTAAGTGCCTTCAAAGGAAAACGATTATGTTCATCGATGAATTTTGATATTTCTGTTAGTCTGCATGATTTAAGAGTGAAAATTTAATAAGAGATTTTTAAGGGATCTAAAATCCATACACACATAGCGCAAGTATAGTCGAGCCTCCGAAAACTGACTGTGATCATCGCTCTATACTGTTGGAATCACACACGTTCCGTCTTTTATTTCATTCTGTCCCGGTCATCATAGGATGATGATAGAACAAGATAAATATTAAATACTATAACGTTCTTATTACTAAAATGCATGCAGTTGAGAGCTGGGTCCACGATATTGGTGATTTTGATATGGCGTAAAGACATTTCATGTTCTTAGAAGTTTAGTATTTGATGCCTTTGGGATTTTTTACGCAAAAGGTTGACTATAATTTTATTGGGTCTAGTCTAAACATTTTTTTCCAAAAAAAATGTATATAAATAGTGGCAATTGCCTGCTAATCTAACACATGTACGCACGGTTTTGGTCTGCCATCAATGTTACATAGCCTCAAATTAGTTTAACTTTTGAAAATGATCGGCTATCATCGAAACCCGTGTCACGAAACTGAGAGTTATAATATGGAACAAAACAAGTGTTTTTCTTCGCCAAAATTTCATAGCCTCCACTGAAAGCCATCAACCGAAAAATGAATAAAATATGGCCGTAGAATGATCAGTAGGTAAAATGTTGACTGTGGTATATTAATCTCCATTTATAATTTACTTGTACGCAAAAAATGTTACGCCCTTCAGTAAAATACATACATTTTGGCTGGATTACGTCATTTATTAATATTTACTACTACTAGTCAAAAATCCAATAATTTTACCAGGTATTTATATACTTTAAATAGTAAACATAAATTCCAGTCTTAAAGAAACTTAAATGACAAGCTATTCTAGATTTAATTTGCTTTCTCATTAAGAATTAATGAAATCCGTTTATTTATTTAAGTGATAGTATATTAAATTTTAAGATAAGACCTTTGAAATGTGTTGAAGTTTACGCTTCAAAAAGATATGTTTTTAGGGTTTTAATAACTTAAATTATTTTGCTACTACATACTCAATCCTGGCTCTTTTATTGACAAATTTCAACATATTATCAATAGAAATGCTTTGAATCAAACTTCCATACTCATAGGTTTCAATCGCCGCTGTAATTTAACAAGAATATTCAAGAAAAATAGTTTAATAATGCCATATAAATCAAATAAAAATAGTACTTGTGATTTTTGAAAACAAATGGTGACAAATAGAAACTAAACAAAAACAACTGGATTAAAACAATTATAAAACCTTTCTTTACTATTATATTTGTACATTTCGGACACAAACAATAAAACAAATAGCCAAAGAATATTACATACGATTAAAAATATAATTCAACAAAATAATGTATGTAACAGCAACAAATAACTACTACAAATTATTCCAAAAATAATAAGAAAACAATTGCACTACTTGGGAAGAGGTTGCTCAGTTTGTACCCCTTAAAAAAATTGTATAAAACTTAAATATTATTAAATGAATAGAAATTAAATATGTTATTCAGACCTTTGTTAATATTGGCATTATGTGTTAAAACGAAACTAGAAAATCTATATATGTATTTACGTAAAAAACTAAATCTTTATAAACTTACATCGGTACAACTAAGTCAACTTGTTTCTTAAATCGTATCACATCTAGCCTAAGTCGTACCACCTGTAGCCTAAGTCGTACCGCCTATATCGTAAGTCGTATTTAGGGGTTCAATTAAATAAAGGTAATAATTAAAACGTAATTTTTATTTATATGTTTACAGATGTAATGTAATTTAGTTTGTTTTAGTTTTTAGTAAAGTTGACCTGTCAAATAATTAACCTCTTTGAAATTTTACCTGACCAATAAAGATTTGAATTTGATTTGATGCTTTCAATTAGTAGAATCATTACATACAAATATTTTTGTTCTCTTGTTCAACGCAGCATAAACATCGTGCACCCAACATTTGCTTTTCAAGCATTGAATCATGTTTTCCGTTCGATCTTCTCCATAAATAAAAGAAAACCAATCGCTTTTTTCTCTTTTTAATTTTGGATGCCAATTCCTTTTTATTAATTACTGAATTTCTTCTTTTATTTGCTGTAATTTTTATTTTTTCTCTTATATATTCAGCATGGACATAATTTCGACTGACGAGGTAAAGCATCTATGGAACATTTTGCACAGGTTTACCATAGGAATCGGAGCTAAAGTATTTAATTGCAGTTCTTTTTCTTGATTACTGATGTCCAATGGACTAGTGCGTAGAGTCTTCAATCAAAACAGTAGAGGCGTAAAAATCTTCAAGTGCGTAAATAGTCTTCAATTACAAATCTTTAAAATTCATGCTTGTTACAAAATACCCGTAGATCTAAAACCACTCAAAGCAATATTCATACGAACTGATTTGAAATATGCAATTCCAAATAGTTCTGACACAGTAGTTTGTTTAATTATGTTACCAGGATTTGTTCTACACCAAGAAGATGAAGCTTCGTTATAATTGATTCTTAGAGATTTAAAAAAAGATCTCTCCATAGGTTGAAGACGATGAGTTGTATGAGCAGAAAATGATAACTTTACAATGCCATACTAGTAAGCTAGTTTTATAGCTTCAAGATTTTTTGAATGGATAGTGTGTCCATCCAAATGAAGTATTGGCTTATTGTTACTATTCTCCAACTTTGTATACTTGTTAAAATGTTCCAACATTGAAAAACGTTTTCCATCCGTTTTTAGAGCATTTAAATATAGTACCCGGTGGTGCTCCTTCCTTTAAGGATTCGTTCATTCGCATGCGTTTAAATATTAACATAGGAGGAATGTATTCACCTACAGCATACACTTCTACTGGTCAAACCCATTTCACCACTTGTAAGTGCACCAACTTGATGTTTGCCTTTCTGAGCAAATATTTTGGATGGTTCGTGAACAGTGGATAAACCTGTTCCATCAACGTTATATATCTGATTAGTAGTTAACTTGTATTCATCTAATATGGATTCATATTTATCAAAAAATCCATTAACACTTTCTTTATTGCAAGCCCTGGCCCTGGCTATTTAAGTTACTTCTGGAGTAAGTAAAGGTAATTAAGGATTATCCTTCAGGAATTCATGAGTTCATATTTTCTTGTTTTCATGCATTATAAATTCGCTTTGACTGTCTTGACATGATTATGGCTTAAAATATGAAGAATGTAGAAAATATTATATGAGAGTACGAAAAACAACAATAATTTCTTAAGTCGTACCAGTACGATTTATGAATCTTATATGGGTATAAAAAAATAAGTATTTTTTTCGGCACAAATAAAACTTATACTATACTATTTCAAGACCGAAAATAAAATGAAAGAATAAACTAAAAGATAGCTATGACATGATGCTAAAATTTTACAACTGCTGCTACTACTATACCTATTTAATTCAGGAGCAACAAAAACGAAAAAGGTGCCTAAATATTGATAGCATGGCATTATAAACCACATCCTCAAATTCCATAACGAAGAAGAATAAAAATATAATGTAAGGAATGGTTTGAAAAATATAAAAGTATAGATTAGAGTTTAGCAATTTAGAGCTGGATGAAGAAAAATTGTAACAGTATCGTTTACGTAGAAGAATATCATGTGAAACAAAGTCAAAAATGTACTAATGGAATAGAATTCGGTTTCCAATCTCAAAATGATTTCCTCAGTAAAGCTAATAATTACATCTCTAGTTGATCTTCCTCTGGGAAATCCATACTTTTTTTCTATTACACAAGTATACACGGTTTTAGATCTAAGCAACCAAAAGCTGTTTGGAAGGTAAACTGCGGGGCTGAATCCAAATCAGCAGCCCGTTTTTTAAAATTGGTTCTAGTTTTCAAAATATTCAGTAAATTCATTGTTTAAATACTTTTGATCATTAACACATCATTGAAAACAGATTGAACGGCGTCTTTTATACTGCTTGAAATCTGTTTCATGCATTTGGGTCCAATAGTAGCCGCTCATCATGAATTCGTCTTAAAATCCTTTCGATTTTCGCTATATCTTGGTGTAGCCGCTCTTCCTGCTCGTCGTTCTTGTTGTCCCAGTTATGTGGGAAAAAATCAAGATGTGAATGCAGAGAATGTATCTTGAGAGACATTCGAGCTCCAATCTGGTGATAATTTTGCAAAAAATTGTCGATTACTTGCTTGTAATCCTGTGATTTGTGGTTACAGAGAAAGTTGTGAACAACACTTTGGAACGATGCCCATGCTACTGCTTCATCAGGCGTTAAACATTTTGTTAACTTTGCATAAACCATTAGTTTTCGAATATCAAGTCGAGCAATTTTCCTTCTTTGATTTTTGCTTCTTTGATTTTTGCGTATGACTCAATTATGTACTGAAAAGCCAGTCCTTCGCGATTGAGTGCTTTGACAAAGTTAATAAGGCTAAGTTTAATGTGAAGAGGTGGCAATAAAACGTCCTGTGGGTTCACAAGAGGATATGATTTGTTATCCTGGCCCATAATGGGTACGACTCATACACCTTTCTCACATAATGATGATCAACTGCACGGCTGTCTCACAGAACAAAACAACAGCAAAATTTCGTGAATCCAGATTGCATCCAAACCAACAGACCAATAACCTCTAATAAATATGTAAATCAATTAATATATATTTCGAAATTAAGTACAATTAATTTATTTCTCAACTTTTAGATCGCCACAAATTTTCCATTGATGCTCATTGTATTTGATCTTGGCCAAATGATCTTAGCCATCCTTAGTTTGTACTGTGTGAGCAATTGGAATGGATGTTTTTTTTTATTTTCAAAGTGGAGTAGAGCCGCCTTCAAACTGTACTTAAAACCATTTATGAACAAACGACATTCATTTCGATCATATGATGTATTCATCACATCAAATAAACCTTTGATGTAATTGCAGAAACACATGTCATTTCCATTTTTGAAGAACGGTAAAATCGCGTGATTTCTATTTCTGTATATAGTGGCTTGTGTTTTAGATTCAAAATGTTTTCATTCTTAAAGCCGTAAGGCAAGCAGCTCTATTTTGTTTGGATAAATTCAAATCACGTTCACTATGCGATATTAAATGCTTTTCTTCCATAATGAAATCGATTTTACTGTTCGCCAGTGATGTAAACGAAGTTCTTAGGGCATTTTTGCACTTATACCTGGACAAATTGGCAATGGATAACTGTCCGTACGTGGAACTGGCTTCGACACTGATGATACGTTCAGGATATTTATAGTGTGCTATTTTTTTGCATTTATAGCGACGATATTCATCGAGCAAAAATAGCAATCATCTCCATAATGTTTCTGTTCTCTCCATAACGTTGGCACAGAAAATAAAAAGTATACATTTTCACCAAGTGACCACTTGTACAGCTTTGTTCTGCAAGCGTTTCAAAAAAGTTCGGTGCCCATGGCTTGTCAGTGTTTACTTCCGCTAAACCAAAATACTACCAATATGCATGTTTGAGTGCATATGTCATGATTTTTCCACGTTTTCATATTTTCATATTACATCCACAAACATAACAAAAACACTCTGAATCGACTATGCGACGTTTTCTCTGCATTTTCACACATTTCGAAGCAAAATCACTGCACAGAAACAAGTTCCAAATGATGTTTAATGCAACGTGGTCAACTGATAGCCTTTATAAGAGCGAAGTGCTGCCATCATGCGCAAACTAGAAAACTAGAACTAATCTTGACACACGGATTGAAGATCTGAGTTCTAGGCATTAAATAACGTTAAGAATCGTTTTCATCTACTCGGGTCCAAAAGTTGATCCGAATTTGTAAACTTACCACTTATAACATTAACACTGCCCAACTTATATATTGGGATAACACAAGTCCGCTTCAGCCCAAATGGAAAAATGCCAGATTTAATGCATGCTTTTATAAGTTTGATAAGAGGGTCAATAATAACATCAACGACAGATTTAATGAAATCAACGTGATATCATAAATATCTGTACCATTCATATTCTTTATTCTTTTATTCCTTTATTTTACTTCTTTAAATGTAAAATAAGGCGTGTTATCTAATATTTTAGAGTTTAGTAAAATATTGATGGGATCAGATTCAGAAGATTATTTATGTGTGTTTCAGCAGGATAACTACAAAAAATGAACTCATTTGAGCCAATTTGACAAGTATACTCAGACTTAATATTATTCCATAAGGATTTCTGTGAATACTGGGTAGTCATTTGAACACCAACTGTTTTTATGAAAAGCCACGCGGGAAACTATTAACCTCAGAGCAGAAACTTCGGTTTTTACTTTTTAAATGCAGGATATTGTCGTGCAAAAGAGATATTACCATTTTTAATTCTGGCAGATGTTTCTTGATCCCGAGACAAGCTTTTTTTTGGAAATCAATTTCCTCAGTTGAAAATGGAGTCAGAATAATACTGTCGCCATCTGTTAGCATGCAATCACACCACGATTTTACTCTTTTTGCACATACAAAGTGATAATAGCTGAAACATGAAGTATATTGGGATCCGCATTTGGCCACAATGTTTAAATAACATCTCTTGTTTTCGCATTGGATTTGACGTGACCATCACGTGCGTCGGCCATATTTATATGTATGTGTATTTATGAGATCAAGATACCCTGTTTTAATACATTATAAAACAAGATAAATTATATTTAATGATGGGGCTGTTAGTTGTAGAAAATTCAACGTCACTGTTAAACGTTGAAGTAAAAATCTAAAAGTTATAAAAGTGTATAATAGTGAAATATTACCAAGATTTTCATAAATGACGGTTTTATTTTGAATGGAAACCTTTTCTAAACGCATATAAGTAAGCAATCTAAAATTAAATAGAGTGGCATTTACTTAATCTAAATATTTGTGTTAGGAATTTTTGAACATTAAAGCGTGAAATTTCTTTACAGTATACACGTGTGTAAGAAGTGGATCCTATTTTTTTAAATTTATAAGCGTATTTAATTGGTATATTTTAGATTGGTGTAGTAAAGTATTTTAAATTTTAAAATTAAATATTTAAAATTTCGTATATATAAGAAAATAAGAATTAAATACACGCCGGTGGTGGCGCATCGGTTACGGCCCCGAACTGATGTGCAGCAACGTTGGTTCGGGTCAGTAGTCGGATGGGTGACCGGTACCATTCACCATTGGGATACAATT
Source organism: Ontholestes murinus (assembly GCA_963969525.1). Lineage (NCBI taxonomy): Eukaryota > Metazoa > Arthropoda > Insecta > Coleoptera > Staphylinidae > Ontholestes > Ontholestes murinus. Next base: position 34,378,990 of record OZ018390.1, read on the forward strand.
AATGGTGCTTTAGAGTGACGGGGGCGATCCTTTAAAGTAACAAGCTCATTTACACACACACAAATACACAAATGAAACATGGCGGAAGGACCACGTGGTCGATAGCCTAACACTACTACTACTACTACTAAGAATTAAAACATTTTTCTTAAATATACACATAAAAAAAATTGTCAAATGTGGTACATGTTTTCTATTGTATATCATAAGATAGTTATTAAATAGTTATTTTACCGCTTTAATAACCATATTTAAATAATATACACATATTTTACTCTTTTAAAAAATAATTGATTTATACCTTAACGCACTTCTAGGTTTTTCCTAAGAGAAATAATTATTTATAGAGTCATATAATAGGTGGATAATATAACGTCATTATCCATATTGAGAGGTTTGAACTGATTGATAAAGCACCTGGTTGAAAATCGATGTTATACTTTCTTGTTAAGGAGTAATTGTTATATATTTGATTTAACTTCACTGCAATTATTTCGCAATACTGGCCTTTCTTTTCTAATTGTAGTAAAGTTATATAACATGTTTATATAAAATCAAACATTTATTAATGGAATTAACTAAATATAATATATTTTTTATTTCAACCTTCCTGTTCAACATTTTTTTGATTCGGTACCTAAATACTATTCTTTTGAATGATTTTAGAACAACTAATATTAACTAATTAAGGCGTAAGGATCTCTTCGGTTCTGATAAGAGAAAAAAAGGAATAATTAGTTGCATATTCAGCAATTCTTGTAGTAGATCTATTTTTATATCTTATAGCAATTCTATTTTTTTGCTTAGTAGTATTAAATAATATTACTTTTTAATTTGATTAAAAGATATTTATGATATTTTAATTACGTACGTTATGCAGGAAAAAATATTTCATTTGGCAATAAAAAATCGCATTAAATAACTAATAATATAAATTAACTTAATTATAAAAAATCATTAACACATTTATTGCTTTGGGAAATAATTATAATATATGGATGTTCATATAATACACTTTTTAGAATCACAGCTATTTAAAATTTTAAAATAATATTTAATAGAATAATCAGATTAAATTTTTTTATATATAAAATGTAATGTTTAAGTTATCCTGTAATTGGCCTTCTTGGCTGTTGGGTTATAAATAAATAAATAAATAAATAAATAGATAATAATTATGTGTCTTTAAGTGTCAAAAAATTTGTACAATTATTAATAAGTGATTACCTTTTAATACTGTTACATTTAATTTGCTTTATTATATATGATGGCATAGAATTAAGGATTATAAAATACTAAAAAATTATTCGATTAAGAGAACTTTAATAGTTAAATCCTGCAAGAAAGGGGAAGAATAAAAGTAAATTTAACCACTATTCACGCATTTAGAAATTTGCTTGATTTCCTAATCATTTTCCTTAGACTCCTTATTTGAACAGGCAACCCACATTCGCACGTTCCAATCGAATTTTATTGTGCAATTACTTTGCAACTAGACTAAAGGAGATTTTTCGGCGTTTCGAATAATCAATACTGAGAGATAAAATTGGCCAGGTAACTATGCCAAGGAATTGTGTGGGCTTTCGCATTGAAACAGCGAGATTGTGCAATGTCATTGTGAGATGTAAATGCGTGAATTGGTAATTTATGGGCCATAAACGAATCAGGCATGTGATTTCAGCTTCCGAATTCGGCGAGGTCGGTTTACTTCCGGTGCCGTAACCCGGAATGTGTTTAGACCGTGCCGAAATATTTCCACATGCCTATTTTTCTATCTAAATAGAGATTAATATTATTTAAGCCTATATAATTAAAATTATAAAATATATACGTATATATTAATTAATTTCGTAGAAATGTAGTAATAAATTGTTACTCATTTCTAGTTAGGCAATATGTTATAAACAAATTTCGTATCCTTTTAAAAACAATTAACATAAAATAATTGTAGAATGTGTTTCAATTGTGATAAATAACTTACTATTAATCATAGAGGTTTTATTAAATTAAAATATTTTAGATTAAAATCGAAAATATGTAAACATATTCTGGAGTATACTTTATAATTAATTTGTACATATTGATAGATTAAAATTTTACTCTTTTGAAATAGTTGCAGATTTTTCGTTAAAATAAGAATATTAATAGTAATCTACTTAACAAGCATACTAATTTAACCTTTTTATGATTATTTAAATTCTTATAATGTTACTAATCGATTTTAAAACCACACTTTAATACGTTAACAAATAAACACTTAATTAATTTCTTTAATTTTTTGCAAAATTCTATCCAATCAAAATTTTGTAACGCAATTATTTTGCTTGACGTCTAACATATAAAAAGTTATATCTTGAATTTTGGAGGCGTTCACTTCGTAGTACATTTTTAATGAATAACAGAAAAAAGTTAAACGTTTTTCTGTTATTCATATAAAAATTTATTTTTCTTTATACAAAACGATCTACAAAGGTCAAAGCTCAAGTTGTATCAAAATATATATTATATTATAATCTTTGTTTCTTTATATTATACCATATATAGTGGTATAAACGTCAGAAGTATTTTCTATATCCTCCAAAATGTTACTCTAAATCCATTCCATGTATAGTAACGTTCCCCACTATCATCTTCATTCAACATTCTAAAACTTACTAGATTATGACATCAAGATTAAATATGACAATATTGTAGCTTTCTATAATAATTTTATTAAGTTTTTATTTACTAATTTTTGTTTTTATTGTTTTCAGGTGTATGTTTTTGTTTAATCATTTCATTGAGCTATGCCGAGGATCAAAAATGGGTATGGAAAGATAATGGAAGAAGTTCTAGGGGTTCTGATAGAGCGTCACCTAGGTATGAAATTTACGAGAAAGATGATATAGATTATCCCGGTGGGGGAGGCGCAGTCGGTGGTTTTGGAGGATCAGGTGGAAATGGGGGATTTGTTGGTGGAGGTCCCGGGTTTGATTATAATCGTCCTGGCCAACGCCCATATCCTAGGTAAGTAAAAAAAAATATTAGTCATAGTAACATATCAGGTTTTTTATGGTTATATACAGGGTGAGTTCTTTTCGATGTTCTCTGTGGGGATCTCGGAAACTATACGTCATAGAGAGAACTTAGTTCTTTACAGTTTTTCTCTATCTGTTATAATAACCGAGATATATTGATTTGAAAAAATTGACAATTGATAATTACCCTTAACTTTTTTGTAAACTTTGAAAGTGGAATTTTATTCGTCTCGTAAATCTACACTTCTTTCCCCATTTAACCGTTTCTCTACCTCTTATTGTTTCCGAGATCCCCATAGAGAACATCTAAAAAAACTCACGCTGTATATTATTTACATGACAGACAGAACAAATATAGATAACATTACTTCGAAAATAAAATTCTGTCTTATGATTTATAATAAATTCTGCAGAAATTGTAATAACATCGAAATGAGAACCTAATACTATATTTCAATTCAATTCAATTCAATTCTTTATTCACTTGAGCCACCATATACAAAAATATAACAGTTATAAACAAAATAAACATTTGTAGTGGATGTGAACTTAGTATATTACAAAGGAGTTTTAGTCTATACATTCAAATTAAAATTCTTACAATTAATAATACATTAAAATACAAAAAACTCATTTTAACACTAGTCACATTCGGGATAAAATTTAAATTAGAATAAATGAGGATCGTTGGACATGTACAACACCTGTTAAGAAAATTTATATCTGATACAATTCAGCTGTTTGGAAAATCTGTGTATTTGTAGAAACAATTTTCAATCAAAAAATTTTTTAAATTCTGTTTTGAATTGTAAGAGACTTGTACATGTTCTAATCTCATTAGGCAGTTTGTTCAGAACTGTTCCGCATGTGTGAATCGCTCATCGTTCATATAATGTTGTTTTATGTAATATAGCCCGTATATCAGAACCCTTCAAGCATGTGTGCTATTATTTTTTCAAGCTTTTGAGTATTACGGTAGGCATATATTGCACATTTATATATGTAGACACTTGGTACTGTTATTATGAGTCATACATACATTACGATAGGATTCAATTCTTCGTAGTCCAAATATGAGCCTTAGTGTGCGTTTTTGTGCTACAAATACACGACTTTCACTAGTATATTGTAGAATATATAGGAGTGTGAAATGGTGTTATATGTTTCTAACAACGATAAATAAGTTATTTTAGTTTTTAACTTAAGTAAGGCGTAGTAAGCACTACTTAGCCTAGATGTGACATGATCAATTTGGTTGTTCTACCGTAGATTATCCTGTATATATTATCCTAAATATTTGACACAATCAAAGTTTCTATAAAAACGTTTGTTCATTTCTTATTATAAAATACTATTATTTTTGTCTTGTCTGTGTTAAGAAAGAGATTATTTTGATTACATCAGTCTCGCATTTCATCATTTGCTTTCCTGGAACAGCAATGGACCTAAAATTGAACCCTGAACAACCAGTTTGTTAATATATGGTTGAAGAACTATCGTTGATTTTTTTTTGATCAATTAAAAATGATACAATAAGATCGGAAGCTTTTTCAAGAACACCCAGCGAATTTTGTTTATCGCAGACGAATTTGGCACTGATTGTATCAATTGCTTTAGAAAAATCATAAAATAATCCGGACGCATGTTTCCCCATATCAATGTTTGACACTAGCTCTAAGAAAGCGACATGTGCCGTTTCAGTTGATCTGTTTTCTAAAACCTCGTTGAGCGTTGTTCATTAGCTAGAAGTGATCGTTATAGTTCGTTAGTCTTAACACCATAACTTTTTCAGAAATGTTAGAAAATGAATCTAATATGCAATTGGTCGAAAATTGTTAACATCTGCGCTTGATCCACACATAAGTATATACGGGAATTATATTTGATATTTTCAGGGATTCTGGGAATTGTGTGTTTTTAGCATTAGGTTTATTAAGTATTGTTCTAGGACATGAATGATCACTTCCTTAAGAAGTTTCATTGGTATTCCGTCTTGACCTAAGCTAACATTAGTTTCTAGATTTATTTAGTTTTTTGTGTAGGAAACCGGCCGTAAATAAATTGTTTGAGCCACAATTGATGTACAAGCGCCAGACACGTTATTGCCGAAATGCTGTTTCATTTTTTGACCGGTGCTGCTTCTAATAACATACTTTTCTGCTTTTAGAGGTCCGTTTAATTCTTCGCGAATGATATTCCATACCATGCGTTACTTATTAGGAGTATTAATTATCTTCCAACTGAAACAATTTTGTTTAGTATCTTCAATTAACTTTTTTTTCACTACTATATTTTAATTTCATAGCGACGGAATTGGTTTGCATCATAAGGTAGAATGTCATTTTTAAGTATTACTGGATTTTTATGGCATTATTTACCCAAGTTGGTTTATTTATAGTGTTTATTTTATTCTTTTTGTTTGAACAAGTGTTGTATTTACGTCCTCAGTTTTAATGAATTCCTAGTTTGTATTGTGTAGGTGACATTTTAATTCTTTAATGGTAGTATCATTTATTAAGCGCTTATATTTATATTTCGGTATATTATTTAGTAAGTTCTGCTCCTTTATATTTACACTAATTTTTTTGGTAATGGTGATCAGAAAGATTTAAGTTAATGTTTCTACATTCTCAAATGTCGTCACTAGATGTCAACGAGTCGAGATCATCTTCGCTATCACTGCCACTATGTTATAACGGTGCACCAGAACAACAATTTATTGAGTTTGTTAATTACATTTTTTTATATAATTGATACAACCGGGATGCATTTTTAGTCCACACTTCACGCACTTTGCACTTTGGTTCACTTGGGGTACATTTCGACACCACTTTTTGTTGGGAAGGTTTTTAGAGATTTATTCATACAAGTTTTTTAAATAATTTTTAAAGATGTATTACTCATTGGATGGTGAGATAGAGGCCACCCATCCACCCTACATATACATGATAACTTGAAATACTTTGATGATTTTGCTGTTTACAAAACAATAAAACCTTGTATGTAATAAAAAATAAAGCATAATCCAAATTTAAGTTTAAATACAAAGTACCTTCCAGAGGTAATCTTATTTAAGCTTGATTTAAAACCTTCCCAAGTATCATATATATTATATGATAATGGAGATTCTCACTTATTTCCTTATTTACGAGAAAAAATAATAATTAAATTACGAAAATTTATGCTTCTGTATTCCATTCGGAAACCATATCAGTTTTACCAAAACTTTATAATAAATAATTGTAGAGAAAAATAAAGTTAGAGAATAGTTTTTTGTGTCTAAAATGCAGAATAAAGTAAGTTGATAGCCAAATTATTTCATGCTTTTATAGGTTGCGTGACGTCTTCTGTCAATTATGAATAATAACTGTCTTCTTTCCCTTTGAGTTATTAATAGAATATATTCTAGGCACAATTCCGAATTCACCTAATAGGCTTGAGAGTAAGGTGGACTTCCAACTCTTTCTTATAGAACATTACTGCTTTTAATAAAATAACTTTCTTTTGCTGAGCAACACTTGTTTTCTTTTAATGTTTAATATATTTTAATCAATCCTCCATAATCATATTTCCAGTTACGATGCAATGAAAAAACCACTACTTTTTGCCTTTAAATCAACTGTTTGCAAAATATCCGTTTCAATTTAACGTATTAAAATATATTCATGTACTTAACTCATTGTAGAAAATTAACCAAAAATTAAATAAAATACGAAAATATTTCATATCTACAACAATGTTTAAGTATTTTTAAATTATTGTTTCCTTATTGCCTTAATTTTAAACCATTTTCAGAGATTCCAATCATAGAGAAACTCTTTATTAACTTTATTATTGATTTTAAAAGATTCTCGTGTGTTTTTAGTGCCTTCAGTTTGTTCATTATCTTTGTTTTTTTTTTACTACGCTGAGCGAGACTTTGATTCTAAAATCACAATTCTCTTCAACATCAAAACAATTCCCTTAAAAATGCTGACTTTAAGCATTATCGCCAAATGCTGTTAAATCAACACAAAATTCAACAAGTCACCATTAAATTTGTTTTGAGACTCAAATTTATGAAAATATTATAGATAATCATACATAATCTCTTTAAAAACATCAACATCAGTTGTTCTTGGATCTTAACAGGTTGACTGCTACGCACTCCGATCGAAGTAATTCGGTGTCCCCGCGCCGATCACTCCGATCGGAGTGCGTGCGCAATGCAAATATAATAACTCGGTACGAAGTTGGTGTTGCATACAAGTGTTTGTAAATTGTGTGGCATTGTTCATCGGACTTTAAATAATTAAGTTTATCACTTGGTTTCCGTTTTTATTTTTTTATACGTGAAAATTTTTCAATTAAAATGGATAGTACACCAGGGCCATCTGGTACTAAAAGGAAGACTTCTACGACAAGAGTAGAACGTAAAACGTTGACTGACAGTGAATTGGAAGCAGAAGCATAAAGAAATATGGCTGATGACTTGAATAGTGATGAAGATATTATTGAAAATAATTCTGAATCTAGTTCAGAAACTGATAATGAGACTGTTGAAGTAAGAGATATCCGATAGGAAATTTAAAACAATTTCCATTCACTAAACAACGTGAACTATTAGTGCCAATTCCAGGAAGTGGAAAACCTCTTGATTTTTTTTCATTAATTATTGATGACCTTTTCCTACAAACTATCGTAGTTCAAACTAATTGTTATGCAGTTGAAGTATTGTTTTGTCCAGGAATAAGTGGAGCATCTAGAATTCCCACTTTTCAGTATACCTATTTTCAAGCAGTGCATGTCGAGAAATAGGTTTCTTCTTATATTAAGATGTTTACATTGTATTGCATCTTCTACAAGGGAAGCTGGTTCATGGACATGCTGTATTCCTTGATAAATATTACAACAGTGTTAATTTGGCAATCAAACTACTGGAAAATAATACATATTGTACAGAAACATTTCGAATGGATCGAATAAATAACCCAAAAGATGTGGTAGAAGCGAAACTTAAAAAGGGTGAAAACAAATCCATGTTTTTCAATGGCGGAATAAACGAAATGTTTTGTATATATTTTAAAACAGATAAACCTATAGTGATTATTGAATACAATAATTATATGTCGGTTGTTGATAGACAGGACCAAATATCGTCATATTATCCTTGCAAACGAAAAACCATTCGTTGGTATAAGAAAATATTTATCCACGTTTTGCAAATGAGTTTAATAACTGCATACTATTTGCACAGAACATACTCCAAAGAAAATATGAGACTATACGATTTTTGCTTGGAGGTAATAAGAGATCTTCTGGCTCTACAGTCTGTGCCAAATATTGCCTGTGCTACAACTGCTAAAAATACTATTCATAGTTTAAGCAAGATAGAAATAACAACAAAAGAACAAACTGGACATCAGGAAACAAAAAGCAAACCATTTATGAATGTAAGGCATGTCCTGGATCACCTGGATTTTGCATCCAGTGTTTTAAGGTGTACCATACAAAAAATTAAATGTTATTTTTATCAATTGTTAACTTGGTTTGTTTTCTAAATAAATAAAACTATTTTGTAATAGCATTTAGAGTAATGCTCCGATCAGAGTATATGGCATCGACGAAAAACTTCTGTAATCAACGTCGCACACTCCGAACGGAGTGTTTTTTTATGATATTTTTTTCTTAAAACTACCTTAGAATACTAAGTACTTCATACCTATTAGCTTTTTAATATTCGAAAAAATTTGTTGGTTCCTTTGCAGAAACCAAAATTATTGGTGGCAGTCAACCTGTTAAAAGCATTCACTTCGTTGTAAATTTTTATATTAAGAATAAAGAAATCATTACCGTGTAGTCAAAACTAGTCACTGCAAAATAATGTTTAAAGTGGTATAAAAAAGTAAACGTGTTTTCTTTATTCTTAATTCAGCTGTCATTTTAAAATACCTTTAACCCCTAATAATATTTATAAAGAAAACTAATTTATACTATTCCAATATACCTCGATAATGTGAAGAATCTTTCACAAATTCGGTTGAAATCATCAAATGTTTCTAATAATTTAAATACCTAAGATATTTAATAAAAAGAGAAATCAAAAGTGCTTAATAATGTATTAAAGCAAAGAATACTGGCTTTTTTATTCACATATAATTTTCGTTTCCGTAGCTTTTCGTTGGATCGTTTTCCCTCAACATGGAATATATTATTTTTGTATTCGTTAATATGTATTTTCCCTTATATTGGCAATTTCCATATATATTTTTTTAAAGCTACCCTTTGTTATTGCTCAACTGCTCTTATTCTTTCGTCTATTTCCTTTCCTGTGTTTACAAATACACCGTTCCTCCTGGCAGTTTTCCCACTTCACTTATATGCTATGACTTACACACACTTATGGGTGGTAATGTTTGACTGCATTTAACTGCAGGAAACTATAGTATGTATTTAAACTTCATGTAAGTTATATAGCATGTTTTAATTCAGCCTTCAGGCTCACATAAATATTTTTAAATTGTACATTTTGCATAACAATATATTATTTAAAAAAATATATTATATTCATTAAAATTAACCCATAGGTTTTGTAATAATATAAATCGCAGTTTTATATGATAAATATCTGAATCAGATGCTTACACCCCCTTAATATACTCATGAGAACATTAATTTATTTATTTATAGAAACTCTCTTTTGCAAATGATGAAATTAATACCGCAGCCAAATAGTAACAGTTGCCAATTTTCTCTTTAAGAACTGTTATCATTTATGATAATAACCTACTAGATGTGTAACAAAACCATTAAGGTATTCTTGTAAATGACATTTTTATAATTATACATAATTAACTATTAACCATTTTATTTGAGAAACATTAGCTTAGAAAACTTTAAATAAAATACTTAGTTGTGTTCCTTAATACTTATTAGACAATAAGAACAATAAAAGGACAATATAAAGTTTTTTAAAGTTCTCTTTTTCTAAATGATTATATAGTTTTTAAGTACTCTTGTTAGACAAAGCAGATCATATTAAAGATCTGAGCGTTAACTGTAATTCTTTCAATTTGGCTCATATATCGATATTTCAAATCTTGGCCGCTTCTCAGATATACAAAGCGGCATTTAAATGATTTTTGCGATTACTACAGTTGTTTTTTTCTGTATAATTCCTTATTCTTACGAACTTTCAGAGCAGTAGTTATAATATATTCCCCATAATTGTAACAAATAGCAATCAAAGTTCATATTCTTTCTGTAAGAGCCTTACATCTACACGTTTTATTTATTTCGGATATCGTAATCACATAATGAAAAAATAAACATAACTACATTAACATAAGTGAAAACAATCGATATGAGCACTTTAGATGGCAGAACCGATTATACCATTACAACAAAGATTAGAAGCTGTCCTATTTTGATTTATTGGTGAGCACGCCCAAATGTTTGTGTATTGTTTAAGAGATTATTACTTGTTTAAATATTGTTCATGTCTCATAATATGTTTATATTGTTCCTACAAAGGATGTAGGTTGAAACTAGAAATAATCACGGTTTAAAGATTATTTCCTTCTATAAAACTTTCAACTATAGTAATTAATATTAATTTTGATAATACTTTTGCCTTAAATTATCTTTTCTAGTTAATATGTGGTTAAAATGTACTAATATAAACATTTTATCGAACAGACCTCCACCTGGTGGACAAGGAGGAGGTGGTTTTGTCGATGGACCATATAGACCCGGTTTTGATGGAGGTTATCCCGAAGATAGTTATCCAGGAAGGCCCGGTTTTGGTGGAAGGCCTGACTTAGATCGACCTGGATTTGGAGGACCTGGAGTAGGAGGGCCCGGTTACGATGGAAGGCCGCCTTTTAAAAAGTTCGACACTTGTACATGCTCTGCACGATTCAACTGCCAGAGCCCTGGAATTTCATACGTAAGTTAATGCATTGCTTACATATAGCTCCTCGAAAACTCTAATTTCGATATTCTAATTTTTCTGAATTACACAGGGTCATTGTGATGCAGGAAAGTCATATTGCTGTTTTAACAAGCACGGACAAATCGATATCGAGCCGCCTCCAAGCAGGCCAATCCATTCGCCAGAAAATGGTATTTTAGTAGGTCCAGGTCATGGAAGTGGAGGTTATGGCAAACCCGGTTATGCAGGCAGGCCAGGTCTGGGAAGGCCTGGATATCTCGGAGGTGGTGGAGGTTCTATACGACCAGGCGGCGGCGAAGGTATTTTAGTGGGTCCTGGAGGACCTACAGGAATAATAGGAAGACCAGGTACATAATTATATATAAAACACCTTCTAAAATGTTTAGAATTAAAATTAATATATTTAGTGTAGTTTCTATACAGACGTTTCAAATAAAGAGAAATAGCATTGTTAAAAGTATATTTCTTGAAGATCTAAAATGTCTTAAGCTCTTAATCAAATTAAGTAAAATTCAAAACATTAAAACATACATCTTAGTAACAAATTGGTTATAAAAACAAGATTATTTTTAATCACATCGGTGTCGTCGTAAAGACTATAACGAAATTTGCGCGAGGGAAAGAAGAAATAAGGAAGTTAATTTAGTGTTATTATATGCTGTATGACGATAAAGCTATTTTTCAATTCATGTCGGTTCTCTACGTACCTGCAATTTTCATTTTATCATTTTAATTTAGAAATACAACTACATATAAGTTTTTGTGGCTATTTTAATTCTTCTTATTGTTCTTATTTTTATCATGGATTCATATTTATCATAAAGTATCATAAGATAGCATACTTTCAGGTTTTACTTATTTTTACACTCTTTATATATAACAACATTTGAATACTAAACTAATAAAAAAACATTTAAATTAAACACTAAAAACTAAATGTCGGATTGTGATCTATATTATAATGAACGAAATGAAATTCCTTACTTCACTTATTCGTTTATTAATACCAGATGTACATTTTGAGTACTATATACTCAGCTCCCTTGGTTGTTACGGCTATCCTAACAACCCTTAATACGTAAATAACTATTATAACCAAACAAACGTTGAATTGAATTATAATTTAATATAATATTACTATAAATTAATTTGCCAAAAAACTTAAAATCTTTAATCTTATCATTTAAAATTTCAGGTGGATATGGTAGACCCGAAAACGGTGTACTAGTGGGTCCTGGAGGTCCGTTCGACAGGCCCTACGGCCGTCCCTACGGTCGCTCCGCGGGAGATGTCAAAAAGGAATGAAGGGCCCCATTGCCGGCCGTTCCCCATCATCGACTTTATTATTTATTTTGCCGTTACACTCATGGAAACACAACAGAAGCATTGTTTTTACGAGGTGGAAACTTGAGGGCGCGCCAAAAATATAATTCACCGATTCGAAACAGAAATAAATCCCGCAATTTCACAATGAGTCCGCGCTAGCTAAAATAAAACTAGAAAACATTCGAACCGCCTTAAATATTACGCTTATCCACGGATATATTCAACAAATCGTGAATGTATATATTCAATGAAAACCTGATAATATTTTGACAAGCTCGTGCGTAAGCAGAAAATAACTTGAATTTAATAACTACTGTCGAATTTCTAAGTAGCTCTTTCGAGGAAAACTATTTCATTATATTTTATCAGAAAAGGAATTAAACTAAACCCTTGACTGACGTAGACTGAAATAAATCAATATTATAGCATTATTTATTCATCAATTTCAAACTAAGAACATTTTAGCTTCCACAAAATTTCTTAATAACTTCATATTTTAATGATTTTAGAGAGTAGTATATTTCGATAAATAACTGAAACGACAAAGCTTACTTCGACTATAATCTGTCACAATATAATCATGGTATATAATTAATTAAATTTATTACATATTATGATGTAATTAGTTTAATTGCGGGGTGCTAAGTCTATATGAAATTATTAATTACTGAAATTATAACTTATTTAATATTTAATATATGTTGATTAGGTTTACATATATGGCTTACAACTAATTATTTGCAAGAATTACCTTTAATGAATACAGTAAACACTATAATAGATATTTAATGCTTCTTTGAATATTTCATATCGTTATAAATAGGTGTATTATTATTATTATTTGTAATACTATTCTCAAGTTTCCACTTTTTACAATAGATAGATAGATGAGCGTTTAAGACTGTGTATTACCATGTTCACAAAGTTACCATTTATTTATTGATACTCGTATATAGATTTATGAAATAAAAGTTATTTTTATTTTTAAACAAAAACCCTTATTTTTCCTAGTATCTAGTATATTTTTAATATTTCATATAATTTCTGCTTTAGTCATTTTTTTCAATATTTTTGTGTTTAATTCTAGCTACGTGTTGTTAAAGAAACTTAAATGATTAGTTGCTTATTTTTTTTAAAATAAAGAAATAAGGTAAACGTAAATCATAAAATCACTCGACCCAATTGGTGTATAGGGCCAACTATCCTAGTGAGATAAAAAAGTTAACATCTTAAGATGTATAAAACAAAATCATTATAAGGTGTAAAAACTGGAGAAAAAGAAAATAATAAAGTGCAACAACCTAATTTGGCATATTTAGATTGTTGCACTTTATTATTTTCTTTTGTCTCGTTTCTTTTTCTCCAGTTTTTACACCTGGTCAAAATATTGCCCTAGTGGCTACAATTGCCTGATATAAATCTTGAGCTAATAAGAGTAATAGGTCGAGTTGAAGAACATATGAAACCGTGAACTAAACCTTTAAGATCTATACATCAAATTTTGAAATGAATTAATTTTTATGTATGTATGTTCCTGTTTGTTTTTTTCATAAAGTTGTAAAGTTAATAAATAAATAAATAAATAAAACTTAGGGAAGTAACGCCATAAAAATTGATAAATCGAGCTGGATGTTGTGAGTTGGGTCAACACGGCAGTGGGACAATCACAAAATGAAACTGTTGAAGTTATAAACTGTACAACTGATAGCTTATTTTATATGTTGGCAATCCTGCCGCTCTTGGAAATACAGTGCACGCCGCTTAATGTGATCACAACGGGACTCGGGGTTTTTGATAACAATAACCGATTGATAATAATAGCCGAAAAACAAAACTTTATTTTAAATAAAAATATATAACGTAACAAACTATAATAACGTAACATTTTGAATTCTCGACAATTATTTGTTATATAACTTTCATGTTGCTTCAATAGTTTATTAGCAGTTGGCAAAAAGTGTCAAAAATTTCAATTTTTATTTTTTTTCTCGAAAGTTAAGAATTATATGAAAAATATATTTTAACAAAATGTGTTCAGTTTCTCATTCTCTTTAACTTTTGTTCGAAAAGTTTTGTAATATTTTGCATATTAAAAAAAATATCGGAAAAAAACAAAAAAAGCGTCGAGTAAACACCCACTTCGGGTTTATGAATGTTTACCAAAAGCTTTTCAGTTCCAGTTTTTAACGATAAAACCTTAAGTTTAAAGTTTCATCTCAATCGGATCAGTCGTTTTGGAGATACAGCACCCACGGACAGACAGACAGACACACACACACAGACACAAAAAAAATTTTTCCAGAAATTAGTTTAATGGACTCGGGGGACCTCAAAACGGATATACCGCAAAAAAAAATTTTCAAAAAAAAATCACGATCACAATACTTCCCCTATATACACTTCGTATATAGGGAAAGTAAAAATGATAACATAAACCGAAATCATGATTACTATAAACGAAAATTTTTGTATGTAGTATTACACGTTCGGCCCGTTCTTCGCAAAAGTGATAACAATATCCGATTGATAACATTATCCGTGATTCTAATAAGCGGCGTCTACTGTAGTTAGTTAGATATTTTCTATAGTTAGTCACGGTAATTTCGTGTTCACGTCGGCTCGATTAATATATGTCGTTTTAGTGTGCTTCGTGCGTGTTTTATTCCCTAACTCTATTAACCATCACAGGTTATGGGTTCAGGCATGCTTTAAAGTCGCATACGCATTTAAGGTTGGGAAATTCGAACACATAATTCGGACATCGACATTCCGACGTAAACAAACGAAAAATGGCTGCCGTGAATCAGCATTCGGACGATAGCAGTCGTGTCGTAGTTAGCATTCGCAAACTAGCCAACGATGAACAGTGGGAAACTTAGAAGTGGCAAATTGAACTTTATTTGAAAGAACAATGTCTTTATTCCATTGTTGATGGTACGCGACTGTGTCCATCGGCACCTGTGGGCAACGCCGATCCGTCCGACAGTCGGAAACTGGCAACGAGACAACGCGCGCGCTGCTCGTATACTCGGTACTGCCCTCGATGAAGAAGCTGCCATTTACGTTTGTAGGAAAACTGACGCGAAAGAAATTTGGGATACGTTGTTATCGGTGTTTCAACAACCGCCCCTACAGACTGTTCTATAATTTCTTCGAGATCTCGAAAGATGATACTACTTCGTCACGAAGCACACTTCTCAGGTGGCTAATATATTCGATGACATTTTCGCAGAATTACGAAAGGACAACCTGAGCGCCATCCTTTCGCTGTCGCTGCTTCACCATCGAATCTTCAAAACACTTGGTTCCGAATATCAATATTATCGTTCAACATGGTATCATGTTCCAGAAGTCGAGCAAACTACAAAGCTCCTCGTTGAAAATCACCACAGACGTCTGGAGCTTTTTACGCAAAATCTCGACCACAGAAGCCACAGAAAAAATCAAAACCAGTGCCTTTTTCGATAAATGTAAAAGGAAAAGGCAAACGTGCGTGTTTGCACTGCAAGAAGGTGGGTCATCTTATCGCCGATAGCAGAAAACGTGCAGCTGCCGAGCAGAAAATGGTAAGCTCAAATGTCAATAATAATTCTGACACAACTTCGAAAAACAGCAAACCAGGTACGTTCATCGCAACAGGCCTAGCTGTTGATGCAGACTTCGTTCCCGTTGATTCTTGGGTTTCGGATTTCGGCACCTCACATCATATAACAGCAAACAAACAGCATTTTCTCATCGAAAACCGTCGGACAACTGATTAGTGTCGATGTAAACAACCCAATGTCTACCGACTCGATTAATAGTTTCCGATATTATGTAGCCTTCAAAGATGACTATTCTCATTCGCATATTTTTTTATGAAAGAAAATTCAGAAGTTACTTTGCATTTGGAAACATTCCTAATTGAGTGCAATATTGCAGGCCATATAGTTAAAGCCTTTTGTTCGGACTGTGGCACTGAATTTGACTGAGAAACAGTGTTGACTCAGTTACGAAAACGAGGCATCGAGTTTCTTCCGTCAAGTCCCTACACTCCTTAACAAAACGGTGTTGCAGAACAAGCAAACAAACATATTGTTGAACTAGCTCGTTCAATGCTTTCAGTGAGCAAACTGCCAAAAACGTTTTGGCCTCACGCATGCGATACGGCAGTATTTTTGATAAATCGCACAGGGAAGTCAAGTGTTCCAGGCAAAGTTCCATTCGAGTTGTGGACTGGAAAGACATTCAACAGTTTCGAATTCTTCCGAATTTTCGGATCACAATGCTACGTCAATATTCCAAAGAAGTTTAGCTCAAAATTTGATGACAAAGCAGTACTTGGACATCTCGTTGGATACGTTAATGAGAATGATGGTTACAAGATTTGGATACCATCGACGCATCGATTAGTAAAGTCATGAGACGTTGCCTTTCGTCCAGAGAAGCTGTGCATAACAAACAACTTGAACTTCAAATCCCAGAAGAGACCAATCAAGATGAGGAAATCAACAACATTTCTGAAGACATCAAACACAAGTGTGAATCAACCAGCAGCACTTAAGATAACAGCAATTCGGATCAGTATGACACTGATGACAGCGACACCTCAGAAGAGGAAGCAACTCCCATCCAAACCTGATACTTGGAACGGACACGAGACAGCCAGTGAGATTTGATAACTACGAAGTAGAATACACACCTCGTCGATCCCAGGCAAACAGTGCTGTGACGTGTTTGACAGAAGCCGTTCTGGAAGAACTAGAGCCAACCAACTTCAACGACGCCAAGAAAATTCACCATTCAGATAAATGGGTGAGTGCAATGAATTAAGAAATAAGGGCCTTTGAGGAAAACCAAACGTGGGACCTGGTACAATTACCACCTGGCAAACGCGCAATAGACAACCGTTGGGTACTCCGTTTAAAATATAAATCTGATTCAGTAATAATTAGAAAAACACGAAAATATTTCGTAAAATCTACAACAAATGAATCTTATTAAGACTACAAGAAACAAATTACCTTTGAAACAACTACTTCTCTAGCTAATACTTCGACAGACATTGAATGATACAAAAGTAATTTGCGTGTTACAAAATAGCAAGGCAACACTAGAAAGAACTTCGTTCAAACTAGTTGCTTTGATTGCTATTTTGTAACACGCAAATTACTTTTGTAATAAGAAATTAAAAATTTAATAATAGAAATTATCTATGAGAATAAATGAGGCATTCTACAACTATTCGAGCTAATTCACGTGTGTATACTAATGTAAATTAATATAAAACAGAAATAGAGATTCCCACAAATGTATTTAAAATGATTCACCGTGTAAAAAAGGCTTGACTTAGTAAAAAAAAAATTAACAACAGATCTAAAGCGCTCCGGTGGCAGTTCTCTTGTTTGTGGAGATATTTTATTAAATAAATGTATTCCAAAATAGTTGGTCCCAGCGTGTGATCTGGTAAGCCTAAGTCTTTCTTGGTTTAAATCATTTTTGTAGCGAGTAGCATAGTTGCGATGATTGTTTAGTGGATAGTCAGTTTGATTTTTTTAATGTGACAAAGACACCAGGATATATACACACGAAAACGTCAGTATGTTTAATGTAGTAAACCAAAACTTGCAATCACTCCGATATCTGCAATTATTCGCAAAGCACGTCTTTGCAAGGCAAAATTTCTGTCGCGTCAGGTGAAATGCCCCCAAACTAGAATGCCATAACGAATATGTGTTTCTATAAGCCCAAAATATGCAGTACGGAGCACATCGGACGAGGCCTATGGCAGAACCTACAGTATCTGACTGGGCCTCCGTCAAACGCATATTTCGATTCTTGCGAGGTACCACTGATATGGGACTTCTCTATGCTCCAACTGGCAGCGGAGTACGGGAATATTCCGGCGCAGACTTCGCTGGAGATATCAACACTCGAGAATCAACAAATGGTTTCGTTTTCATAAACAAAAGTGCAGTATCCTGGACTTCTCAATTACAGAAATCGGTCGCGCCTTCAAAAACTGAGGCATAATTTGTATCTGCTAGTGAAGGTGCAAAGGAACTAATGTAGCTTAATAGGTTATTATCTGATATTTATCGATAACGCCAGTGCAATTAAACTAGTGAAGAACCACGAATTTCACAAAAGATCAAAACATATAGAAATGCGCTATTACACAGGGGGACATTGATGTGGAGTTCGTAGTTCAGAAAATCAACTAGGATATATGTTTACAAAACCTTTGAATTCAACAAAATTTCAGAACATGTGTTCCAAGATTGGTCTTCATAACTGATATTTGTATTACTCTGTTATAATTACTAGTTTTTCAGTTTACGGGGAAGTGTTGAAATTATAATCTGTACAACTGATAGCTTATTTTATATGTTGGCAATCCTGCCGCGCCTGTTAATAGTTAGTTAGGTATTTTCTATAGTTAGTGTTTAACAATAAAAACACGAGATACTTACTTAATTTGAGTTTTATAAAAGTAAATAAGCGAATCCAACTTAAATAAAATCATAAAACGTTTGCACAAACATCTATATGTAATAAAACACAACCATAATAGAATTAACGGTTAATAAAATGGAGAAGTTACAAGATTATATCAACAATTTAACGGAACGGTTAACTCCATGTATTTCAATTTCCTGTATTTAAACTCAATCAACCGATCACCAGGCGGCACATCAATGATAGGAGTTACGCTATTGAACAGCAATTGTTTAATAAAATTTGAAGGGAAACCATTGTTACAAAGAAGTTTGTGCAACGTTCTCAGATTTTTGTTCAAAAAGGTAGGATGACAAATTATAGAGACACGGTTCCTAGTAGCTTTTAGAATATAAATTTTTAGTATCAAGGGGTGGTTAGAATAAAAGTTAATATACCTTCCAGATGAAGTGGGTTTTTAGTACCAGACAAGAATAATTAAATTTTCTTCCTTCCTTATCAAATCCGAATCCAAAAACGGGACACAACGATCTGTCTTCTGATCAGTTACAATTCACAACTGATTAAAAGACAGGATTAAAACTATTGAAAATTTGTAAAGTGTTCTCAACAGACAAATCAAGTCATCAACGTATTTCATGATAAAGGAGAACTGAAACGGCAAACGTGGAATAACCATAGTAGCTATGGCCAAGGATGAAGTTAAGAGTGAGGAGAAATGAATTTAAATCGAAGTTACAATATTGTTGGATGATGTCCCATTTAATTTCAATAATATGCAAAACTAAAGTCTTAGGTATGTCTGTAAACAGGGAAACTACGTCT
Source organism: Ontholestes murinus (assembly GCA_963969525.1). Lineage (NCBI taxonomy): Eukaryota > Metazoa > Arthropoda > Insecta > Coleoptera > Staphylinidae > Ontholestes > Ontholestes murinus. Next base: position 34,398,529 of record OZ018390.1, read on the forward strand.
AAAGATAACAGTACGTAGACAGAAGGAAACATGAAATTATTATATTCAGCAGAGTTTTTAACATTATATGTTCTGTAGTCACCCAAGGCACTGGTGAGGACGCTGGCGATAAAGGTAGAGATTTCAGTTAATGGAGCTTTCATGGAAACTACTATGGGACGTAAGGAAAGTTCAGGTTTGTGGATTTTGGCGAGGCCGTAAAGTTTCGGAGCAATAGCGTTATAAGTTAACAGTCTGTTCGCCGATACACCCTTTTAATTTAAGTTCCTTAATGAACTTTTTATATTTTTGTTGATATGTTGAAGTAGAATCCTTTCTCAACAAGATGTAAGTTTTCAAATCATTGACGAGAGAGTGCATCAGATCAATGTACCTCACCCTATCAAGAGCTCCCGTTACTGCACTCTTATCCGAATTAACAACAACCACCTCTAAATGCTGCTTCAAAAATCTCCTACACTTAACCCAATCGTTCATATCACTAGCCAACCGAGCACCCGACTCAAGATAATTAGTGATAATATTCGTGACATGTGCCCTTGAGGATGCAACTGCAATATTGATTCAACGTTAGCCAGTAATCTGTCAACATGTATATCTCTAACGTTGATGGGAAAATTAAATTTAGGACCCAATGATAAAACATCTATTGTTAGAGGCGAACGTTTACAAAATAAATTAACAATAATAATTTAATACCTATAAACGTTTACAGTTAACAGGTATAAAAGTACCACTAACATTTTCCTGCTTCTGTCTTTTAAAAAAAGGCAATGACTAATTGCTTGAATCTTTTTTTTACATTTTGCAGATTCCTTAATTGTATATCTCATAGTTAGAAAGCTATTGCATATAACGTATGTGATACTTCATCACCGGTTAAGAGATAATAATACATCATATACATGGGACCCAAACCAGAGCAGCCTCCCGTGTGATTTGATCTTACTTTTGGGGCTTTCCCAGGCCTTTTGCTATACAAACATTATCACACTAAACCTGACATCGTTTTTGTTTATTTCAGAGATGTAAATTGTTTATAGATGATACAATATTCGATGATAATAATAGATCATTATTCTGACTACTTCATAAACTTTGTAGTGGCGAAAGAAAATATGAGGAATGTTTTACTGCTTGATAAATCATAATATTTAGGCGCTTATCAAATTATAGTTATTGTATATATGAACGACAACGAATTAAGTGGCCAGAAGTAAGGAGCATCGTTAGTTGTGAAATAAAATTGCAATATGTATATTTGTTCTCAAAAACGATTATAGTTAAATTTCACCCAATCCTGATAAATTTCAGGTAATTTGAATCCTAAACTTTTATGTAATATACGATTTTTTTAAATGACCTCTATTCATATTTAGGAAATACAGGACGCTTTGTGTTCCGACGTATATCCACTTTATATCACAAAGTCAATCGAAGACGTCTGTACATAAATATTCAACACCCAGTATCATAACAGATACTATATACTGATGTGATACAAGCAGCGTGATATACTTTGCGAACCCTTAGGGAAGACAGGAGAGAATTAGGGTCTAGTACAACCGCAGCAAAACCTATCTACCTGGACCCTAAGTTTCACCAAACGGGCACTAATATGAGTTTGGAATGGCATAGACCCGTTGAAATTATTACTAGAAATTGACTCAAATGTATGAAAACATTTTTTATACAAAACATGTTTCCTGTGTGGTCTTATCAGACAACAAAAATTAACAAAAGTTATCTTCAACTCTGAGTATCAAAAACTACTGCAATATCAAAAATACGTTCTCTGCTTTTCTGCAAATAGTTATAATTGTATCACCAGCCATGTAGATTTATTTATTTATTGATTTATTTCTTACCAAACAAGCCAAAAGGCCAATTACATAGTACAATTAATCAATTAAAATACAATAACAAAAATTCTTAACAAAACCTTTCTAGATAAGCAATAACAGATGATTTAAAGGCAGTAAAAGATGGAGAATATAGTTAAGGTTCAGTGTGCGATAAGAGAAAGTTTTTGCATGTTTTTAATGTAATAAAAATTAAACTTTCGTGTATATGATGTTGCTGAACATTTACTAATACTAATCATCAATTTCTTCATATAACACCAGTTTAGTATGGTATCATAAGCTTGGTTGCAAATATATACAATCAGCATCAGTGGTAATAATATTAAAAATTTCCAAATCATCTGCATATAATAAAGTTTTACATTTAATTTCGGATCAGACGCTAAAAATAATAAGAATATAAGAGGCCCCAAATTAGAACCTTGAGGTACACTAATAGTAGCTAAATACATATTAAATTGAATGCCGTTAATTTCCGTTAAACATTTTGGTACCGTTTCTGTATTTAGGAGCGAATCACATTTATAACGTTAGCACTCAAATCACAATCCTCAAGCCACAATATTAACAATTCATGGTCAAGCTTATCGAAGGCCTTAATTAAATCAGTGTAGATGACAACAACCTGCTGACCAGTATCCATAGCTTCAGATATAATTTTTGTGATATTAGTTAGGTTAGTTGTTGTAAAACGCATTCTTACGAATCCATGTTGACATCAAGAGTGGCACTCTTAGTAACTGTTAAGAAGATATTCGAATACCTTAAATATATTGCTCAATTTGGAAAAAGGTCAATAATTTTCAATTCTAGCTTCCAAACATTAGGAAATGTTCCGCTACTTAAAATGAGGTTAAATATAAAACACAATGGTTCACGCAGAACATCTGCTGTAACTTTCAATATTAAGCTGAGAATTAAATCGATACCCATATTTAAGGTAGTTTTCAGACCAAGAAGTTGTTTTCTTACGTCAGATACATAGAATTTAAAAGCGGCAATGTGAGTAAAAACAGTTGTATTTTAACAAACAGGCATAGAGTTTGGATCAAATGACCTACTGAAGTAATTCTGTTTTTAAAAGTAATAATATCATCTTGTAAACTCTACTTCTCAGTTTTCAATTTGGTCATATCAGATAGCATTAGCATTATTGTCAGTTAACTTATCACATTTATTTGATAGTTGACTAACGGTTTCCTTCAATTCTTTGAATATATTTATTAAGTCAGTTAATACATTGTACTCACTGGAGCCGGAAGTAATAAGCAAAGGGTTCGACAAAGGCAAATCATCGCTGGAGCTGCAGGTGCTAGATGATCATTATATTTATTGGAGTAAATAACTTCGCCTTTATTAGTACGTATCAGATAACGGGTCTCCAACAATTATTGCAGTCCCGGGTGGCGTTGGAATCAAATACGTAGGTCGATTCTTACATGTGCCAAATAAATTAAACTGATATTTTAATTGTCAAACATACATATGTTTTTGAGTAAACATATTATAATTATTTATTAATGTTAACAACACTTTAAATTCACATTTAAATTATGTTTGACAATTAAAATGCCAGTTCAATTTATTTGGCACATGCAAGAATCGACGTACGCATTTGATTCCAACGCCACCCGGGACTGCAATAATTGTTGGACACCCGTTACTTTAACAGTGCAGAGCAATTGGGATAAAAGACTGAGTTGTACTTTTTACATTTCACAAACTCGTTTACGGCTTTCTTATTTTTCTACAGAAGCTATCCTGGACCATTATTAATTGAGAATTGTTGTAGTCTTACTTTGGTAAATAAATTAAATACACACTTGATACTTGACGTTGATCAGAGATTGAGAGATCTTTAATATACTCGGATACTACACAAGGTTGCAACACCATTTATCGAGATAGAAAAGAGGATTACGCTAATTGAAGAGACCTGCGTTATACAGTTATCCTACACATGGAGAAAGAGAGAGAAGGAGATTGAGAGAGGGAGAAGGAGAGAGTGACACTTTTACTCGGATGCGAAAATGCTGGAATGACGTTCTCTAAACCCTAACTTAATTTAATAGCATCAATTCTCATGACTAAAGTAAAGAAAATTACTCAGGTTTTATATTAATATAACTGTTCTATAACTAGAAGTGAGATTGCGGGTTTTTCCAGGTATTACAAAAAAACAAACAAAAAGCCCTTGCCCTTCTGACTAACTTGTATATATTTCTGTCTTTTTTTGTAATATATCTTCTTCTTCTTATGGCCTCACGTTTAATTTACACAATTTCCATTGTTGTTCTATTTTTTTCTCATAGCTCAAGTAAGTAGCACGTGCGGGAAACTATTTAATCGAAGCCTGCTGTAAATCGATGTTGAGCATCGCCAGGGTATTGGTTCCAGAGGGTACCGCAGTGCTAATTCCTTAATAGTCGTTCACGAAGACGTTTTCTGCGTTCACCGTTAATAAGACAAATGACAAGCTTTATTTTAGATGGCATATGATTTACGGATTCCTTTATTGACCACGACCCGCCTTTGCATAAAGATGATGAGATATTTTTATAAACGTTAAAAGTTGATTTGTTATTTGCAAAAACTCATCTCAACTCTACATTCTGACTTGGAACATAGATTTATTATTGGTGTAATTTTTGATAAGATGTAACATACATTAAGACATTGTTATAAAATTATTTCTGATTTAAAATCGAAAATTGATCGCTTCCATAGTTAATCAAGAGTAGGTGAAGATATTGTTAAATCTATTGCAGAGAGTTTGCCCATTATGTTGGTAGTCCCTCCTTTAACTGTACATTTCGAATGATTTATTAGATCTACTCTCTAGTTTGGCAGTTCTAGATCACTGCTCTATCAAATCGATTATGACAGATATAAATTGAATATTATTGATACAACAATATTTTATAACATTCTTTTTGATTATTAAATTTTAATTGATATATTATGAAACGGATAATTATCTAATAACTAATCTGAATTATTAAATAATAACAAAAAGCCTCTCATTTTCTTTATTTTAATTTTTCTTACCAGATTTTAATACAATTTAAGGTAAGCATTTATATTAAATACCACCGGCTAAATATCTAACAAAACAAATTAATAAAAACAGATTTATGGTAATAAAACAGCCAGATTGCGCGATTTGTTATCAATTTTTGAACCCACGGATTATAACATCTACAATAAAGTGCAATGAAAGCTGATCAAATTGGTTTCATCAAAAATGTATTAATCTATAGGAAAATAAGGTCAAGTCGCACTAAGATCTATTATAAGTAAAACAGATGGTGCCGCAAATAAATGGTGTAAGTTTAGTTCTAAAGGTGTGAAGGCACAAAACAAAGTTACATACAATAATGATACAATAACAGATTTAAGGGGTTATACTAGAACAAAAGTTTGATGACTTTAAGATTTAATTCCAATATTGTTTTTCTGATCTTATTGGCAAAGACGATTCTCTCAATAGCAAAATTATTGGACTTGAAAAGGAAAATATGGACATGCAAAAAGAGATCTGCAACATGAAACACAACAGTCCAAGTGGCATTGGTCCAGCACAACTCGAGGAAAATCAAATCAAATATTTGAGGAAATCACTCAACGAATTAGTAGAGTTAATAACGACATCGTTATTATTGTCCTTGAGACCGATAATGAAAAAGACACTTGTGCAATCATAAATTTAATTAAAACCATCGATAAAGATATTATCATAAAGGTACAATCTATTGTTTAAGCGTTGTAGTAGATCCCTATGAGTCAATAACCAGCTATTAAAGGTATCTGTCTGAACAACATTGTTGTTCCCTGCCAACAAGTCTCCTAGTTGGAGACAGATACTCGTATTTAACTATGGAGTATTTAATTCTCCGTGTTAACTATCGATTAAGATATTACCATAAAGTGTCATTGGGTGCCATGTCGGGGCTGTAAGTGGATGACCCATCAATTCTATCATTTGTGTGTCTTAATACTCGTTTGTTGCAAGTTTTGTTGGCTTTGCTTCACATTGAAACATCAAAACTGCCGATTGACCTTTTCTTTCTGGAACATATGCATAATTTCACGACTTGCCACCTGTGACGGCTTTGGATACATCACAGTTGTATTTTGAAATAATTTTATAGCACCAATCGACACGAGCATTTTTTGATCATCTGTCAACAGATGATGATTCCAACGCGCACACAACTTTCGAACACCAAAGTGTTCGTGCAAAATCTTATGTATGCTGATCGTACTAAAGCTTAACAATCTCTCAATTTTGTAATATGACATGACGATCTTCTTCAATTAGTTTTCGCACAGCATCGATATTTTCCGACACAGCGACCGATTTTGGATGACCTTTTTTAACCTCGTTCGCTAGTCAATTTCATTTTTTGGGCCAAGATAAAATTTTCAACTTACATTGACGAAAATGTCAAACTTTACGATGGCAATCTCAGATTTCACATGGCAATACCAGTGTTTCCGGTTCTCAATACATAAATAGCAACCCTTGTAATAAATATGCGTATGATGTTATTTATTTGTCTCAAAACTTGAAATTATTATTGTTAAGTATTATTATTAAGATTAATATTAAAGCATCGGAGGTTTGTTTTGTGTGTTTATATATTCCTCCATCCAAACCTATAACACCGTAAGCAACTGTGTACGACACCCTTGATACAATTCAAATCAGTTTTAATCCTTGGTCAGATGTGGTGATTTCAATATTCCAGATTATACAAATGTGTTGGATGATAATAAAACGTAAGAGTTATTGTTAAGCACCACCCATATCTTTCTTTCTCTTGTGACTTTCTTTCGATCGGATATATAAATGCTCAAGACAATAAAAAACCGCCGAAGCATTCGCAAAATATTTTTTTACTTATATATAAAAAATATCTGAATTTAATTTGGCCAAAGTAACTTTATCTAATGACGTTGAAAGTTTTTATAGTGTACTAAATTTTAGATTCATTTATAGTCTGTTCGTTGGATCTTTCGTCGTACGTCACAAACTACCGCTTCAAAAAACGACGAAAGTTTTACAGTGCGTTCTTTTTCTAACGCATTTGGTTTACTTTATCAGACTGAATGTTTTTGCGTCGTTTCTCGAAGCGATAATTTGTGACGTACGACGAAAGATCCAACGAACAGACTATAACATTGTGTCCCGAAGCAGAAATATAGAGTTACGCCACGTCTTTCTCCGTCTTGGTTTAGCTTGAAATATTATTTTAGAAAATTGTATAATAAACGTAAGTTATTTACCTTGTTAAAATTTGTCACCTGTACGAAATTGACTAGATGATAAATAGGGACCATGTAGACACTATAAGAACAGCAGAACAAACTACTAGCTCTAGTCCAAAGCATGTTTGGAGCTATATCAATTGTAAATATTCTAGAATCCGTTTTCCTGGGGTCATAACATATAAGAATAATAGAGTTGATTCTCCGTTGAACTTAGTGAATTCATTTGCTGACTACTTTTCCTCTGTATACGGGAACATATTTTCTCAAAGTGAAGAGCGTTTCACCTTCTCTAATAACATAAATACCTTGTTTAATATTAAACATATTCCTGCTGAGAACAAAACTTAAAAGTAACTCAACTTCTGGTCCTCGTCAAATCCCTTCATTTATTGTACTCAACTGTATTCACTCAATTTTGGATCTATTGAAACATATATTCAATCGAATAATTAATATTTTATGTTTTCCTTCCTGTTGGAAAGTAGTTCGTGTTACTCCAGTAATGAAATCTGCTAACAAGCAAGATTCCATATTCAACAAATTTAAAAAAAATTGAAATCATTATTTCTTGAATGTTGTCGGCGTTAACTTGGTGGTACATTTTAATAAGATAATTAAAACACTTTAACTTTGTTTAACCACATAAAATGTAAGTGTATTTTATGTGGTTAAACAAAGTTAAATTGTTTTAATTATGAAATCATTATATCGAGTAAAATTTACTTCTAGGCTGAAGCAAGTATGTAAACAAGATAGCATGATCTACCACCACAAACTTATTAATTTTCACTGAGTTTGTGTCCTGTCATCTGGATTGGTGGTTACAGATCGATGTTATACATACTGATTTTTGAAAGGCTTTCGTCTCAATGCGCCCTGACATCTTGCTTGTTAAATTAATTTCTTGGGACTTAATGATAAGGTGGTCGAACTCATGGCATCATATTTATGTGATAGATCGTAGTACGTAGAATGTAATTATTTTTGTTCCAAGCATTTTTACTCTGCTAGTAGTGTACCTCAGGGCACAAACCTTGGACCTTTATGATTCCTGTTATTTATGAATGATATAGTTGATATATATCATCAAATATATAATATATATACATGTTGATCTGCCAGGCACTTTGAGCTGACTTGTTAACTATAGAAAAGGGGCGTGAAATGAACAACCTGGATCTTAACGTTAGTAAGTGTTAGTGAATGTCATTCTCTCACAAGAAAGATAATTATCATTTTTCGTCATGGTTAAAATAATATTAATCATACTTCTTTCACTATGTTAATATTTAATATTTCCTGAATAACTACTAGAGAATATCTAGAAATGAAACACACTAATAACTTTGTTTGTATAACACCAAATTTATTTTTGCGACTCATGTTAAATTTTGTGTTATACAAACAAAGTTATTAGTGTATTTCATTTCTATTCAACATGTATAGAGAATATCTGTTTAAATGGCATACACCTTGAGTGAGTAAGTATTGTAGCATCTTTAAAACAATTTGCCACCAAATATATAAAACCATACACGATTGTAACCGTGCAATACGCTAACAGAAAGCAATGATTAGTATGATCTGAAACCAAAAGATGGTATTTTTTATTATCAATGAATCCTCTCAATATTTTATCAACGGGTAATTTTGAGACGAAAAAATAAATAAGTTTATTTGATGTGGCTTAATGAACAGTTATAAATGCGCGCTCACTTAAGTTATTTGAAAAAGACTATCAAAAAAAGTAATAAACTAAATTATATAAATACCGTCCAAAAAATAAACTCCTTTATACGAACTGAATAGGCCATTAAATTTAAGTATAAACTGCAAACGTTTTCGCAGCTTTCCTGAAATAAGTGCCAGTAAATAAGGCAACAAAGAAGCAGCAGATCGTGCACTTAATCATCCCGGCGCCAAAGATTTCATTACAATGGATAGGAATATGTTCTCCATCATACCTGAAAGGGTTTCGATACGCCATCGAGGGCCGCGAAAGCCCAAAATTTATCTTATATCGCGGTTTACATTCATTATTCAAACGAATCGCCGCCATAAAGCTCAAGGATAATTGCGCGAAGGTGGAGAAAGAAATTGCCCTCGAATCGCATTTGCTTATTGTTACAAGGGGAAAAGGCGGACTATGTGCTCTCGGCTTGGGGGCGAGCTGGGATTTGTGGCCAACCGCTTTGAAAATCCGGAGAGATAAAGAGACACTATTACGTTTTTTTTTTCTCTAAAGTGATTAAATTCTTTATCCATATCTTTTACAATGTTCACTTTGAAATATTATATTGTTATTACAAATGGATGTGAATCTACAAAAAGTAAATTATATTTTTTATGACTACTTTTCACACTCACTTTAAAGATTACGGAATATTTTATATTAATTATAAGTAGATTAAAAGTAAAGAAACATAATTAAACTTAATATAATAAATGAAAAAAAGGCAAAAAGACTACAGGTCAATTTCCCAGATGGACTAATTGATGTATAAATTAAATATAATTTTAATTGATATAAAAATCATTAATTTTAAATGATTATAACTAGGTACTTACCTATAGTAGTAATTACGATTATAGAATAAAATAAAGCTCCTGCTAAACTCCATTGCACGTTTTCAGTGTTTTCATCGCCGTCCCATCCGTCTTTGGTGATGGCTTTCAGGAGGGCAGTCTCGAAATCCTTCAGGCTATCAATCACTGACCGTGTAAAGTTCTCCTCTATGAGAACGTGATCCTTTGTGGTCAGCTTCCACAGCTCATCCGTGATATTCGAACGCATTTTACCTATATTCCGTTTTACCTGCATAATAATAGAATACGGTTAGTTAGCAATCGCACTTTACATATATAATATTAGCATTTAATATCAAAGGTAATTTGAAAGGACTATTAACTAAACTGCCTAAATGAATAACTGAAAAGGAGTTTTATTTAATTAGTATACTTATGCTTGAATGTTTTCGGCGTTTACTTGGTGGTACATTTTGATTAAAATTAAATAAAACACATTTTTTTTAAATTTAGTATACTTATGATTTAAGCATGTGTACCTGATTTCTAAAATTCATATAGTATATAATCCAATTTTAAAAAACTATTAGTTAGTATAAAGGTAATAAAAAAACCATAGAAAAATGGTGATTTGGCCATCATAGTACATTCCCTATATTTTTTTACAACACTATGAGGATTATGCAAAAAAGCTATTCTTAACAATTTGTTCACTTTTTAATTCTTTACAATTGTGAGCTGTTTATTTTGCAAGTATTTTTATCGTAAGCGTTGTATTGCATATGTAGAAGTTAGATATTTTTTTGTGGATACTATTTCACATAACCTTCAAGTTTACCCATCCATATGTTGGTAACGATTGCTTGGAATAAGTACATATTTACAGTAACAATTAATTATCTAACGCCTGCGTTAGCCGTGGTCACTAAGGCGCGATCTTCGGGTTCCGAATGTCCCGAGTTCAAATCAGACGACAAACTTGTTTTATTTTTAAGAGGTTTGTTTAATTTAATCTAATATATTAAAATTTTACAAATATACTAATTATAGACAGTTTAAATAATACGCATCCGTTGTATCTCTACTGTTTTACCCTACCGTGATGTATGCTGTCCAAGTTTGTGTATTTTTTTAAGTCACTATGATGGACCCCGTTAGTGTAAAGAAGTGTGTTCTTGTTTGTTGCCCCCAACTAATTTTCCATTATTCTTACAATGATTTCTTGTGCGATATGTAATGCGTTTATATTACCTATAAATTTAACAACCGCAATTAAATGTAATAGAAGCTGCAACAAATGGTTCCATGCAAAGTGTATATGCATCACGGATTTGGAATTGGAATTCTACCAGAAAGAAGGGGGGCAAAATTTAATGGTTCTAAATAGTATTGCAGTAACACATGTAAATTACTTGAAATTAATCGCAGTAATTTTTCATCCGATACAAACAAGTTTTAAAGTTTATTTCCTGTCAACAACACAATATATTGAATCTCTATTTCAACAACATTTTGATGCATTTAGAAAAGACTTCAGATTTTATTTTAACTCAATTAACACAAAGCTAGACACAATCAACGTTCGGCTTGATACTTTAGAGAAATAAAATGCTCAACTAAAAAGTGAAGAGACCAGAATTAAAACGGAATTAAATACTGTACATGTAAAAGCTTCTTCTGATGGCCCGATAATAGACGTAAGTGATTGGAATGTCATCGCAGAAGAAGCCAAACTGATAATGAAGCAGACGATTTAAAATTCATTGAATCAATCTTAAAGGACATCGGATGTAACCTCGTTTCAAAAAAAGTTTTCCGACTTGGTAAGCCTGTTGGAATAAAACCTACGCCCAACAAAATTGTTCTCGACAACAGTAATGGCGCAAAAATGATTCTACGTAATTCTATAAAACTGGCAAGTAATAATAAATATAATAAAAGGGTATTTATTAAAAACGATCGCACACCGAGGCATACGATCTGAAAATACGGGCGGAGCTTAAGTGAAGGATAGATGCAGATGAAACAAATATTAGAGTTAAATATAACCAAGGTGCACCCACCATCATTTCGGGAAACTGATGAACCCCCAGCGTAACTTAAACAAATTAGGTATAAATGTTTTATATCTAAATATGCTTGGATTATTAACAAAAATGAATGAGGTTTACAATAGTGTTGCAATAATTAACTTTGATGTATAAATGTTGACTGAAACTTGGTTACGGAATGGCGTCTTTAACACGGAATAATTTTCAGACGACTACATAATTTTTAGGCATAAATTGAAAGAAAGTAATTTACGGCTGGTCCCAAAACATTCCAGCATTCTTGGTTATTAACTGTATAACCTATTTTATCACACCTTTACTTCATATCTTTAATCTTTATTTATTAAACGTAACATTCCCTAATCTATGTAAAGTGGCTAAAATTACACCAGTTCTAAAATCTGGCAATAAAAATGATATGAAAGATTATAGGCCTATATATATAATGTTCCACGATATCCAGTCTTTTGAACTTCATTGAGTATCAAGCGAGTTGGATAATAGAAAACAAGTGGATGCTATCTATACGAATTTCCAAAAAGCATTTGATTCTATGGATCAACGTTTATTAATACATAATTTGAGTAATTTTTGCTTTGGAATTAATACGATACAATTAATTAATTCATATCTAACAGCTAGACGTCAATATGTTGAACATAAAGGCTATTTTTCTGATATTATTTGTCTATCTAGTGGCATGCCGCAAGGTCCTAATCTTGGACCTCTACTGTTCCTACTATTCATCAATACCATTGTAGACAGTATAGAATCAAACATTCTCATTTATGCTGATGGTGCAAATGAAATGATCTTGGAGTCGTATTTGACACCAAGCTTACTTTTATACCCCACATCACATGTATTTGCAATTTAGGTCTCAAAATGTTGGGTTTTATTAAAAGAACTTGTCAGTCCTTTAATAATATTTACATGATCATGCACCTATATTTTACATATGTTAGATCAAATCTTGAATATGCTGCGGTGGCTTGGTCTCTTGCATATACTACGCATGCGAAAAATATTGACAAGGTGCAAAAGAGATTTGTTTGATATCTCTATTACAAGACTGTATATGTGCATTCGGATCAAAGAATTAGCTATTACGATCTTTTGTCTTTTTTGATATGCCTTCCCTAACAACACGGTGTGATATTTCAAAGATGGTTTGCTCATATAAAATTTTTTCAAATTGATTGTCCGAAACTGCTATTTCTTTTAAATATCTACACCCTACGTACTACTTCTAGGAATGCGGCTTTATTTCATTTTATAAAAGTAATACTAATTACACGCCGGTGGTGGCGCATTCGGTTGCAGCCGAACTAGCGTTAGCGAGAGTATAGCGTTAGTTCGGGTCAGCAGTTGGATAAGTGACCGGTTCCATTCACCATTGGGATACAATTAATGGTGCTCTGAAGTGACGGGGGCGATCCTTTAAACAAGATCATTTACACACACACAAATAACACATGGCGGAAGGACCACGTGGTCGATAGCCTAATACTACTACTACTACTACTACTACTACTAATACTAATTCGAATTTATATGCGCCACTTATCTCTATGATCCGCTTGTATAATTCCATACAGCATCCAATCGATTTATTCGACTGTTCTTTATCTTCATATGTAACTCATCTCCGTCGTGTTTGTTAATACATTCTAAAATAATTTTGCTTTATATTTTATGTAAATTAATTGTAAATTTATGTTAGGTTATTATCATAGTGTAATAGAGTAATCGCTTTAAAATTATGTTATGGTATTCTCAATTATTTTATATATATTTTTAATTAAATTTGTTTTTTAGCGTCCTAGCTTTATAGGGTGGGCCAGATACAAGTTTCTTTTTAAAAATGCAATAAAATGAACCAAACTATTTTTTCCGGTGTATTAGGACTTTGTTAGTAAGAGCAAACATTCCCATTACTTATGGAACAAAACTTCGTTCAAGTGGCTTCCTCGGCTGGCTTAACAGAAGCGCATTCTGTCACTCCAATTTTCCAAGACCTTGCTGATGGTTTCGGGTTGTAGCTCACGGATTGCTTAGATGATATTGGCCTGAAGTGCTTAAATCGTTTCTGAATTGTTGGCATAACATCGGTTCTTCACGGTTCCCCACAGAAAAATCCAAAGGGGTCGAATCGCAGCACCAATTGACATCGCCAAGACGGCTGATAACACGATTTGGGAATTTGGTGCGGAAAAGATCGATTGTGGCATGGGCTGCATGAACCAGAGATTTTCCAAATCCATGTCTTCAATTTCAGTAAAAAAAAGTCTGATAACATGGCTCTGTAACGCTCACCGTTGACCGAAACGTTGTTCTCAGCCTCATTTTCGAAGAAAAATGGTCTAATGATGCGACCACTCCACAATCCACACCAAAGTGTCACTCTCTGTGGATGCATTGGCTTCTCGACAATAACGTGCGGGTTTTACGAGCCCCAGATGCGGCAATTTTGTTTGTTAACATATCCGCCAAAATGAAAGTGCTCGTTAGAAAAGATGATTTTTCGCCCAAAATCGTTGTCCAATTCAAGATGGTCGTGCGCCTTCAATTGCTGAGTCAATTGAACCTTGTAAGCGAATAATCCAAGATCTTTGTGAAGAATTCTCCTCAGGCTAGTGCGTGAAATGTTGAGCTGTTGAGATCGACAGCGAGTTGATGTTCGTGGATTGAGTCTCACACTCTCGGCTACAGCAGCCACATTCTCATCTGAGCGCACCGTACAAAGGTAAGGACTATGAGTGTTGTTCACTAGCATGCCAGATCACGAGCTTTTTGCACAAATTTGCGTACAGCAGGCGAGGTGGGTGATTCATTTCAGCTAAAACTTCTTTTTAAAAAACGCACTCTTTGGGCTACACAGTGTCAAAATAATCTATGATTTAAAAAGAAACCACTAGATAACCCACCCTTTATATACCTATATATTTTCCCCGTAATAAGATGTAATGACCTGTTACTTCTTCCCAACGCAATCAAATCTTCTGCCACAGTAATGAGAAATGGTATGAATGAAGATTCTGTGCGCCCGCCATCATCATGCAGAAAAGTTCATTTCTAACAACTAACATAAGTATTTTATAATAAACTTATCTCCTATCAGTTATATAATCCAACCATTTGAACTGCTAGATCCACTCCTCCCATTTATTTATTCTAGAACTTGAGCATTTCCGGACTCGAAAATTCTTTCATACTGCCATCTTTCGTGGTTCTTTCTATCATACAGATATCATCAGAGAAGCATCTTTTGTATTCTGCTATCTGCAATCTACAGTGCCGTTTTCATTAAATAAGAACTGACTTCCGTATCGTTTTAAGCTTCTTGAAAAATTTGGGAATATTCTTGCGATTCCCCATCAATGTTCCAACGCCAGGAAACTTGATAGTGTCAAATAAGTGGACAGACGAGAATAACCTATCAAATGTCAGTGCAACATTCGGGCACTTAATAATGCTGGATAATTTGGTAACTACTCTATCGCCAAGAGTACCTTCAGTGGCGTTCGTTTTCTTGCCAGCATATATATTTAGATCGTAAACTTATTTAGTTCTTGAATCTGAGCGAACCCAAATCTCTATACCTCGTTTTATGGACTTCTTTTGAATTTCGTCATAGATTCGTCAATAATCTGGAATTATGAGTCTGAACGATATATGCTGAAAGCTTGTTTGACACAATTAACAACCTCTTCGATGTAAAATATTTTCTCTGCATTAGCAGATTTTTCTGGATTATTGAAATATAATTTAGATAATAATAATTTATATCGATCTCTGAATCCTGATACACGGTTGTAACTCACCACATGAGATACTCCCAATACAATCAGTATTTCATGATAAGTCTCTTTTTCTTAGTAACTTTTTCGAATATTATCAATCTCACATTTGTGCATTCAACAATTCACATCAGTAGACTTCTGGGAAAAATCTTCAGGAAACATTCGACTTCCTGCAATACAGTAGATACGAAATAGCAGAATCATCGTCAGGTAGACTGAATCTTGGAGTAAATTGTTGACTTTTGCTACTTCAAAATATCACATCTGAAGATGGCTCTACGGTCTCGTTCTCAATTGTCTCAATACAAGTTGTGTAAACACTATCGAAAATACAACAAAATAGTGCAATATTCAATAAGCGTGATGTTACGACTCACATAATCATCAAACTTCGGCGTTATTTGAATAAAAGCAAGATGATGATTGTACGATAGGTAAATTCATTTCTAATATATAAACGGGATCTATTTGTATCAGCAGGCGTACTAATTCTATGGGTGGGACAAATACGTCTCGAAAGACTCCAAAAGGTTAAATCTTGTTTTTAAATATAAAAGTTTATTATTAAGTATAAACATTTACAGAAATGTTTGTTACTATAAAACTCTTGAAGCAAAAAATAACAACAAAATTAACTTTTTGGAATTAACTTCATATCACAAAAATAACATAATTTGATATATCGAGAGAAAGCCTATTAACTTCAACTTAAAATTCCTTTTTTAAATCATCGTATATCACACAAACTAGCAGCATATTACTTTATGATACATGGAGCATTCTCCATTCTTTTAACTACTAAAATAATAATTTCAATTGCCATTGACAATGATTTTCTCACCTCACTCAAAAATTAATAAATACAGAGCGCTATCAAACCATATATGTGCGATAATACTTAATTTAAATACATCGCTAAACATATTTTGGCAAAACTATCGAACACATAAGAATTTTTTTTTTAATTTAAATGCATTTACTTCGTGGTATATTTCGATATTAAGAAAAAACACTTTTACTTTTTTATAGCACTTACTAAACTTTATTGGCAGTGACTATTTTCGACTACAATTCTCAAAAATCTTGCATAATTGCAACTAGGACACTAAACTTAATCTCCTGGAGTCATTGGTAATTTTAAAACAGAGCCGTAAGTAAATCTCCTTAACGTGCAAACCGAATTCGTCACTTTTTGTCTGGTACAGTCCATGTAAAATAATCCACAAACAACTAGAGACCTCAAAATGGTCAATATAAATTCAAATCTTAGCAACTTATAATTCACTTTATCACCATTATCAAGTGATTTATAAGTTGATAAAGATTTGAATTTATATTAAAAGAATTTAATATAATGAGGATCTCTTAATACGAAAAAAAGAAGGTATTATATAGAATGAATTAGAATTGAAAATCTGGCGCTTTCATGCAAACTTGCAATAATAAGAAATACTATTTCCCAAACTATGATCCCTCCCACAGCTTCCGTTAAGTACTTGGGCATAACCATAGATCAAAAAATCAATTTTAAAAAACATACATCCATAATGAAAGGTAAAATAACTTCTAGAGCAAAATGTTTTAGAAGTTTAACTTATAAAAACAGTGGTATAAACACAAAAACAGCTGTTAAAATATACAAAATTAACTGCCGTCCACTTCTTGACTATGGTTGTATACCAATCCCAGCAATCCAACATCCCGTAATATTGAAGTTAGCGAGCGAGCATCCCTCCGTACCCTAACCAAACTCCGGCATCCTCTTAATCCTTTACACAATCCATCGAATCAGCTCCTCTATGATACCACTTTAGTTATCCCTATCCTAGAACGCCTTCGATTCCTATCAGAAAAATTCTCCAAAAACCCTTTCAACTTCCATATCTTATCCCAATATTGTCTTCCCAGAAACCCTAATATTAACCCTAAATTTAAAAATCCCAATTCAACCATATTCGATTTCATTTCATCATTTCATCCTTTTACGCATTAACGACTGACGCCATTTGACTAGACAAAACAAGGCAGAAAGACTTCTGGTCGACAGCCTTTTGACAAATTAATACATTAACACCTCATTCATTCTTCATTATTCCAATGTAAATATGTACAAAAATTTGTCAATAAATAAATGTTACTAAGAAATACTGTTTATAACTATAGAAAAATGTATAATAAAAAGCATCGTGAAATAAGACCAACATTTAAGAAAATCCAATGACGATATTACAATAAATATAGGAATAAATATAAACACAATTAAACGCGTTGAATTATAAAAATATGTATGTAAATATTATTAGAAGTGGAAAAGTATATCAAACTATGTTTGACCACATAATCCCGTAAAAATGAAAGCAAATAATAGACTATTTATAAGATTATAATAATTAAATTATTTAATAATTTTACATGCAGTCCCTAGCGTAAATTCCATTACCACCGTGATTAAAATTTAACTCTCTAATATATTTCCTTTTAATCTTTTAAAATAGCAATCTTCATCAGATTTCCGATGTGTATATGTTGCCCGCAAATTACACTGATGTTTTCCGTATACATGTTTCAAAGCAGGAAATTTCATATAAATTGAATATTTTGATGGAAACAAGTTATTTTAATAACATGAAATTATATTTAGTTAGGTATTTATTGGTATCGTAGGTTTTTATACTAATAAACACTAGAAATCGTAATGTAAGTGTCCTGAAATAATATTTTGATCTTATTTGAAATATTTGTCATCATTTTCGTTATAAGTCGGAATATTGCAGTTATAATAAAATTAATTTGCTATTTTCTGGAATAGATTGATCACTTTCACATGTATGTTTTGAGATACTTAGAGATTACTTGACTTCTCGGGGTTGACTTTATATAAGACAGATATTACACTTGTAGTTTCCTTCTATTATTCATTATATTATTTTCGATGCACTAACAATTTTTTTCAAAAATTACTTGTAGTATCTTTTGATATAGTGAAGGTAAGCATTTAATATAAATTATAAATATATAAAAATATTTGATTGTTCTGCAATTCTTCTAATTTTATTGTCATTAGGCGTTTTTTCTTTGTTTTAAAAGCAACCTAAGAAAATATCAAAAGAGATATACTACTCCTTAGTAATTATCTCTTCACATATTACAATTGTTTTTAATCCATTTTGAATAATTATTCTAGGAACTTTATTAAATGATAAATAAAACGGTATTTTGTTAATATCATACAAGAGCGACTATAGTTTCGACCTTTAAAAGGTAATTATCAAACTAACAGTAAAATGCGAAATAAACTTAGGCGGTGTTATTACAGAATGGATTCAAAATTACAGTGATAGTAATTCAATTTATATAATAGCTTTAAAAATGAAGTAATATTTTTAATCAGTCTGGTCGTTAAGTAATGGGTTTCCGGATTCGAGAGGGACAAGTTTCGGACCTTTTTCGACAAAATGAAGAATCTCTAGCGAATTAATATCTGGGACGTGATTGTTTTAAATTAGGTGATTAGGAAATGTGGAATTTGCTTTATTATAATAAAAGGAGCTCATATGTTCTTTCAATCGAATGAAAAATTTCTTCCAGACTAATCTCCTTACACGATACACATTTAAGCTTATAAACACCTGATCTTTTAATTTTAGTAGGTTTTTGTTCGGCATTAAATCTGTGGCTTGGAGCTAAAAGGGCCAATGTCAAAAATTGTGTATTTGAGAAAATCGCATAGAAAGTTTTTATCAAACATTATTTTAATTCTAACTGACATAAAGTACAAGTTGTATGTTTCAACTTTGGCTCAAACATAGATAATTTTGCATAGAATCTGATAATGTACTCCATGTTTTGAAAAAAGATTTTACTTTGAAAAAAAATGACTTTGTTGCATACATTCACGATTAAAA
The DNA here is from genome assembly GCA_963969525.1 of Ontholestes murinus. Taxonomy (NCBI): domain Eukaryota; kingdom Metazoa; phylum Arthropoda; class Insecta; order Coleoptera; family Staphylinidae; genus Ontholestes; species Ontholestes murinus. The sequence continues at coordinate 34,417,953 of OZ018390.1, forward strand.
ACAAAATTTGTTTAGGTGACATTGGCCGATATAACAACAATAAAAAAGAGAATATAGTGATTTGTTACTAAGTTTCACCCAAGTAATCCACTATGTTATCATTTGCTGAAATTTGTTCAATAAAGTGATTGTAGTAAATGCGATTAGTTTTGCTGGTATATGTCAAAAGTGCATTTAAGTCATTTAATTTATCCGTACTTAAGGGAAGTGGTTTATTACTAAGTGGTTGAAGTTTGAGAAGACTACCCTGTCGTGTTTTCTTCTGATTTCTCGATATATCGAAAATTTTAAACTCGTCCTCAAAGGAATGTTTGTACAAAATGTTCAGAGAATCTGTTGAATACTGCATCCATTTTATTTTGAGCCAATGAATTGGTTCCTTTAAGATGCTTATTTTTCGATGTACATAGTGAGTGTTTAAACATGATTTGAAGTTTAAAAAGTCGTTTTGTTCCAATTCTATAACCTTTATAGGGGGTTTTCTTGGCACCAAACGTATTACATTTGCCCAATCTCGGGGCAACTCAATATCAGCACTAGTACGTTTTTTGGTTTTTTCTATAGCCGCATGGATAGTGTCTGCCTACATATGAGTATGCCAAGCCTCAAGAAACTTATGGTTAATAGTTAAATGTTTACCTTTAGCTTTCAATTTAGAAGCAGTTTGCAGTAACATTGTAGAAAAATAAATATTGCGGTTTTGACCTCCGCAGGAGTCGCTGTACATAGCTACCGTGTGTATATTATTATTTTCTGCAAGATTATAAAGGTAATGGTAAATGCAAGAACCGATTCCCTGCTCTCCATGACCAGCCATTGTATCATTCCATAGGTAACACACAGAAGAGGATTCTATTCATATGGTTTGGTAAATGGTAAGGTTAAATATCAAAATTGACGTTTGTAGAAACTAAATCCACCTAAAAGGGCCAAAGTAGACACTGGCCCTTTTAGCATAAACTGATGTTGATGAATTCATAGCGACATTGGCCAAAATTAAATTTATAGATCTGCTATTGGTTGAGATTTGACATTGTCTGCTTTACCATCTTAAAGACCGTAAGAAAAGAAGTCTAATGTATTGCTTAAATCAAAACGGCAAAATATTGACATTGGCCTTTTTAGCTCCAAGCCACAGAAATATAATTGATTTTAGTTTTCAATGTACTTTGAATACTACCTGAATATCATTTTCCAAATGTTTTCCTAATTGTATAACTTTGGAAAATTAAAGAAGCTTAACTTTATAATTTGTTTCTTATTTTTAATAGATACCCCATGATACAGCAGAGATCTTAATTTTGTTTTATACTTCTAATTTACGATATTGACTACCATATTTTAGAATAATCGTTATTAATTTCTAACTACTATATTTACTTCGTGTTTAAATGATAAATAAAACTGCGTTTAAAAGATGAAGTAGATAAGTAAGGGTAAGGACAATGCACGTTGAATCATTCAATTGAATGTTGCTTCTTTGTATACTAGAGGGTGCAATGAATTTGTTGGAATAAAGGAATCTGTAAAAGTAGGTTTTTGAAAGAAATTAATAAACTAGGCTGTACACGGATAGACATATCGCTGCCGGCGCCAATTCAGTTGCAATATTACATCCGTTCTGTCACTTACAGATATTTTTCTCCAAGCTTGTGTGTGTTACTAAAATCTTAAATTTCCTTATAATTATAGTGAATAAATCACTGTGAAAGAAAAACGCTGTATATATTTTTGTTATAAACCAATAGTCAAAATAGGTTATGGGCCCAACTAAGCTGAATATAAGAAAACATGGCTCCGAAACACATCGTCTATATTGAGCCGCTACACTAAACAAATTACGATATTTTGAGGATTCAAGCAGAAGCAGTTCTCGCCCTGGTCTGTCTGCAAGCATGTATCACGGGACCGGATGAAAAAGATCAAGACTTATTGGATAAATCCGAGCTCCTCCTGGTCATATCGCCGTCGGAAATACGACATGCAAAATCACCAAAGAACTTTGGAATACTTTGAAAAATGCTTATGATTGCAAAGGACCCGCAAGAAAAGCAACGCTCTTGAAGAAATTACTTCACAAAAAAAAGGTGAATGGCGAAACAGCTAGAGTTTTAACATTTGATATATGGAAATATATATCAACGAGGACCTACTAAGCATTATGTTATTATACAGCCTACTAGAAAGCTACGAAAATTTTCGTGCAGCAATCAAATACGAGATAAGTTGCCGCCCCTCGATGTCTTAAAAATAAAAATTATATAAGATAGTGAGGTACCCAAAAACAAGAAAAATTAGTTACAGGAAGAAGAATCATACTATGGAGGTAAACAAAAACTAAAGTATTATCCTACTAATCCTACTGGGGGTTTGGGATTCATAGGAAGATGTTTTAAATAGTCAAAATAACAAATTCTTGAAGAATTAAAAACAATAATAATAATAAACATCTTTATTTGCAGAAAAAAAGAAAATAATCTACATGTAATTAACAATATGACAATGATATTATGCAATAATTTATTTTTTCTGTCAAACGGCTATCGACCCGCGGTCTTTCAGCCTTTCAGAAATTATCTGTCTTACAAACGTCATGATTGCTAATGTCTAACGGAATTAACTGTCGGTTGTTCTTTAAACGTTGTGATCACTAATGTCATTACGAAATGCGGAAATGTACTTAAGAATGGTGATTTCTGGGTATTTGTATCGAGGTGTTATTAAAGGATTGCGAGGGATACACAATTTTGATTAGCTTTTGTAGATTGGATCGGATTTTACTTCAAAATTTTTATTTTCATTTAAAAATTCGTTCATTTTGGTGTCGTATATGGTTGATTAAGAATTAATCAACAATAAATGTGAAATACTTTCAACTGTGTTATTTTATTTCAATGTGTTGTGTAGTTCAAAACACATAGAGAACTATAATCAATCATATTTAACACCGAACAAAAACCTACTAAAATGCAAAGATCTGGTGTTTATAAGGTAAATGTGGATCGTGTATTTATATTGGTCAATATGGAAGAAATTTTGACATTCGATTAAAAGAACATATGAGCTTCTTTTATATAATAAAATAATAAAATCCACACTTGCCAATCACCTCGACTCGAATTCGGCGAAGAACGCGTTCTTCATAGTAGATGTGCTCCGCATTTAAACTATATTTAAGTGGGAAATACCTATTGAATAATTGCGAAAACTGCCTGAGTGTATACATTATACTTCATATATACTATGAGTGAAAATCAAATAATTTCGTCTAATAAGAGTCTGTGTATTTAATATTTTACTTTCTTAATTTTTCGCCGTATCGATGCGACGGCTTTATTTCACAAAAAGTTTTTATCGACGGTCATTGAACTGATCATTTTATTTCTACCTATTAATTGAATACGTATCTATCAGTATTTTTAGGAGATATACAGGTACATAGGGAAGGTAATATTGCAATTCCTATGCATATTTATGTTTAACCATTCTGTGGCCTGCCTGTCTCGTACCTGTTAGTCACTCTGATCGACCCCTGAGTGTGAAGTGTGTCCCTGTCTCAATTATTTTATTCTTTTTTAAAATCATTATATATATTTTAATCACTTAAAATTTCTAACACTATGAACCAAGTTTTTAAATTGGTAATATAAGAGATACAAAAATGTAAATCAAAATTAATAAATAAAATAGAAGCATCGGAAACACGATTATCACTTAAAATATAACAAATACATAGAAGAGTTCTCGATATAGAGATAGAGCACCAAAATATTAACGACAGGCTGGAATAAGTGGATCGCAAACAAAGGAAAAATAATATAATCGTTTTTGGTATACATATCAAGAAGGAAACAAATACCGTTGAGTTGATGGAAAAACTAAATCATTTACTGGGGTTATAGCTAACTAAAGCTGATTTAAACCACTTGTACAAACTTGGCAAAAAAACAAATACTCCTATTTTAGTTGAATTTATTTCTTTCATAACGAAAATATTTTCTTTCAAAATACACATAAATTATAGGGACTCAATATTTACATAAATAATGATCAAATGTTACATCAAGAAATAAAAATTGTACATAGATGATAAAGTATATATAATATAATAATAATAATAATAATAATAATAATATTTATTTATAGCCTATTAATGCATACAAAGATACATACAGACACGTCGAATTACATAGATAAACAATAGAATTAGAATTAAATAATGTAAACTATATTAAAGTATAATTTGAGGTAAAAAACTCATTAATACTGTAAAATGCGTTATCAATGAGAAATGCATGTAAAGCGGTCTTAAATAATTTTAAATTTGAAGAAAATTTTATTTCATTTGGAAAATGGTTAAAAATTTTCGCTCCAAGTACTGCGGGAGAAATTTTTGTGATATCTAACCTATAATGATTGATATAAATATTAGAGTTATACCTTGTATCGTGGTTGTGAATTTGTCGAGCTATGGCCAGTTCAGACTTATGTTTATATATGTATTGACCCAGTTCATAGATTAATAGACACGGCAACGTTAGTAATCCAAGTTTTTTGAAGTAGGACCTGCAAGACGTTCTTCGATTAATTGTTGCCATGCATCTGATAATCCTTTTTTGAGCTATAAAGACAGAGGGCCATGATTTTGAGGCTCCCCAAAAACATATCCCATAACTTAGTCTGGATTGAATAATGGCTTGATAATATTCTTTCAATTGAGTTTGATGTAAATATGTCTTTAAAATTTTTAAACTGTAGCAATATTTATTTATTGATGAACTTAGATGTTTGCAATGAACTGCCCAGTCGAGATGTTCATCTAAATAAATCCCAAGGAATTTTGTGGCCTTACTTTGAGAAAGTACGTGTTCATTCATTTTGATGCTTATATTAAGGTCTTGTTTTGACTGCTTGCTTCTAAATCTAAGGTAAACTGTTTTTGAAGTATTTACCACGAGCCTGTTTTTTATAAACCACGAAGAAAATTGATCTAACAAGTTATTACTATTATATTCGAGATCTTTCGTTACAGAATGACTAATTATGGTTGAGGTGTCATCGGCGTACATAAATATATTGTTTGAAATATCATATGCCAGATCATTAATGTACATTATAAATAATGTGGGACCGAGGATTGTACCTTGAGGAACCCCTAGATTAATTGTTTCTTTATGTGATAAGTGATCTTTGTAAATATTTCCAGCTAAGTGATTTATCTTAACCCTTTGTGTCCTATTTTTAAGGTAGGAACTAAACCAAGAGTGTGCCACGCCTCTGATCCCATAGTTGTCCAATTTGTCTAGAAGAAGTTGGATGTCTATACAATCAAAAGCACGACTCAGATCTATAAAAATTCCAATAGGGTATTCGCCAAGTTCTAAATATGATATAATATTATTATAGAAGTCATGAAGAGCTGTGGTTGTTGAAAATGATTTTCGGAAACCATGTTGAGAGTTCGTAATGATTTTAAATTTATGAAGGTATTCGGTTAATCTATAGTGCATACATAGTTCGAAAATTTTGTGGAAACATGAAAGTAGTGCTACAGGTCTATAATTTTTTATTTGTTTATGATCTTCTTTTTTATATATAGGTACAATTATAGCTTGCTTTAATCTTTCTGGGAATATGCCATTTTCAAACGATAGATTTATTAAATGTAAAAGAGGTTTTATTATGTAAGTAGCTGAATTTTTTATGAGAAAATCTGGAATATTATCGAAACCACTTGTTTTCTTGTTTTTTAATTTGTTTATAATGAGTAATAATTCTTCTTCGTTATATGGTTTGAGAAAAAAAGATTGTAATTGAGAAATCATATTAGGTCTAGTATTATTTCCATCAGTTATATTTTTTACAATTTTTATTGGCTCGTTTTTGAAGAATTTGTTAAATAAATTGGCAATTTCTGTTGGGTTTTCAGTGCTTATATCATCGTGGTTTAATTTGATATTGGTCTTAATATTATTATTATTTGTAAGATCATTTATAACTTTCCATGTTGATTTTCCCACATTACTTGTGTTTATAATTTTATTTTGATAATATGATTTTTTTGTATTTGTTACTAGACGCGTGTGAATTCTTTTAGACTCTAGATAATAGGGTGTGAGTATGGGATGTTTTTTTTGAAGAAAATAAAGGTCTCTGAGTTTTTGACTTGATTGCTTCAATTGACGATTTACCCAGGACTTGTAAGAGATTTGTTTAGTCTGCAGAGGAAAATGTTTTTCAAAATAGTGTGTAATTATATTATGGAAAGCGTCACATTTTTTGTTTGTATCTGTTTGGTTGAAAACATCTGCCCAGTTTTCTGTATGTAATTCAGAGAGAAAATTGTTAATCTTTAATTGACTATAATTTCTAACATAATGTATAGGTTTGGTCTCATTACAGATTAAGTCGAATTTATAAAATATAGTTTTGTGATCAGATATGACATTATCTTCCGTAAGTGTGTTTCTAGAAGATAAATTTGTATAAATATGATCGAGACATGTCGAACTAGTTAGGGTGGTTCTAGTGTTTTCATTATTTACTTGTAATAAATTAAATGATAGGAGTAAATTTTGCAATGAGAGGTAATCATCATTTTGATCATTAGAATTTACGTTAAAATCGCCATTTAGTATAGTCTTTGTTAAGGTATTCATAGTATTTACGTATTCTAGTACATCTTGTATTTTTCTAATAAATAAATTAAAATTACCATTTGGCGGTCTGTAGCAGGTAATTATGTTTAATTTAAAGTTGTTATTTGTCCAAGTTAATCCACAAATTTCAATAATGCCATCAATGCAGAATTCCTCTAAATTTAAATCTACTGATTTTAGATCAGGCTTGTGCCATATGCCGACTCCACCACCGCGACCATTCCTGCAGTACTTTGAGCCTAAAACATAAGTGCTTAGTTTGATAAAAGGTATATTGCTATTTTTTAACCAAGTTTCGGTGAGACAGATAAATTTTAATTTTAAATTACTATAATCAATTTTAATTTGATTAATTTTCTCATCGTTAATAGAGCGTATATTTAATAACATTAAATCAAAATATGAATTATTTATTATTACTTCATTTGAATTTGGTTTGGAGGTTTCTGAAAATTTTTATTATTATAAAATTTGTTAACAAACGTATTTATTGGCCAAAATTTTGGGTTAATAACAAACTCCGCAAGTTCGCATGGAATACCAATTTTAAATGAAGCATAATCTCCATCCTTAAATTTTGGTTGTAACTCTTCTATAATAATTGATTTATTTAAAGTATTGTGTTTATGATTCATAGTTTTTTCTTCTAGAAAATCCCTCACTTGTTGGGATGTTACTCCTTTTTTGATTCTTGATACGAAAATCCACTTGCGTTCGATCCGCGTACATACTTGTAATTTATTGCTTTGTCCTTCTCCTCGGAAGTGAGATGTACGTCTGCGATGTATGACCGGCGTCCAATTTTCTTCCTCTCTCGGGTGTAACTCCTTCGGAACAACTCGAACAAGTAGATTGTGAAAATAAAGATCCGAATCACTCTCAAGCCAGAATCAGAAGCACACCACCAACAGCAGTCAGTAAATTTAGTTATAAATTTAACAGAAAATCCGAATTTTTCCGAAAAAGGTCCAAAACTTGATTAACTTAAATCCTTAGATATTTATAAAGCCAAACGTGATCCGAAAAATCCATTAATTAACGACCAGACTGATTTAATATATGCATCTATTTTTAAAGCTCTTGTGTAAATTGCATTACTATCCCTGCCACTTTAAATCTGTTCTGTAAAAATACCACCTAAGTTTATTTTGTACTTTACTGTTTGTTTGTACTTGTAAAGGTCGTAAGTCGCTGAATAAACCTCATATATGAAATTAACAAAGTACACTTTTATTTATGCGACACATAATTGTTGTAGATGAAGGACAAAGGGTTAGCGATGGGAAACTCCCTCTAGTCATTAATTACATACATTTTCATAAACTCATTAGAAAAAATAATTAGAAAGCACTCACTGCCTATACTGATACAGGTATGTAGACGATAGTTTAGTTTGCTTTGCAGGTACTGATAGGCAGCTAGATCAGTTTTTAGGTTTTATCAAAATAATTTACAGAGATATTTCATTCATCAGGGAGAATCAAGTAAATCAGTTGATTTGATTACTTGATTTACAGATAATACCATCCATAGCATATAATTCCGTAAAATGCAACATAAATATGCAGCATACCATTACATCTAATGTAGGCTAACAACAGTTTTGATTTTAAGACAAAATTGTAATAATAAACTTAATAAAATATTAATAGTAGCGGTAAAGGCTTTCCTCAAAAACAAATATTTGATATTCTTAAAGCTAATATATCAAAAAATGATAAATCCGATCAAAATAATAAAAATTGTTTGTTAACATTTATCACTCCCCCCTCAATTGCCATCAACAAAATCTTAATTTAACTAAACATATTAATTGAAGATACTGTTTGCATTAATTAAAAATTAAACTATAAGTTATTTGAAATTACAATATTGGTATATACCATTATATTTATATCATAACCAGAGATATACAAAATTATTAAGTTACAAAATTTAACTACTACTATAATTTAGTGATATATTTTTTTCAGATTCATTTGCAAAAGCTTTTTACACCAGTGGTCAAGTAAAGATAAAGTATAGTAAGGGCCGAGCATCAGTTGAGGAAATCATTTCTTCTATAGTCGAGTCGCCGAGAGCTGAGAATGATATTAAAGACAGAACGTGTATCTAATTCCTCTAATATAAAGCGATGAGCCACGGTTAGCTCTCGGCGGCTCGATAATAACTATAACTGTGTTTTAGGAAATTTATGTTTTTGCTTTCAATGGAAATGACAATCAAGGTACAGATTTACCTTTCATATTCTTAGTTTAGCGTAAAGAAATGTGGGAAAACGAGTAAACATGTTAATAATAAGTGTTATTATCCTATAATTGTTACAATCAAACGTAATAATGCAACTACCAAGAGACTATAAACCAACTGATGAAATAGGAGAAGTTTAATAGTTCAAATCCGTATGTTAAAAGAACAACACCGCCAAAAATTTTACATTTTATAACAATATTACATATGAGCAATTAAAATCAAAATATCAAACTCATTTATAATGTCAACGCCCTTAACTAAGCTTAATGAAATCAAAAATGAAATCTGTGGCCAAGGGTGTATATTGCAATACGACTTATAAACGATAACCCATTCTTATCATGGCGCCGAGATCAGTAATAAAGTCCGTGTCTGATGAAGTGTTCTGTGACAGTGAAGAAATGCGTGTCATTTGGAATAACTGAAATGAATTATAACGCAAACTGTATAATAATAATATGTAGTATGTAGATAAGTGAAACTGGGGAAATAAATTGTTGCGGAGGAAGAATAACCTAAAATATTACCAATGTGATGACTACGCCGTCGTCCTCATTGCCCATAGATTTTAAACTTGATGAACATATCTATATGAAAGAGCTTGTCATCCATCTTATAGCAGCCAACGCCAATTTAAAAAATAAATTTTATAAATTACAAATTCCAGTGCACTAACCTCTAGTGCAGAAATTCCTGCCATCAAATCCCAAAACTATAGAGATCGACAGGAGACCACCATCCACGAAATAGTTACTACTCAGTCGAGTAACGTATGCAACCAAATACAAACCCATTTGGAATAATAATGGATTCGCGGAACAATAGTAATAATGTAAGCAAGCTGTTCTTCCAGCAGAACCAAAATCCAACCCTAGTAATTAGAAACGAGTGAATCACATTTCAACATAAAAAACTTAACGAAGAAATAAAATTGTCGATGAATCTTAATCTCAGATAGGCTTAAAAAGAATAAAAAGGGAGCTCATTTGCATATATACCGAGCTCATCCCAAAACAGCATCTGAAGACAATATATCGCACTTGAGGAATCTCATGGTTACAGTCATCGAATGCACAAAATTGAATTCACGCCGCCCAGAAGAGTATGCATCATTTAAGATCTCAGTCCCATTTGAGAAACTGGAATTTATTGAGGATGCAGCAATGTAGCCTAAAGGGATTTTCGTCAAGCGTTTTTTATTCAAGCAGCGTCAAAGTACAGCAACAACTACCCCGCAAGAAGAAAAAGGCAAGTAACAGAAAGCAACCAAAAGGAACCACCATTATTAATTTATAATAAAATACAGTGTTTGTTTAACAAATTAGGTGAAATGGAAGCTTATACAATCGATAAAAATATTAAAGAAATTGCTCTAACTGAACACTGGCTTTTATCTTCTGAAGCCAGTGAACATGGCTTTTACCTTCAGAAGCCAATACTTAAATAACTAATGACATTAGTATCAATTCTTATTACAGCAGACAGACGAGTAAAATTGGAGGATCGCTTAAAATGATCAAGGAATGTCTAGAAGATTCCAATTTGTGTTTTCTTTTAGAAATGTCAATTGAACTAATATGCGAAATATCCAGATTACATGGGGCAATTATTATTATAATCATATACAGGCCTCAAAATGGGAATTTCGGTCTTTCTCGTTATAATAGAGAAAATGTTAAATTGCATTAATCAATATTCAGACCCAATATATGTATGTGGTGATTTCAATGTGTGTTTTAATAATAAAGACAGAAAAGCAGAACAACTATATAATCTGTTCTTTAACCAAAGGTGTACGCATTTTCAAAAAAGGAGACCAAAATTAAATCGATAATTATGGCCAAATCTATATCCTTCCGATTGTCTCAAAAATTATTTAAACGATTTTATTTGAACCAATGATAAAATACTTAGTCGAACCTCATACTCAACAACTGCCAGTTTGGCTTTAGAGACGGCAAATCAACAACTATGGCAATCAAAAAATTTGTACCATAATTATATATTATTATTATTATGGCTTCGAAAACTGTGAAATTATTATCAGTAATTTACTTGACATAGGTAAATTATGATATATTACTTCGAAAGTTGTATGTTTATAATTTTAGTCCGACGAGCTGCAGACTATTAATATCGCAAGCAATTCAATTTAAAAGAAAGTGTAAAAAATATCTAGTTGAAAAATGCGTTCTACTCATATGAAGAATACACCAATAACTTAAATGTTTAAGATATATATTGCAATTCAACCAATTTTAATATGTTTGTGTATTGTCCCTTATACCAAATATTTTAAAGTGTTATTATTTATACTTTTATTTAAATTGTAAGCTATGAGTCGTATATATTGTAAAATTCCGTACTATTTTTAAATGTAATATTTTTATTCGCCTGCCAGCTAACTATTGTTACTGTCATTTCTTAATTGTATGTCGCTGTTTTTTCTTGTTACCTATTTAAAACTGTATAGTTATTAAACTCAATAAACACTTATTATTATTATTATTATTATCGATTTTTAATCAGAATATAGAATCGATTAAGACTGCTGTTATGGGGTCAAGCCTCTAATGGAATTATATACAAGGGTAACCAATACCAGCAAATCTTGTATTGATAATAACATTATCACATCGCATATTTTTGACCGCTATGGACAACAGGCAATATTTAACAATTATATAATTAATAGACAAGAAAAATTAATATACAAATGGAATATTAATGATAATAAATTATAAACATTTAATGGAAAAATAGCAGATGGATACTGGGAGGCATTAATTAACAATAATGTAAAAAATTAATACAGGAATTCATTTTATTATGAATTAACATCATTATTTAATGAATTCGTTCCGCGTATAATAAATAATATCAATAAAACTGGACATACCCAAATATTTCATTTGCGAATTTTAAATAATTTTTCAAAAATAAAATATGCAGACAATATTAAACATAATCATTTTTCAACTTTATTTGAACGTCACAGAGCGTATCCAACAATTATTGCAGTCCCGGCTGGCGTTGGAATAAAAACGTAGGTCGATTCTTACATGTTGCAAATAAATGAACTGACATTTTAATTGTCAAACATAACTTAAATGTGCATTAAAAATGTCAGTTCATTTATTTGCAACATGTAAGAATCGACCTACGTTTTTTATTCCAACGCCACCCGGGACTGCAATAATTGTTGGACACCCGTTATAATAATAATAAACGTCTTTATTTGCTCAAAACATTGGGGGAAGCATAGCCATTGAGGCTACTCTACCACTTAACAACAAAACATAACTTTTTTTTATAAAGAAACTAAATTATTTGATATAATAAATAAACAAACTCTACTGGATATGATGGAATATCAATAAAGGTTGGATAAATATTATAAAATATTATTTATGTTATATTAGCAATTAAACAACAGAAATAGTTCAATTTTTTGATAATTTTGAATCTACATTGCACAGTTAATTATGAAATTTATATTTTATCAAATTATGGACCAATAAATATACTGACGTAAGGTAATTTTCAAAAGTATTAATGACATTTTCTCAATGCAAAGAACAAAACATTATTTAAAAAACCAAATACAATTAGATTCACTTTGAAAAATTTGGATGCCTGTAATTTCTTTCAAATTCATATTAACAGATTGATTAGACATACTATATTTAACAACTGAATATTAAGTTAAATAATACTTTATATTGAATTCGCAGATTAAAAAAAAATTCAAAATGTATAAAGACATTTTAGTGCTGGTTTATAAAACGATTTTCTTGTTATAATAACAATTTGTTTACTGATAAAATACATGTTTATTAATATAATTTATAATTATAATCCCAAGTTTTTTATTAATATATACACATATATTAATAGATTGTAATTCTTTTCTCGATATTTTCACTTACATTTTTCTCATTCTCCTCCTCCAAAGACCTAAAGGTGAACGCCCCTAATATACAGTAAGATACCACCATAGTAACCAAAGTAATGTGACTAAAAAGACACGTGATGGTTTTCCACGTGTACCTTAGGAAATTGGCACAGGCGCTCGGTTTGCCCGGCTCCAGCATTTCCGGATCTGAATAATACCGCGTCGACATTGTTCAGTTATCACGTCTCTGGCATGATCATTTGATAGTCCTTCTGCACTTTACGAAGAAAACTCTTCGATCCACAGCTCACCACTTTAAATTATTTACACGCTTTGACCGTTTCAGAAACAGTACTAGAAGAGAGAGCGTGCCCCAAGTTATATTTAACCCACACAACCAACATAATTCTTTATATTTAGAAGTTACTGACTTATATTCTGCCCTGCCTCTGTTTACCGTTATTTCTCCACTAGAGCACGCGCTCGAATCTGACTTTAAACATACTCAATAAAAAAACAATGATGTACATACAAGAAAAAACATACAACTAAAGAATGCCTTAATATAAATTAATAGTAGTAATAATCCAATATTAAATGAATCCCATTAATAGAACGAAATAAAACACTGTTTTCAACTAGATGTGTCTTGGAATAGTTTAAAATTAAACATTGTCGCAACGTAACAGTCACATCACTTCTATAAAATTTTAATTAACCTGCTGCATAAAAAACTAACCGACTTTGCAGCCTTTGTAGACATGCCACGCAAACAGCAACAAAAAAAAATAATTCCGAAGTAATCTGCATAGCTAGAGTTTTATGGGCACCGTCGCAAAATTTAATTTAACAGCAAATCCCAGTTATTACACCGCAAATTAAAGATAATTAAATTTGAATCGGCAAAAATGGGGAGGGGAAGTGGTCGCTGGATGGAACGTATAATTGAAATGTGGGATTTCTGTCTACTTTGAGAGTTTTAAAATCGCGGCCGAATTAAAATTATCAAAATTTCATGTGAATACGCTTCCACGTTCTTAATTAAATTCTCTAATTATCTCCAGGTTATATTCGGTCTCAGCCTAATAAGTTAAGTTTGACTAATTCGGATTACCTGGGGATCTTCATTAAACATCATTTTTCTTCGAGTAAATTTACGTTAAATAATGAAATATAATTTATAGTATGTAATTTTCATTAATACATGATTTTATAACGTAGCGATATAACAATAACTCAAAACACAAGTAATATGTAATTTAATATTAACAAGTAAGTTAGTTTCTGTTTAAATCGATTGGAATATTAATGGTAAAATGAAATTTATTTCGTTTAATAAATTAATCCTGGCCAAACATAATCAAGTATTATTTCATGTAACGTACTTTCGGTATATCGCATTATTGTTCTTCCAAAAGGCTTAAGTCCTTACCCATCACAATACATACGCTACATCTATCAAAAGGTCAAATGTATGATAACTAAATAAATTGTACACTAGGGTAGGACAAAAGTACGATAACCCCTTATTTTTTGTGGTGGGTCAAGTGTTCTCTGTTACTGTCAAATAAATATGATTTATTATATCATGACCGCACTATGTCAAGTAGGTTTTGTTATAATACGCATTATTGTAGGAGGTAAATAGTACGCTACCCTGCCAAGGGGTTAAGAGTAAGATAACTTTAAAACTGATTTATTGCAATAGGTTGAGTGCTTTTATTAGCATTTTTTCAGAATAAGTCAAGCATATGACAATCAAGTATTTTATTTGTGTAGTTGTTCTTATCTCTGGCAACTGCGTTTCCTTAATTAGGGTTTGGTTGTTATATATCAAGGATTACGCTAAATTATAGGATTTATTGTAGTAAGTCAAAAGTGCGTTACTTCTACTAATAGGTCAAGAGTATATTTGGTTTTAGTGCTAGGTCAAGAGTACTCCATTTCATTGAAATTTATATCTATATATTTAATATATATGTCAAACGAGCACTACCTCAATCAGTTTTATGTTGTTTAAGTTTCAGTTGTAATGCAAATCGGCTCCATAAATAGCAGTTAACTGCATAGCCTCACAACAGACATAGAAGCTTAAATATAGCACAAAGAGATTGCATTACCTATTTTCGTGGATATTAAAGGTGCGTTTGACAACACAACCTTCAAAACCGCGGAAGAAGGGTTCATCAAGAAGGATATCGACATACCCACAATAAGATGGATCAAGGCCTTACTCGAAAACCATAAAATCACCGCAGGTATATTGAGCGAATCAGGAACGGTAATCAGCAAAAGGGTTCCCGAAAGGCAAGGTTATATCTCCCCGGCTGTGGTGTATCGTGGTAGATGACCTCCTACATTGGTTGACAAAAACTATACCATAGTAAAATGGTGCCTTGCGAACGGTTTCAATATCAATCCTGATAAAGCCGTGGTGGTACCTTTCACGAATCGTAGGAAGCTAAATATTAAAGCTCTCAAAGTAAAAGTAGAAGAAATTGCCCTATGCGATCAGACAAAATATCTAGGTAACTTAATTGGAATTCACACTTAGAAAAAACAATCTGCAAAGCTACAGCGGCACATTATGGTAGTAATACGCATTATTACATGGCTCATTAGTATGGTCAAGACTAAACAAATAAGTATGTAAACTTAATCGCCAATAAAAACTACTAATAAAATAAGTAATTAACTATATCATACAAACAAAAATACAACAATGCATGATTTATAACAAACAAATTTATCACATTAATTGATTGTATGATAATAAAAACATTACGATACCTTTCTATAGATTATTTCTCATCGTATTCAATACCTTAAACAATTTCGCCTATGACAGGGATTATTTTAACTTTAAAATCACTTACTATTTGGAGAGAAGCTGTATGATATTTAATGCTGAAATATAATCCTAATTCACACTTTACTCGGTCAGTTATGAAAACTTGCACTCGGACACCGACCAACGGCCAATTTGTAACTGAACTCGCCAATTTTCGTGACACTAGTACTTACCTATACATCGCTGCAAAAAAACCTGATTGAAACACGTGCGCATTTGTTGCAACATTTTTTTATCGTTAGACGAGTTTGGTGCTATCGTATATCGGGTCTTATCTTCTCTTCCGAAGACGTTCTTTAAAATTAATTTTGTGATCTGAAAATGAATATTTCGTTGAAGCATCAGAAACAAAACAATTTAGTCTTCAATACAAAATCGAAATATAAATTTAAATAATATTCATAAACGGAGAAGAGAAATTAAGTTTTAAAAAATGTTTAGATATAATTTCATAAAAATTAATTGAAATTAGTATCAAATTTATGAAAGTAGAAGAAAATGAGAAACTTTTTGTGATGTAAATCTAATGAACTGAACTAAAAAATTATTTTAAAGAAATCAGCTACTACACATACAATAATAATATCCCTAATAATTCTCAATAGTCTACTCAAATAAAACATGCAGCCTTGAATTCATTTATAAACGCTCTAATCACAATTCCACTTAACATAGATGATTATAAAGAGAAATAATTAAAATAATGGCGATTATTCAATCAATGAATCAATTTATTGGTGTTAAAAGATTACATCTTTACACAAGTCAAGAGAACGGAGTATAAAAATTGAATATGCGCAGAATATACTATAATTAATAATTCTCCTTAATTACTCAATTATAAACAGCATATATAGTAAAATATATGAAACAAAGTTAAAGAAAAATAAAATAAAATATTTGAACAATATCGAGAAACTCAAAATTTAAAATACATAATGAAAAATTCAAAACTGGAAGGCAAACATTAATAATCTACAGTTAGAATTTAAAAATTAATACTGAAAACATAAAAGTAAGAGTTAAAAAAATTAGGTCACGTAATTAAAATCTAAACTAAAATTGGAATCTAAAACATAAAATGTAAAATAATAGAAACTTGGCAGAAAGAGGTCGATAGCCCTTTATCTGCAAATAAAGAAATATATATATATATATATAGGGTGTCCCGTTAATGGGGGGAAATGGCTTAAGCCGGAATTTGGCTTCAAAGTTTCAAAAATTTGTATTTCTTTTGTTTATAACAATTGGAAGCTTTATTTGATTTGAATGAAATTTTTTTTAATAACTACCATAATATAATACATCATTTCAGTTATTATGACTATTATTCGTTAACAAGAAGTATACGAAACAGTAGTACCACCACTTAAAAACTAAAATATTTTTTTATTGGTGGATCCAATAAAAACTAAAAAAATACTACTTGAAAGACCATTTAATTAATTTAAAAACTTTTTCATCTCTTAATAATATTTGATATCTTTTACGGTTTTCCCACAAAAAAATAAAATATATATTTTTTATCTAGTAAAAACAAAATCTAGTTTTTCATCGAATCGAAAATAAATGTTTTTCGTGGCCGTCTTTGTTTAAAAAATGTAAATTATGTATAATAATTATTATTTAGTATCTTTTGACAATTAATTTTTAACTTTATTATAGTTCATAAATATACATATTTGGAACAAACAGATATCTTGTTTGTATTAGGATTTTGCAAAGAAAATTGTTTAAAAAGTGTTAGATGTTGTTTTGATTTATTTTATTCATTGATATTATTTAATTTTTATTCAATTGAGTAAGTTTATTTACTTATTAATGAGTGCATAATGTGTATACTATATTCATATTTTATTTTTGTGCAAAAACCGTACAAGATATCAAAAACAAGTAAGAGTCAAAAAGTTTTTAAATCTAATGCCCTTTCAAGTAGATTTTTTTGGATTTTATTGGATGCACCAATAACCAAATATTTTAGTTTTTAAGTGGTGGTACTACTATTTTTTATACTTCCTGTCAATCATTAATGGCCAAAATAACTAAAATGATGTATGATATTATGGTACTTATTACTAATAAATTTCATTAAAATCAAATAAAGCGTTCAATTGCTATAAACAAAAGAAATAAAAAAATTTGAAACTTTGAAGTAAAATTCCGGCTTAACCTTAAATTTTTGGATATAGATAAGTTGCGATAAATCGTCATATTTTGACCTCAGGAATCTATGGTTCAGCCATTTCCCCGCATTAACGGGACACCCTGTATATATATATATATTATGGCGTCTTTTGCTTCTAAGATGGTATTAATTTAATTTTATTTTGATAATATTTAAGTTGCTTGACAATTCCCAGTGCTAGGCTAGCTCGCGGGGGGGGCGGTTCAAATTTATAAGGCGCCAAGTAATCTTTATTTTTTTGCCCCCTGGGAATTTGTCGCAGGGAAAATTACTAAACCCAGATGGAATTGAATTCAAAATAAAATTAAAAGCGTTCACAAATGAAAATAATAAATATAAATTTATTAATTAAATAAAAATATTCGGTTGCCACAAAAATTACAATTAAATAAAGGTAGTCGTAGAGCGGCTAGATCGATTACTTAAATCTCCGAATTTAAACTAGAAAATTGAATTCAAGCTTAAGCATTATAAACCGGAGGTTATCAGTGGCCACTGTTAAATTGCCGGAATAAATAAACAACGTATGCCAACCACCGGCGAAATGGCACGCTCTTCGAGATGACGACACAAATAAATATCTTAAGCCTAGTACGGTAATTAATAATTATTCGAACAAAAATTAAATAATAATAACAATTAACTAAGTAACTATTCTCCTGCGTGTAGACTTAGATTCCAATCAACCCAAAAGTTTATAATAATCCACAATGATTCTCTTAGACAAAGAATTATTGACAAACACGTGTAAATTGCACACGCACACAAGTACGGTGTAAAACCAAAAATACAACAAAAATCTGGCCTGTTTGTTCCTCCTTGCTTCCCTCGTGGTGGTCGTTGGAAATGAAAGAAACCCTCTGGCTACACTGTGTTTCCGTCGTAGCAATGGTACTTGTTACGCAGCGTGACGGTCCGGTCTCCAAAGGTGGCTCTGCAGTTTGAATTTCGCGCGTTCTCCGCAACCCAAGAAAAATTCGACGCTCGGCTCGAGGATCAGCAGCCAGCTAATTTCACAAATTCGCTCTCTAATTACGTAGAGCCGGGGTAGGGCCTGGGATGTTATGCGCTCCGTTGTGTACGGTGTCGTACTCCACGTGCTTGGACTATTTGCACTTTGCACAATTTATTCTATTTCGTTAACAATTACTGGATATATTCAAAACTGCCGACGCGCTGCCCGCGCGTCAATGCCCACTCTCGCCGCCCGTCTTTTTTTTTAAAACAATCTTATCACGGCCCGCCGTGAATATCCACGGCCTACCATATTTCCCTATTGCCTCAATTAATTGCGCGCGAAATATAAATTGGAACGGCATGGAAATATGACCGTTACAATATATATATATATATTGTTATGTATTATTGAGGAAAATAAAGACTTAATAATAATAACTCCCTTAACATAATATGACTGAAAAAACTATAATATAATAAATAAAGATGGTTGTCGGCAAAGTAACCTTTTGCCATCTTTCAGGGAGTTTCATAATTCCTCGTTCATAGAAGGATCTGTCTTTATTTGCGAAAAACTGAATAAGGTGCTGATTTACAGCATCATTTGAAATAAATGTTAAACCATGCAAAGAGTTTTGAAGAGAGCGAAACAGGTGTATATCTGATGGCGCAAGGTCAGACGAATATGCTGGATGTGGCAAAATATTCCATCCAAGGTCCCTCAATTTTTGAAGAGTAATTATACTCGTATGTGGTCTCGCGTTGTCGTGATGGAACACAACTCCTTTACGATTAACGAGCTCTGGACATTTCTGGATGATTGATTCCTTTAATCACTTTTAATGAGCATATCACAGACGTTTATACGCGCTGTCAAATAAATTTCCTTAAGTTCTTGAGGAACCAAAATATCGAG
>OZ018390.1:34437868-34468898 GCA_963969525.1 Ontholestes murinus
GAAATGCCCTCACGTCTTGTGAAAATTGGGCAGGTGCTCCGTCTTGTTAAAACCACACCCTGTTTCTTGTTAGTTAGGGTACATTAGCTAACGTTCCGGGTAATTCAATTTGCAAGAAGTACAAATACATAGACCTACTGAGATGGCCCTCGAAGAAATGTTGACCTACAACATGGTTTCCAAAAATTCCGCCCCAGACATTCAATGCTGATGATCAACTTGTCTCATAACTTGCGGATTATCAGTTAAATAATAGTCAAAATTGTACCTATTGACAGATCCGTTGTTATGGGATGACGCCTCATCCGTGAATAAAATATATTGGAAAAACGAAAGATCCTCCTGTATTTTCTGTCTTCCCCAGAAACAAAATTCGGAACGAAATTGAAAATCAGTATTACTCAGTTCTTTGTGTAGCTGAATATGATATGCTTGATATCGATTTTTCTTCAGAATGCTTTGTACTGACCTCTCGCTTATGCCAGTTCCTTCACCATTGTCTTTTTGGTTCCTCGTTGATGATAGGCTTTCTTCTTTTGTTTTTGTAATTCACACCTCCCATTTACATGTCAAACTAATTGTTTAATTGACAGATGCATTTTTTCAGTCATGGCTATCTATTCAAAAACAAATTCGTATTCAAGGACCGTTTGAAATATAAATTTTTTTATATCTTGAAAAATATCACTTTTAGGTATAGGGTATGCTTAATATTTTTTGTAGGAAATTAGATGCACAATAAAATGAAATTTAAAAAAATATATGATTCCATTTAAAAAAAAAGAATTACGACAATTTGAAATTTTAGAAAATGGCGTGTCTGATTCAAAGGCAGGGTTCCTCAAAAGTGAAAATTTTTAACACTGGTACATAAACAGTACTTATGACCAACCATAGGAAAAAGAAAATTTCTTAAATTTTAAATACAACATCAGAATATTTTTTTTTGTGAACCTCCGCTTTTTACATTTTTTTCAGAAAAACGTCAATAACTCGGAAATGCCATATCGAAATTAAAAACCAAAAAAAGGTTTAAGTTATAAAATACTATCCAAATTATAAAATGAAAAAATATACAGGGTGTTCCATTTAAAAAAATGTTTGCTTTTGTTATAACGCAAAATTGGGACACCCTGTATATTTGAAAATAATTTTACGGCATAGAGATTTTTAATTCAATAAATTTTTATATGAAACATTTTTTTCTATCTCTTACGAGAAAGGCGCTAGGAAAGCTTGACGCACTGTTGCAGGACCCTGTATATATATATATATTATGGCGTCTTTTGCTTCTAAGATGGTATTAATTTAATTTTATTTTGATAATATTTAAGTTGCTTGACAATTCCCAGTGCTAGGCTAGCTCGCGGGGGGGGCGGTTCAAATTTATAAGGCGCCAAGTAATCTTTATTTTTTTGCCCCCTGGGAATTTGTCGCAGGGAAAATTACTAAACCCAGATGGAATTGAATTCAAAATAAAATTAAAAGCGTTCACAAATGAAAATAATAAATATAAATTTATTAATTAAATAAAAATATTCGGTTGCCACAAAAATTACAATTAAATAAAGGTAGTCGTAGAGCGGCTAGATCGATTACTTAAAATCTCCGAATTTAAACTAGAAAATTGAATTCAGCTTAAGCATTATAAACCGGAGGTTATCAGTGGCCACTGTTAAATTGCCGGAATAAATAAACAACGTATGCCAACCACCGGCGAAATGGCACGCTCTTCGAGATGACACAAATAAATATCTTAAGCCTAGTACGGTAATTAATAATTATTCGAACAAAAATTAAATAATAATAACAATTAACTAAGTAACTATTCTCCTGCGTGTAGACTTAGATTCCAATCAACCCAAAAGTTTATAATAATCCACAATGATTCTCTTAGACAAAGAATTATTGACAAACACGTGTAAATTGCACACGCACACAAGTACGGTGTAAAACCAAAAATACAACAAAAATCTGGCCTGTTTGTTCCTCCTTGCTTCCCTCGTGGTGGTCGTTGGAAATGAAAGAAACCCTCTGGCTACACTGTGTTTCCGTCGTAGCAATGGTACTTGTTACGCAGCGTGACGGTCCGGTCTCCAAAGGTGGCTCTGCAGTTTGAATTTCGCGCGTTCTCCGCAACCCAAGAAAAATTCGACGCTCGGCTCGAGGATCAGCAGCCAGCTAATTTCACAAATTCGCTCTCTAATTACGTAGAGCCGGGGTAGGGCCTGGGATGTTATGCGCTCCGTTGTGTACGGTGTCGTACTCCACGTGCTTGGACTATTTGCACTTTGCACAATTTATTCTATTTCGTTAACAATTACTGGATATATTCAAAACTGCCGACGCGCTGCCCGCGCGTCAATGCCCACTCTCCCGCCGCCGTCTTTTTTTTAAAACAATCTTATCACGGCCCGCCGTGAATATCCACGGCCTACCATATTTCCCTATTTCCCTATTCCCAATTAATTGCGCGCGAAATATAAATTGGAACGGCATGGAAATATGACCGTTACAATATATATATATATATATATATATATATATATATATATATATATATTGTAGGTAAATATTATAGTTATATATATATATATATATATATATATATATATATATATATACATATAAGATAATAAAGATTGTTTACTAGTAAAAACTTAAAAATACAAAAACAATTAAAATTTACAGATTAAAAAAAACAAAGTTACGATTTAAAACTTAAATTAAGCACAAAATATAAAATTAAAATATATAAAATTATATTTAATTATTCGTGGTTGATCCAAATGCACACCTTTTGAAATAACTATTCGTCACTATAAAATGCACCTTTTATCGGAAAGTTTTTAACTACTCTTTAGAAATTAGTAAATGCCAGATTTTTGGTTATATGACTTAAGACATTAAAATATTTGAAACCTGAACCTGTTTGTGCTTTTGTAGTCGTAGTTGCGGTAAGTTTGAGCTATCTTTCCACCTGGTCTTATATTGGTGATTACGAGTTGGAAAAGTTTCTAAGTTAATAGAGATACATATAGAGAAATTGTAGAGATACAAAGCAGGCAAGGTTAGAATGCCAAAATGTTTTAGGCATTTTTACAGTCATCTTGGTATTTGAGTGATGCTATTATAAAATTGCTCTTCTTTGCAATCTAAAAAGTCGATGCCTCCAAGTTGCATGGCCCCAAATAGGTAATACGTAGTGTATGTGGCAATGGAATGTAGCAAAATGTGTAGTTTTTAGCATCTTCTGTGAGTGAAACCATAATTTCAGCATAAAGCAGTACGAGCCTTTGGTCAATTCTCCAGAGACATAGTCGCCATGGCAATTCCAACTTAATTTTAAGTTAAGTTGAATACTTAAAAAACAAGCAGATTTAATTTCATTCAGGACTTGAAAAATTTCGTGACTTAGCCTCATTATTTTATTTTATTTATTGAATAAACGTATAAACTTTAACAAATTTACAAAACAAAAATACTAAATATATAATATATGACAATTATAATTCGTGCGTGATAAATTATAAATTTACACTAATATGACAAAACCAAATGATTAAATATGAAATGTTACAAATTATACGTAGAAGCTGCCAAAAACAAATGTTTACGAAATACATTACGCGTTGAATTAATTAATTCAACAATTGAGTATGTGCATAAATCAATGTAATTCGGCAATGAGTTGTATATGCGCATTGATCTAGAAATTTAATTATTGTAACTGTAATTAGTTGAGTAGTATGGAATCTTAAATATATGATGATATCTCCGTAGTTGTGGTGGCAAGGTACTAAAGTTTAAATGGGCTAAAAGATCACATGAATTAAGAAATCCATTAACCAAATTTATTTCTTGTAACAGAAACAAAGCATTAAATACAAATTATATATAACACACAAATCGGCTACTAATCTACGTATTCGTAAATATGGAACATTTTACATTATACTAATAATTGTTTTGTCATGACCACTAAAACCGACACGGTAAGAATAAATTTAAAAAATTTCATCTGTACACTTTCAATCTTAGCCACATCACTATAGGCACAAAGTGACCATACTGGAAATGCGTATTCTAACACTGGACACACCGAAGTTAAATAGAGGTGTCTTAATGTATTTGGAGAGAAGTTAAAAGAAAAATGACGAACCCAAGTATATTATTGGCTTTACAAACTATTGAAACTATATGCTGTATAAATGACATTTTGCTATCAAATAATACACCTAAGTCATTTATAACATCAACATTTGCGAGAATATTATTATCTATCACAAAGTCATATGCAACATTGTTCTTTTTATGAGAGAACCTGATTTTGCAACATTTTTAAAATAAATAAATAAAATTTGTAATTTTTATAATATTTGTAATGCTTTACAATCAAATCCTCGGCGTACATAAGAAAATTAGAGGAGTGTGAGTAAAGAGCAATATCATTAATAAATATTAAAATTTAAACTGGTCCACAGTGTGAGCCTTGAGGCACACCTCATGAAACATTTATACACTTAGAAAAACAATTATCCACTTTAACAATGTGTGTCCTTTTACATATAAAACTTCTAATTGTCTTAATCGTTTTACCACTCAGACCTACGTTAGAAAGTTTTCAAGTAATCACTCATGATGCACACGGTCGAAGGCCTTGGAGAAGTGCCTTGGATAATGCAATCTGTTTGTAAACCGGCTTCCATTGCATTAGTCAAAAATGAGTTGATCACTAAGAAGTTAGTTATAGTAGATTATTTATATAGATTATTATTAATACTATATCCTGAGATACTTTTACCAGGTAGTAGTGTTTGCGGATAAGTCATTGATGAACATCAACAGAACAGAAATGAGACAGGGCCCAAAATTGAACCCTGTGGCACACCATGCTTGATTATAGAATAGTCAGATTACAAATTATTTAAACAGACTTTCTGCGTTCTTCCGACTAAATATGACCTGACTGAGCCTAATACTTAAAGCATCCGATTGTGTGTTCTACGAAAGAATGGATAGCAGATATAGTTGACATTCCTTTGCAGAAACCAAACTGTGATTCTGAAAGTAGCCTATTTTCATTAAGAAATGTTAGTTCAAGATTTTTTCAATTACGTTTAATATGATAGGAAACAGACTGAGGAGGTCTATTACTGGTCAATTAGATGAAACTCTATACACATCAAAGGCCTTGCTATTTTTTTAACTATTAAAAGCATCCCGCATCTTCGATGCCGATACCTGCTGAAAATTAAATGTCCACATAGGATTGACATTAATACATTTAGCTTTCTGTTCCATATTTAATTCCTAAGTCGCATTTTGTTTATTACTTGAGCACTTGATATATTCTTCATGTTCTTTATTTTTTTGTTTAAATAGCATTCTTATAAACATGGTGGAAGTGGTCTCGAATGTATTTATTTTTAAGGTTTAGCGTTCGATTGTAGTTTTCTGTAAGTAACTTAAACGTGTTTTGCACTTTAAGTAATTTTTTATTAAACCATTTGATTTTTCGGTCATTCTGAGAATGAATTGTTTCTCAGGAAATGCTAATGTGTTGAAATAAGTTAATTTACTTTGAAAAATATTTGATTTAGTGTTTACATCATGGTTATCGTATGTGAATGACCAATCTGTACTCGCGAGTAATTCATAAAAATATATTCTTCCCTGCAATGTTATGGGCCTGAGAATTCGAGTAGGGTTGATTTTTATTGGTGTTTCCGAGATTACGATTGATACTGAAATACCAACATGGTCAGGTAGATGTGTCTCATAGGGACAAATATCAATACTATTTATGTCATAATTGGTAAAAATATTATCAATACAATTGCCATTTCTAGTATTGAACAAAACGTAGCTCTCAATTAAATAGCACACAAACTGCACTTCGTGGGTATTATTGTTAAAATTAATATTTAAATTTCCACCCAAGAGAACAAAATAATTTGTTAATTTTAAATTATCCAGTAGAGTATTTAGTTTAAGAATAAATGTATTCAAATATACACTAGGAGCTCTGTATACTTGCGGATAAATATACAGGCCAATTCACAATCTCTGTAACTAGATATTTCATCCATAGTACCATTGAACGATTGCAACTGTAGAAACTTATTAACATAGATAATTATTTCCCTATATGAACCGCTATTACGTGTATAAACAGCTGCTGAATTAAGAGAGTTGAGTTTAGAAGAGCAACACTTTTTATTTGATAATCAGTGTTCCACTAAGTTAATGATTTGATATTTTTTCTCTGTAGCATGACGTGCGCATTTAACTTATTTTGAAATGAACGAATATTAAAAAATATATTCACTATTTTGATATTTGACTACTCTTGGGCTAGAGAAAAAAGGTCTAATGCAAATATTATCTGGAAACACTTCCGGATATTTCATTTTATCGTACTCCATTGTAGGTACGCTAATTTAAAAAGATGAATATTCATCGGGGTGTTTCGATTGGAGACTCACACCGTATATTTTTAAATCCCTGGTTTTTTAAATAATTTAATTGGTTTTTGCTAGTTAACGTCGCATCAAGTCTGTATACATGTAAATACTTATATCTAATTGCTCCTCTTAATATATTGTCCCCGGTAGTCGTACCGTAAACTGGAGGAGTTAGTCTCTACTCGGTTCTCCACGAGTTGCCACGGTTCCTCCTTTGGCTGCAAATTTGGTCCTCTCCTCTGTTTTTCCTACACTATGTCGGTTGCGATCAGATGGTCTTTTCATCCGGGTACCTACGAAGATTCGATCTTACTCGGTTGGATAGTGAGTTCTTCCACCAGGTTGTTTGATTTTACATTTAATTGTGCGATTTCGTTTATTTGTTCAGGACTTGTGATTTGTTCATCTACTATTGGAAATAAGATGTCGCTACATGTATTACTTGATAAAGCAGAGTTATTTGTTTCGAGAAACTTAACTTTATTTTTTAGTACTTTCACGTGTTCTTTAACAATTTGTTCTTGTCTTCCTGCTCACTTACTAGTCGCCGCAGCAGTTCCACTTCTTTCTTGAGGTAGTCGTTTTCACGATTGGATTTAACTTCCATTATGGTATTATCTATCACTTTTAGTCGTTTCTTCTTTAGACAACAGCTTCGATGGAACTAGTTGCCAAAGTTTACACATGATTACTTTACACTGCGATTCATTACAACACTTTAAATAGATAACTACATCAGGCGTATTTGTATCGCTCGCCTTCTTATATATTAACGGATACACAGAGAATCTTGTCAACAAAATTCTAAAGCAAAATATACATTCAATAATGTTCAAAATGAGGGAAAAGAAGGACAAGAACAAAGACGTCATTGCGTCATCAATTATGTCATCAATTATACAGGAGAAACAAGTTACAAAATCTATAAAAACATTAAGTTGTGGCTTCTGATAAAAATAGAACCAACATGCAAACAACTAGAACTAGAACCAACATGCAAACAACTAGTAAATAATAAATTAGAAAAAAACTAAGACACTTTGTCTAAATGTGGAATATACCAATATACTGGCTTGTCAAAACTGCGTTTCAATATATTTCGAACAAACAGGCAAACATTTCTCGACAAGAATAAAAGAATATAAAAATGTAATTTTAAACAATTTACGTCACATCGGAATTGCCAATCACTGCATTGCATACAACTAGCAATTCAATGTCACTCTACTTCCAAAGAAAGAGATTTAAAAAACAAGTAAAATCTGCTAAAAAATATGGAGATCAATGATCAAGGATAGTTAACAACTACTAAGAAATATTAGCGGTTCATACACCTGTAAAACTCATATTGCTTCTTTTGTACAAACGAATATTTCTTTGATAATGTATTCAAAGATTCGAAACATATATCTGCAAATAAAAATATGGAACACAAGTGTATTCATCCAAACACTCTCTGAAACACATTTTAGTTTATTCGTAAAATTTATATATATTTATATGAATATTTTTATAATAAAACCTATTTAACATCTTAATTAAAATATATACTTAATGTATATGACTTGTCAATACATCTCGAATTCTTATTTAAATTAATTTTACAAGGTTTTAAAGAATCCGAACAGTTGAAAATTTGAAATTAATTAATGAAACGTAAATGTAAATCATCGGAATAAAAAAGTTAGCTCAGCTGAAATCGAGAACATGGAATCCGTGGGAAATGTGAAATCAACTCGAAGGAAAGAGTTCGGCGAGATTTATTTTCAAGCATGATTAAAGATGAAAAAAATCAGTGAGGGGAACACAATATTCATTTTGTAGGAAATTCATTTTGAGTAAAATTGAATAAAATCTTAATGGTGAGCAATACTTAATTTCGCTTATATTTAAATCTATATGGTTTCCATTTAAATGAAATTTTGGTTAACAAACAATATAGTTGAAGAATAATAATAAATGATATTCTCTATAGGAGCCAAATATAAAATTCAATAATTTGTTTTTGTTATTTCATTTAAAATGTGCTGGTGAATACAACAAAGTTATTAATACAGTTGTGTTAAAAGATAAAAATTTAATCTTTATTTAAAGTACCTATGAATTATGAAAAAATCTATAAAGGTATCAAAAATATACCTAGAAAAAATAGCTTCATTATGTAGATAAACAAAACTTTCTTTTATATCCTGCCTTGCCTCGAATTTTTCTGCAAAAAAATAAAAGCTAAATTCTCGAGATGATTTGTACTAATAAATTGATAAGCAAAATAAATAAGAAGATTTGTTGTTTGAAAACTATATAGTATGAAGCTAATAAAGGCTTGAATTTTGGTTATTATTTAGTCGATGTTTTATAATAACAATACTAATAATATTTATAATAACGTTTCTATTAAAATAGACATTTACAGTTGGAAGAGTAAATTAAAATTGACATACAATTTAAATTAAATTATAAGAATTGTTCATAAAACGAGGGTAACTAATACATTGTGCTAAAAATAAAGGCATGCCAAACTCAAGCCGCAGGATAAATATTTCATTTAGTGACGCCACTCTTGATTTTATGTAAATTGATTTAAACACATCTCTTTTATTTATTGTTTAATTATACAATGCTACCTGAGGGATGTCACAAACGCACAGAGTTCATTATGGGCGTGACAGTTGGATATATTTCTTTTATTAATTTTATCAAAAGAGTTCAGATTTTCAACGGATTTGTTTCAACATTTATAAATTTCATTTAGTATTCCCAATTGTATTTATATGCTGTAATAATAATTTTGCTGTAATTATATCGGGCACTAAAAATTACAAAATAAAATCGTACATTTTAAAACAAAACTCTTTTCAATAAGATTAATTTTATATTTAATTTAAAAAGGCCACATCAGCCATATCGTATTCACTTCTATAGAGTTGTATATATTTAATGAGTTACATTAGTTTTGCGTAATATTTTTTTAATTCCGCTTTGTGATTACATAACTAATTATATATTTCAAAAAAGGCACTAACTATAGTATTAGATATGTCTGTGCGTGGCTGCGTAACTTGAATAACACTGTTGGCCCCATTAAAAAGTTTTCGACTTATAACTTGTTTTCGATGACAGATCATTTGGAAAATATAATATTTGTATTATATATAAAGCTATTTATAAAAAAACGCAGTAAACAACCCGAATGTGACCTATTTAAATCATATTTTTTTTATATTTCACTGTTGTACTAAGAACACTGAAAAAATCAGTTGACGATAAAATTTTAATAAATATGATTTACTATTAGTTCGCGGATATGATTATTATTTTTATATATACTCTGGCATAAATAAGTTAAATCTCGAAATGTAACTTTTGGATGAATAATTTTGATGTTTATGAAACAGTTATTTAATTAAATTATTAATTATTGCACTGCTGCACATGTTATAAAAATTCAAAGATATTTTCATAATTGCCATATGTACTAGAAATCTGATTAAACAGAAGACAATTAAAATATTTCAAAATAAAACGAATAAAAATTTTAAAAATTACTTCTTAGATAAATTTGTAACTAGGAACTTCAACTTGTTATTATCAAACCAAAATAGTTATCAGAGGTGGTTGTAAGCTTTCATACAATTCGAATTCTACAATGACTAGATTATTTATGAAATCATTTAATCAAGTATATAAATATTAATAATATTGCAAAACATATCTAAAACGATTCATTATTTACTGAAATTTATTTTAAATTACTGGTAATTTAGAAAAATTATTTCCCATTGTACTATATTTGGATTTTGATCAAATAATGCAGATAAATGCATTCATTGCCATAATGTAAAGCATTATTTTGAGTAATGTATTTTTTAAATATTTTCTTTCATTGTACAGTTTATTGCATTTTTTAAATAAAATATAGTCAACATCAAATTATTCTTTAATCAGCTTTTAATAGACCTATCCTTTCTTATTGCATTCCTGATATTTTTATTTGTTTTAATCCTGGTCTATATGTACTAATATTGCATACTATAACCATATATTTTTTCATCATATTTAATTAATATAAAAATTATTAATTGAAATAGCTAAACCAATAACTACTATTTTAAATTTATAATAGTAGAATTCATATTGAAATATTTATACCCTAACAATAAAATAAATATATTTTATTAATATGTATTATTTGAAAGGTAATAAAATAATTTCAAAAGCAAATTACAAATGATGAAAATATATACGATAAAAATCTATCATTATAATTACTAATTACTAAATTTGATAGCCTTTAACAATGTTAATATTAGTTATATGCAACTTTAGAAGCATAGCATCCAGAGCCATCTTATGCCTAGTGTTTAAATTTAATAAAATCCATGCCTTGTGATATTGATTGTTATTCAGTTCATGGTAAGAACACTAGATGGCACAAAACATTTACCTGTAAGGCATAAATAATGAAAATGTAATTACTACAGCTAATATTAAATAACCTAATTTTAAAATTAAAGATTTTAAGAATGATGCTGCTAAGTAATATAAAATTAGTTAGCAGCGAAATTAACTTCAATGACAAATATTAGCAATATTTCTAAATAATATAAAGTTAATATAATCAATATAAATTAAGACAGTATACTAATTATTTGTAATTAATCCAAACGTTATTTGTTAAAATGGCGTGGGTTATGAGGTTAATAAATAAACGTGCTGTCTCCTTGAGCAAGAGAATAGAACTGACTTTATTTTGTGTAACCTAATAAATACAAACCCTTAACTCTGCCAACTGCTTAAAACTAAATATATACAAACTACATCTGAGCTTAACTTTAACACTCCCACTAGCTCAGTGTATTAAACGTAATTAAATTAACTTAAAACTAAATCCGCTACAAAAGTTCCATGCTTTGGTAAATGGTAGGCATATATTGAAGGTTTATTTCTTTATTTGCTACAACTTCACGAACATAATGGTACCTAACATCTATATGTTTTGAACGCTTGTGAAAGATAGGGTTTGTTGTCATTGAATAATGTAATGCAATTATGTTCAGCAAGCAAATCGTATATGAGACTTTTTAGATATACGGCCTCTTTAGATGTCTCACAAACGGCCATATCTCAGCCTCAGTACTGCCTAAGGCTATAGGGCTTTGCTTTTTAAATTCCCACGATATCGCCCCACTAGATCATTTAAAAACGAATCCGATATAAGATTTTTATTCTTTAACGTTGCTAGCATAATCTGCATCAACAAAACCTTGCAATTCTTTACCGTCGTCTACAAATTGTAAACTTAATATTTTTGTTTTCTTTAAGTATCTAAGAAAACGCTTTGCTTGTTGCCAGTGAGCTATTGTATAACAATTATTAAACTGACTTAAAAGTTTACTGCAGAAGTAATGTCAGGTCTGGTTTCTGTTGATAAATACATTAAACTACCGATTAACTGCTGATATGGAAAATCCCAAACCCAAATTTTCAATTTTAAATTCAGATGACAATTGTTTTTTTAATAAACTTCGTTTCATGAGAATCTTCGAGAAAATAGAAAAGCTCATGAACATAGATTTCAACAACTGTCATAAGATCATCAGTACGTTTGATTAATACACATGATTCATTTACTAACTTAACATAACCAAAACTATGCAATACTAGACTAACTTCTTGGTACCAGACTCTCGAAGATTGCTTCAAACCGTATATTGCCTCATTTAACCGCAGTACACCATCGTTTGTCATGTTTACACCTTCGGGAATTGACATGTGCACTTCCTCTTCTAAGGTGCCATTAAAAAAAAGCAGTTGTAACATCTAAATGACAAATATTTAACTTTAATTTCACATATAAAGCCATTAGTAATCTTAACGTTGAAAAACGAAGTGTAGGTAAAAAAGTGTCAAAATAATTAATGCAGATTTTTTGCAAACAACTTTTTGCCATTAACATAGCTCTAAAGCGCACATTTCCTTCACTATCAATTTTTCGTTTAAACACCCATTTACATGGCACTACCGATCTATGTTTTGGTCAGAGGATCTTCTCCTAAAATATTTGGCTTACCGCAAAGATATCTAACATAATCTGAAAAATCTTTTAGTTTTCTTTCTCTACGTGGCCTTTCGACTACTTCTACTTCCACTGATTTTTCTAGAACATATTCTTCTGAAGTACTGCTATCACCATTCTCGCTCTCATGATCTGTAGTGTTAAAATTTGTGTTTTTTTCTGAGATCGACTCAACTCGTACTAAAACTATTGTTTTTTTCAGTAACCTCATCTCCCTCTGAAACAATTGTTTTTTCGATCATTTCTGATTCAAATTTGTCTTTTTCAAACACTATAATATCTCGGCTTGTTACTTTCCCTATATAGTATATATAGGGGGAGTATTGTTTTCGTGATTTTTTTTGAAAAATTTTTTTTGCGGAAATATCCGTTTTGGGGTCCCCTGAACCCAAAACACTAATTTCTGGAAAAAAAAAATTTGTGTCTGTGTGTGTGTCTGCTGTGTGTCTGTCGGTGGGCGCTGTATCTCAAAAACGAATAATCTGTTTGATATGAAACTTCAAACTTAAGGTTTTATCGTTAAAAACTGGAACTGAAAAACTCGAGCCATTTTTTTTGTTTTTTATCAATAATTTTTTTAATATGAAAAATTTTACAAAACTTTACGAACAAAAGTTAAAGAGAATGAAAATCTGAACATACTTTTCATAAAATTTTTAACTTTTGAGAAAAAAAAAATAAAAATTGAAAATTTTGATATATTTTTCTAAATATAAAAAAAAATTAAAAACGGTTCAAACAAAAGTTAAAGGGGATTATAAACTGAACAAGTTTTATTTGAACATTTTTTTCATAAAATTCTTAACTTTCAAGAAAAATAATAAAAACTGAAAATTTTGATATTTTTTGCTAATTGATAATAAAATATTGAAGTTACATGAAACTTCTATAACAAATAATTATAAAGAATTTAAAACTGAACAAATTATTAAGAATAACTTTTTTGCGTAAATCTCATAGTTGTCTGTCGGTGGGTGCTGTATCTCAAAAACTAATAATCCGATTGGGATGAAACTTTAAACTTAAGGTTTTATCGTTAAAAACTGGAACTGAAAAGCTTTTGGTAAATATTCATAAACCTGAAGTAGATGTTTACTCGAGGCTTTTTTTTGGTTTTTTCGCGATATTTCTCTAAATATAAAAAAATTTAAGAAACAGTTCAAACAAAAGTTAAAGGGAATAAAAAACTGAACAAGTTTTACTTGAACATATTTTTCATAAAATTCTTCACTTTTAAGAAAAAAAATAAAAATTGAAAATTTTGACATTTTTTGCCAATTACTAATAAACTATTGGAGATAGATAAAATTCATATAATAAATAATTGTAGCGAATTCAAAACTGCACAAATTATTAGGAACAACATTTATGCGTAAACCTCATACTTTTCGAGAAAAATATAGGGAAAGTACTATGATGGCCACATCACCATTTGAATAGTATTGTGCATGAAAATGCATGAAAATGAGGTTTTTTGTCGATATTTTTCTAA
This sequence comes from Ontholestes murinus, assembly GCA_963969525.1. Taxonomy (NCBI): domain Eukaryota; kingdom Metazoa; phylum Arthropoda; class Insecta; order Coleoptera; family Staphylinidae; genus Ontholestes; species Ontholestes murinus. Next base: position 34,451,904 of record OZ018390.1, read on the forward strand.
ATATGAAAAATATTACAAAACTTTTCAAACAATAGTTAGAGAGAATGAGAAAATAAATGACTTTTATTAAAAAAAAATTTTCATAAAATTCTTAACTTTCGAGAAAAACAAAATTGAAAATTTTGACATTTTTTATCAATTGCTAATAAACTGTTGGAGTTACATGAAACTTGTATTACAGATAATTGTAAAGAATTCAAAACTGAACAAATTATTAAGAATAGCCTTTTTGCGTAAACCTCATAGTTTTCGAGAAAAAATATAGGGAAAGTACTATGATGGCCACATCACCATTTTATACTTATAGAATTGTTTTCAGGATTATTAACTCTGTAATCATTGATATTGTCGCCATAACCCACAATTAATCTTCTTTGTGATTTCTTGTCCCATTTAAGACGCTTTTCCTTGGCAACATGTATCTGGTAACAACAATCTGGATTTCTGCCCGTCCACTTGATGACGTACAACGATTTTTGGCGTAGATAACAGTACTGCTTCTGCCCAGAGCTTTTTGTCCAATTGTGCATCAAAAAGCATACACCCTGCTTTTTACCACAACGTTTCATTAAGGCTTCAAAGTCCTTATTCATAAATTCGCCCCTATTATCAGATCTAAAGCATTTAATTTGTATTCACTTGATTTTCTACTAATCTTTTAAATGATTTGAAGCTCTCAAAAGCTTCATCCTTGCTCTTGATGAAAAATACAAAAGACATTCTTGAGATGTCATCAACGAAAAACAAGAATTATCTATATCCTCCAAGTGATTTCGTCTCCATTGGGCCACAGACATTTGCTCGAATGCCTCAGTAGTTGAAGGGTAGTCGAGACTGTTTTCCTTCAAATTGGATTGGATTGTTTAATTGTAAGGTGTGCTTACAATTAAACAATCCAATTTTCTTCTGAGTTAAACACTTTAGTCCATTCACCGAACCGTTCACCATTTTTTTAAAGTCCACATGGTTCAAATGTGCAAGCCTTTGGTGCCATATTTTACCTGATGTCACTGCCATCAAACACCCGTTTGTTGAGTCCGGATACAGTCTAATTTTGTAGACTTCACCAACTAAATTAGCAAGAGCAATAATTTTATTACATTTATTGTTAATTTTACAGCCAGTGTCATCAACTCAATGACAGTAAATTTGTTGACTTGCCCGGGACATAAAGAGCATTTTTTATTTTTATTTCAAAATGTTTTTACCTACTGCGGTTTTAAATAACACATTCCCGACTTTATAAAATGGTAGGCATGCATTATTAGCAACAAACACTTGTCTGTCACATCTTGACATACTTGTAAAATTGTCTTCGTTAACAAGTATATGCACACTTGCACCAGGGTCCAATTGCCTTTAGAAAACACAACACCACTTATCGACCGATTTTTAACATAAAATACGCTTCCTGTTTTACCGAATTTTCATCGAAATCGAGCAAATTCGATTTAATGGCGATCGTTGTACTATTTATGCCACTATGTACAATCGCCATTATCATTGGCATGAATTTCTCTGATAATCCAGCTAGTAACAAAGATCCTATCCACACATCGTCTATCTTGAATCCTGGTGTGGGTTATGAGGTGCGGTCTCCTCGAGCATCAGAATAGAACTGATTTTATTTTGTGTAACCTTATAAATACAAACTCTTAACACTGCCAACTGCTTAAAACTAAATATATATTAACTACATCTGAGCTTTACTTTAACAGTTATTAACTACAACTTAGTAAATTAAAAAAGTACGAAAATTTTAACCTGGATATTTAAAAAATATCTCTATAGTGTATCTCTTAACTCAGTGTTGACATAATTCTAAGTTAAAAAATTTAATATTCACAATATTATATTTGATTTCAATTTATTTTGAAGATTTAGAGAATAAGTTTAATTATGAATTATTAATATTAATTAATAGTAAATCAGTGTTGCGGTATAAATCGGTATTGCATAAGTATAAGTATACTAATTATTTGAAATGTAAAAAGCTAGATGTTGTTACTGAGCTTAATCTCGCGATATATATAAATAGATCAAAAATCGCACAGGTTATCCCTAGTTTCTTTCCCTTCAATTTTTAATAATATTTTGAAAAAACTAAGTAATTTCTAACTGATAATTCGTATTTACTTGTTACACGTGCTGATAAAGGAAATTGCACTGTTATTTTAGATAAAAATGATTATGAAACTAAATCTATAAACCTTTTGTGTCATATTGACACTTACCAATTTAAAAAACAGATCCAATACCTGCCTTAGGACGCAAACTCAATAAACTTCTTGATGATTTAACAAAAAGGGTTATGTTACTGAAGTGGTTGCTAAACATCTCAAATGTTATTATATAAAGGCTCGTGTCCTAAATATTATGGACTTCCTAAGATTCATAAACCTGACATACCTCTACGACCTATTATTTCTTGTGTTGATAGTCACACAAAATCTTGTTGTTTTTATAAGTCAGGTCTCCAAAAATTAGACCTAAATACGCCAGAAATGGCAAGAACATTGCCTCAATGGCCACAATGAATATAGTCACCAGCTGCGAAATGTATTGGGTCAAGTGGAAGAACACAAGAAATCGTGAACTCCGCCTTCAGGATCTATGTTCCAAATTTTAAAGTGATTCAGTGTTTCTTTGTATGTATTTTTAAATGTTTTGTAATAGATCCTGTAAAGTAAATAATATAATATATAATATAATAATAACAATATATATAATATTGCTTAAATTATTGATATTTCTTTTAACAACTATAATAAATTCCGCATTAAGAATTCTATTGAATTTGCTGACAAAATTAATAACTTTGAATTACCTCCCAATTATCGATTAGTGTCGTTAGATATTGTGTCACTAACATTCTATTAGAATCATTTTTGTCTATCATTAGTGATAATTTTCATTTAATTGAACCCAACTGCCCAATACCTCTATCAGTTATTACTTCTATCATTTCTTTTCTGTTTCATAATACCTTTGGCCAGTTTAAGAACAATTATTATCAACAAATCTCAGGCTGGCGTATGGGTGGTCCTATTAGTCCTTCTAAAGCTGAAATGAATAAATAAATAAATAAATAAATGATATGAATTCGTTATTACATTTTTGCTAGAATACAATTCACAGTAGAAAGAGAGAAAAAAGGTGCTGACCTTTCATTGACATCCTTGTTTTTAGATTAGCTAACATTATAATTATTTTAGATTGGTATATCAAACCCACCCGCTCTGGAGGGTTATAGGTTATAGGTTAAGTAGGGTCTTAGTGAGGTGTGTTAGCCTCTCGTGAACTGCGACCTAACAGATCTATTGTTCTACCCTTAACCAATCACTTTCCAACAGTCCCACGTCCACCATGAACCTGGTAACTATCTTGGGGGTGATAATGCTCACTTCTTCGGGGGGATAATCGGTCCCTGCCGAAGTGTGAAAGAAGCTTGTGAGCAATCGCGACACAAGTGCATAGTATGTGCTCGGTAGTTTCATCTGCCGAATCACACAATCTGCAGTTTCCACTTTCCTCTTTTCCCATTTTCCGCAAATGGTATCGGAGGGTACAATGCCCTGTCATGAGTCCGGTAAAAGTTCTTAGCTCGTTCCTTGTGAGTTCAAGCACCTTGTGGCTGTGATCGAGTTTCAGGAGTCGTTTTGATTGACGTAGACCTGGTACATTATTCCAATACTTACTTTTTCTGTCCTCTTCTCATTTTTGCACCACCTCTCTTCTATGCGCCATGGGGAGTCCACAAAACGGCTCAGGTCCTATAGGAGTGGTATTTGCACCTCTTTTTGCGAGTTCATCGGCCACTTCGTTGCCTTTAATATCTCCGTGTCCTGGGACCCACATTAGGGTCAACAAGTTGTTCTTCGCCAGTTGCGAGAGGGATCTTCGACATTCCCAGACAGACCGTGAGCCGGGACTATAGGCTCGAACGGCCTTTAATGCGGCTTGGCTGTCTGAGCAGATGTATATATGCGCGCCATTTAGGTGCCTATCCAAGCATTCTCTGGCGCACATATCAATTGCAATCGTTTCCGCTTGCAAAATCGTGGGCGTCGTGACTAGAGCCATGAAGCTCCTGTGGTTTTGGTTAGGCCCATAAATGCCTATTCCAGTACCTCTGGTATTCTTGGCACCATCCGTGTACCAGGCTGATATCCCTCGTCCAAACTCCTTGACTCTCATCAAAGCCGTTTTGGGGTCCTCGATCGACACCTTAAACGGTAATTCGAATTCGAGCTTCCTGGACATAATGTCCGTCGGTTTGGACAGAAGGGCCGGGTCGATTTGCTGCAGTATTTCTAAGTGTCCTGTCCAGTCCCCCGGCAGTGTTTTCTTCCTCTGGTGTAGTCGGAGGGCTGCCACAAGTCCCTCTTTTCGTACCACTAGATGGAGCGGTGTGAGACCAATGATTGCCTCCATTCCCGCGGTTGGGGTCGTTTGCATGGCCCCTGTGATGCTTAGACGTGTTAAACGTTGAAGCCTACTCAGCTTCTTTTGCGTGTCTAGTTTTTGGGTCTTCAGCCACCACACGAGGGCAGCATAAGTGACAATGGGTATCACCGCCGTTCTATACAGCCAATACGTGATTTTGGGCTTTAATCCCCAGGTTTTTCCCATAAGCCGCCGACAGGCCCAAAGCGACATCGTTGCCTTCGCCATGATTTTGTCGACATGCTGATTCCAAGTCAGTTTGGTATCCAGAATTATACCCAGGTACTTTACTTCGTTGGAGAGATTTATCTCTATTCCATTCAGCGAGGGAGCTTTTATGTACAGCTTCCTTCTACGCGTGAATGGAACTATGATCGTTTTATTCGGGTTGATACTTAGTCCTTCCCGAACACACCAGTTATTGATGCTATTCAGTGCTTTCTGCATTAGGATTGTAAGAATGACTTCATGCTTGCCCCTGATTATTACGGCGATGACATCTGCATAGCCTTGGGTTATAAAGCCCTTTCCATGCAGTTCATCCAGGAGTCCATCCACCACTATTGACCATAGTGTGGGGGACAAAACTCCCCCTGAGGACACCCCTTTGTTACAGTCATAGATACTGTGGATCCTGCTAGAGAAGCCGTTACTAATCGGCTTTGAAGCATTGCCTCCACCCATCTTATCGTGGAAGGATATAGTCCTTTATTTATAGCCGCTCGTTTTATTGCAGAAAATGAGGTGTTGTCAAAGGCCCCCTCTATGTCTACAAATATTCCGATTGCTATTTCCTTGTATAGGATGGCTCGTTCTGCCTCTTTGACGAGGTGATGTAGAGCATCGACGGTGGATTTGCCAGCTTGAAATGCGAATTGCTTGGCATTTAAGGGTGTTCTTATAAGTGAGTCACCCTTTATGTGCTCGCCGATTATTTTCTCCATAGCCTTTAGGAGAAAAGAGGTTAGGCTGATGGGTCGATATGATTTAGGTTCATCTAGAGGCCTATTGCCCACTTTAGGTATAAATACCACTTTTACCTCCCTCCACAACCGAGGTATATACCCCAGTGCATAATTTGCTTTATCAGGGAGATAGTCCTGGAGCAATTGTATCTAAGCCGCGTTGTAGTAGCGCGGGGAAGATACCGTCCATTCCTGGGGATTTATATGGCTTGATGCTGTTACTAGCCGCAATTGTGTTTTTAGTCAGTACTTTTGATCTCGGAAAGTGAGTACCTAGGAGTAGCTCTAAACTTTCCTGTTAATCTTTGGTGTGACTGCCGTCAGTTCGTTTTAAGATGCCGACCGCATTGCATTTGCTGGGGTCAGATTGTTGATCCCCTCGCAGTAGGCCTTCCAGGCCTTTCGTTTAGACTCCCTCAGTTGCTTATTGAATTCAGTCAGAGCCTGTCTGTAGGCTGACCAGTTGACTGTTTTCTTGGCTCTGTTGAAGGATTTCCGGGCGGAAGTCCTGAGTCGATCCAATTCCTTGTTCCACCAAGGAACGTTTCTCGAGAAGTTTACCTTGTTTACCGGGCAGCTTTTCTCATAGGCTGCTACAATGGTATCGCTTAGGTGTAGTGAGGCTTGTTCTAATTCCTCTATGGTAGCGATGTTGTATTGGAGGCCTTGAAGTTCGGACAATAGACATTCGTTATATAATGTCCAGTCCGTTTTTCGTGGCACTCTGCACTCTGCTATTTCCGTACTCCCAGCTTCCATATCGAACGCGATCGTTTGATGGTCCGACATGGGCTCAGAGACTACACGCCAATTTTTTATCAATTGCGCGCCGTATGCTGTGGCTAAGGTCAAGTCAAGTACCTCTTGCCTTATTGCGTTTATAAACGTGGGTTTATTCCCCCTGTTTAAGATGTCTAGATTGCTAGCGCATACATAATCAAGAAGGTACTTACCCCTGTTGTTGATATCTGAGCTGCCCCATACTGTGTGGTGCGCATTAGCGTCGCAGCCAATGATAAGATGTTTCCCATTCCTGCGGCACCAGTCCGTGAGGTTCTTTACTGCCTCTGGTGGTGGGTTGTCTTCGTCCCCTGGAAAGTAGGCTCAGGCAAATACAATTTGCCTCTTGCCATCTCCCGTTGGTACGTCTACGACCGCTGCCACTAGGTCCTGGGTGACGAACTGTGGAATGAGAGCATAATTAGTATCTTTCCTGAAAATCAGGGCGGTCCGTGGCCTGCCGCACGTAGTATTACATACCAGATAGTACGATGGATTCTGAAGTCCTTTAATCGCCCCTCCGTGAACCCAGGGCTCTTGAATTAGCCCTATTTGGACGTTCCCCACTTGATGCTGCCTTTGAGTGCTGCAGGTTGATTTGGAGGCACTGCCACTTACCCTTCATTTTTGGGCCTTGGAATGACCCCCACCTCTGGCATCCTTCAGTTTGTACTGGGGCATAATCCTGCCCTTTGGACGCACATCAGCCTGCTTCTTGGGTGGACTCTTGGTCAGGCTTGGAGCCTTTCTGATCCCTGGAGGCTTGTTGGCCTCTCTGGAACCAGTTGCGGATTGCAACGGCGGATTTTTACCCTGATCCAGGGGCTCTTTGGAGCTTGAGGCTCCTGCCCCTTCATCAGGCTTGTCCTGCTTCGCCTTGGTGCGAAGCTGTACTTCGCCGTAGCGATACCCAACGAGGAAATTGCGTTTTTTTAACTTCTTCGTGAACAGAACATCCACGGAGAAGGTAACCTCTTGAGTGGGTCCACCGGTCACCCTTCTTAAGACCTCCAGTTAGAGGCATCGCATCCATTCTGGACTGCAATCAGTTGCAGGATACGTTCGTTCCTGTACTCCTGACTGCCCGGAAAATATTCCACTAGGATATCGTTGTGCGGCATTTCCTCCGCTCCAACGACTTTTAGGGCTGCACCTTCCCAGGGGACGATCTCATCCTGATGCGACTTCAGCCACGTTATCGTAGCTTCGTTGCGGCAGGTCATCCCGATCCACCCAGGTCGCTTGTGAATCCCAAGGAATCCAGAGTCTTATTCATTCCCCTTTTTTAGGACTATATCCATGATATACTCCAGTGTGGACTCTATTTGTTCCACTGACAGGAGAGTACGAACGGGTACGTTTTTCGGTCTTTTGCTTACGCGCTGGACCGAAGGACTGTAAGGCATTTTTTGCTGCCTCTTCCCGCGACATGCCCTTGCTGATAAGGTATTTAAACCTCTTCTTCCCAGCACCGCTTAGGCGCGGCTTGCGTGGCTGGAGGTCCTTGGGCTTTTGCCCAGCCTCATCTCCACTGCTGGCTAGGAGTAGTTCCTCCCTGTCGGTCTCAGGCGCTAACTCCTCTCCCGTGGCAAGGATTTCACACTCCATCGCCGTAGTTTCGTCCTTTGAGGGGGACGAGCCCTTATTTGTTAGTTCTTAGTTCATTATTGATCCCACGAGAAGTTAGGGAAATAAACGATCACCTGCAGCAGAGCCCCGCATGCCACAGGAAGGCTATTTGAAACCGGAGGTCGCCTGGTATCCGGAGTTCGCATACTAAGACTAAGCTTCCCCTTAGCCATGCAGCCTTAGGCATATGCTGTTCCACCTTGGCTTGAGGAGTTTTTTATTGTGGCTCTCCTTTCACTTGGTTCATGCAGCTAAGCCCAGACCCTCTTTCGCTCACTGCCAGCGAGACTTCACCACGTACAGCGGTGAGTTACAGATATAACCTGCCTGGTGGCTTTACAGCCAGTCAGAGCAGGGCATCGTACCCTTTAGTGCAAGCTCTAAGCCACGACACGACTGCTGAGCAGGGTGGCTCTGGAGGGTACATTCCTTTTGACTCTTAGCACCCTAAGAAACACAAACTCAATACGGTGTTAGCTAAAAATAGAATTTTGCATATCGTACATCCATCATTACAGGCTGTGAACTTAGCGAGATTGTTCGACACCTTGCAGAATAACCTATATCCACCTGAGTTGTTGAAGAGTCTGATATATCGTTCCCCAGATCGGATAGACTTGACTTGCAAGGCTCTGGTTGTGCGTAGTAATATGGTGCCGGAAACACCATCTACTTACTTTCCCCTTTGTTGATGGTCTTTCTTAACATTTATCTAATATCTTTCGCTCTGTATCTCCTAATGTATTGGTAGCCTATACTAACCATCGTTAACTTAACTCTCTCTGTTTCACTCGTTTAAAAGACCCTACCCCATCCTGCATAAACATGACGTTATACATTTAATTAATTGCAAACAATGTGACTTAGTATATATTGGACTGACATCTCAAAAACTGAATAAACAACTAACACAACATAAAAGTAATGTAAAACCAAAACCTCATTCTACAGGTCCTAGTTTACACTGTAACGACACTAACCACTCGCCAGATTATGACAGCACAAAACGAAGTTTTCTTGAGATGTGTCATATACAAGCACAAAAAGATAGGAAAATTTTCAAAAAAGACATTGATGCCTTAGTAACATCTACAGTAATTTGTTTTAATTCCAATAACGCCCATTTTTAGGAACTTTAAATGAAAATACACTTCGTTGATATCACACACAGGATATATTACGTGACTATAGTTTCAACCTTTAAAATGCCATTATCAAACGTACAAATGGCCTTTTAAAGGTTGAAACTATAGTCACGTAATAAATCCTGTGTGTGATATCAACGAAGTGTATGTTCATTTAAAGTTCCTGATTCAAGATGTATCACAAAGTGATGGCTACAAGCATTAAACGCCCATTTTTCATCCTCATTCCACATTAACATTTTCCCCCGTAGGCTACCCTTACAAATCTATCTTTATGTTGTTTCTCTCCTCCTTTTTTTATTTTACTCCTCTTAATTCTTAATCATTTTACTTGTTTGTCTCTTTTGTCTTCCTCTTGCCCTTTTCTTTTTATACTTCTTTTATTTCTATTTGAAGGTGACATTTTCTGACATTATGACCGCTCGCTTCGAAATCGTTCCTCGGTATCTTACCAAACGGTATGACTTGCTTGTGTGTTTTCGTTCCCTGCTCGGTTGCTGAGGTTTTACCACTTCAGTGACGGACTGGCGAATTGCACGGCCTGCTCAACCCTTCGCTTGTTCTTTCTGATCATTCTGATCACGAACGAATATTCTGCTTGAGGGTTTGCCTGATATTAGGGTGGTTGTCCACTCCCAATGTTAGGCTTATTTCCCTCGGGGTTCTTACTCAGGGGTTTCATATGTCGGTCTCTCTCTTCAACTCTTCAACTTCTCGGACCTGGGTGTTTGGTTTTTCCTGCGTGAATCATACTTTCGTGCGTTCGTTATCATGAAATTTCGATGTATCGAACATTTCAACGCTTTTTCACAGTTAATTTGCGGAAGACCGACTATTTTATGTTTGCCTACCTTCAGTAATTGTTTTCTAATCTTATTACATCTTGTTAGTTTTACAATTTTAATCAACGTTTAACTTTTAAATACTTACAATTTTTCTGTTTCATTTCTCTCAAAATTCTATTTGTTGAGTTTTTCAAGACGTTCTTTCACCTATCGAAAATAAATTATGATGGTCAATAACTTAACCTCAAAAATTTTGCTGTGTTCGCATGGTCATCTAAAATGTTGGATACACTTTTAATTGTTTAATCTTAAGCCTTACCTTCATTTAGTCTTTAAGAATTAAACTGTCATCATGTCTAAATGTAACTTTTATAACTATATTATCAGACCTTACTTTAGAACAATTTTTATTCTCTGAGGATGCATATATGTTTTATGCGAAACGTCAGCTTGTACATATAACAATATAGTGGACTAGAGCACAAACTACCACTGTTTATTTCTTTGCTCCCTACATCTAATCATACAATATTGGACATTTTCACCCGTTAACTTCTACAAATTGATATTTTAGTACGTCCGTAAGAACGGTATAACAAATAATATATATTTCGTTTTATCATCATCCTAGGGTAATCGGGGCAGAATGAAATGAAACGAAATATGTCTCTGATTCCTCTAATATAGAAAGATGAGTCACAGTCAACTCTCGGCGGCTCGACTACACTCTTCAAAAAGATCGTTGACAGTTTTGTGATTGGTTAAACCAACAAACAGCGCTGCAAAGTGAATGTGAAACAGAACATATTTAATATATTATTCAGTACCACTATGATCAACGTGAAAAGGGGAATCAGACTGCCAAAAAATCTGTTTCAATGATTCCGGAATATGACCGTCAAAGGTGAGGATCACTCCGGTAGATAAATTGTCGAAAATGTCGATGAAATAATCGAGTTAAACCGGCATGTGAGCACTTATATATTGCCTAGAAGCTGAGAAACTGCAGATTGCGAGAAAGCCTACCCAAACGATTGCAAAACCTGGATTAAGAAGGTTTTACTGAGTATTTGGTGGGAATGGAAAAGAATCATTTATTAATAGCTACTTCTATCGAGTTGCACACATTACTGTCAAAAACTGACTAACTAACATATTGTCATATGAAAGGTTCTAACGAACCCACCATATAGTCCAGTTTTGGTACCAAGCGATGATTACTTATTTCCAGTGAATTATTGTCAATTTTACTACCAGTAAGAACGAGGAATTCGATTACAGAATTGCCTTCAAAATTGCATTTTTGATGACTAGTAAAACATGTGTGATTTTTTGTTAAACCAATTGTGGTCAATTTGTTCGAAGCAGCTCAATAAGTTTCTTAACAAACGTTCATATTTGATTGTAGTAATCAAGAATTTGGTTATAACTTTGGATTAATCGTAACCTACCACGACCAAACGTAGAGAAGTTTACATGTACATTGCATCTATCAGATCCCAGCATCAGCAATGCAGGTACCAGTATCGCAGAGAAAGAATCATTATCAATTCCATATACATAAACACATACATTGAGATGGCGATCGATAAGTTAAATCCATATAAAAAAATAGAGAGAAAACGGAATGGATTCCAAGAAACGCAAAGCCACCTTAGCGCATTATTACCCACAAAGTATACGAGCTAAAAACAATAAGTACAAAATTATTTGCTCACTGCTGGACCCAGAAACAAAAGTAGCGACTATCTCGAGAGATCATCCATATATCTGAAATTATATAACATAGATTACCAAAAATTCACAAAAATGTAACTCCACTTTCTATAGGGAATTTCAATTAAAACAATTTAAACTAAACTTAACTAAACTATATTATTTGTAAATGAGACACAATATCTTTGTTTTACCACTATATTTAGTGGCAAAACAAAGTTATTACAAAGTTATTGTCTCACATTTACAAATCATTCAAGATGTACCACGAAGTAAACACCTCTACCATCAAATATTTAAACTATATTAAACGCAATTCAATTAAAAATGACTTCTACAAATAAAAAATTAATGAAGGTTAGTGAGATTAGATTAGCGTGTTCGTAGATAATTAAACCCCACATTTTTTTAAATTTTTATTTGTAAAAGTACTTTTTAATTTAATTACCATTAATATATATCATATATATCACATTTTTAAATAATATATAATGTTAGAACTATACCAAGTAATTTTAATTAATATCGTTAACTAAGAAGCTCCAAGTAATATAAACCACCGCACAACAAAAACGTTCAATAAAAGAAAGACATTATTGAATGGAACAAATTAAAACTAAACTCACCTCAGTTTTCGAATAATTTCTCTTAGGTATATATAGGTAATATAGTAGTCTCGTTTCCGACTTGATTTCCGTTTTTAGTATCTTGATTTTCTTAAATTTTTGTCTAAGTTCCGATTGTTATTTGAGTATCCTTGAATATTTACTTACCCTTTTTTAAACTACTTCGAAGATATAGGCTTTTTTATCCAATTTAAAAATTATAATTGCAATATTTTTGCTCTGAGAATTGTTAGTATTTTCCTCAAACATGATCATAAAGTAGTATTTATAGCTGCTTTAATTTGTATAAAACAATCATGAGTTTACCAAATATAATGTACAAAATCAAGGACGTACCCAAAGAGGGGCAGGGGGCAGCTGCTGGGCTGTTTATTCAGTTGACAGTGGAAAAGAAGAAGGATTTGTTAGAAAATTCCTGGGTTCCACCAAGGAATTGCGATTTTGAAACTGATGCAAGTCATTTGATAGAAGGCTAGTATATTCCAAGCAACTAAAAGGTGCTTTTTGCAAGCACTGTGTACAGTTTCCTCCCGTCATGTCACTGTTAGAAGCGTTTTGAGATCATTTGTGATCAGATCATTCTCAAAATTCAAGAATATGCAGGAATACTGCCGAAATCATGCCACCACCAACTTCCACCTATCTGCAACAGCTGCTGCAAAGGCTTTTCTTCAAAATATACCTGTGGATGTTCAATTGCAAAGTGGCCAGCAAAAAGCAATCGTTGAAAACAGGAAAATATTGTCATCAATTCTTTCTTGTATACTATTTTGCGGTATACATGATATGCTTCTTAGAGAAAAAGAAGCAGATAGAGAAGTTTTATGAAATTTATTGAATTTACGAATCGATTTTGGCGATAAAAATCTGAAGACTCATCTGGAAAAGTATTGCCGTAATGCAGTTTATACGTCGCCAAAAATACAAAATGAATTAATTTCTTTATGTGGCGAAGTTATTGCGGAGAGTATAATAAGCGATATTAAAAAAGCTGGCTTACGCGGACATGGCTGGGAAAAACAGCTATCAATTGACTTGCGGTTCTACGATGAATACAAGGGGATAATCCGAGAAGAATGTGTAGGTTTTGTGGAACTAAAGTCACAAGATGCCTCATCAATCGCTGAAGCAATTGACAATTTTTTATTAGCTGTAATCTATCACCAGAATATTGCGTAGGATTGGATTTCGATGGCTGCTCTGCAATTGCAGGCAAAAGGGTAGTGAATAAAAGAATTTATAGGAAGAAACATTCTCGAGCATTATAAATTGCTCAACAAATTTTCTCAAAATAAATATTGTTTTAAGTATATTAAATCAAATAATGACATAGTGAATAAATGTGTGTTCTATTTTATTTACAATTTGTACCAGATTTATTTAATTGTTTCTATAAAACTATTTATTTATACACTGCTTTTTTTTAAATCATAAAATAACATTTAAAAAAACACATAAAAAACTATTAAACTGGTAATAACAATTATTAATAAAAATATTATTGAACCTATCCATTGACCTGAATTGTCAATTCTGTAATCTGAAAATACAATAGTTATTGTTTCTTATCATTAATGCGCATAATATATTTATAATATAATATAATTACCTGGAGTTCAGGAGGAGTTGACAATATATAGTGTACAGCTTCAGCTATATGTTCAGGGTCCGGTTTTGGTAATGTATCATCCAGATTTTTTTACACTATTTGACATTTCTTCTAAACTGTCTGCTCTAATAAATCCAGGATTAATACTCTGAAATGTATAATTTAGTAAATATATCTTGTACTTTATACGCATAAATATTAATTTAGTTTGTAAAATTCTAAATAATATTTATATCACTAATTGGCCATAATTTTTAATAAAAATAAGCCTTCCTATTAATATAATAAATATTACAATTAAAACATATAAATATATTTTTTATAATTTGAAAAAACATTTATTCTTATTATTTATTCCTTCATATTTTTGTTGTAATATCTTATAGCAAAATTTTTGCAGATATTAGACAAAAAATGGGAGTATATATTTTTTTATCATAGCTTCTAAATTACGTATTATTATTAGAACTTCTAAAATACGCACCGTAACTTTAATTTTACTATATTTTTTTTATTATAACTCCTAAAATACGCAGCGTAACTTTAATTTTTACTACCAACAGAAACTAATTTCTTGCGTAGTGAGTCAGTATAAGCTGAAATTCGAATTTAGTTGATTTATGAAACGGCATTCCTAATATTTGAATATGCTGATCGCTACTATTAATATTTATAATATGGCCATGGATATTACATACTGCCATTATTTGATAGGCCTCTCGGCATGCTGTGGAATAACCTAATATGTTTGTTACCACAACATTTTTCCAAGGCTTCAAATCACCATCAATCATTCTAGCATGTCGCTGAATTGCAGCATTGTTATTATGGATATGCACTGGACCTTTATTTTCGGTGACCCATCGAAAACAATAAATTATTTCATCTTCTTTAGCCATATCAACTTGACGTGGAATGAATTTTCCTTTATTTCCAGACAATGTATTTGCACATTTTTCAAGTTTCTCGGAACTTTTGGATAATCCAATAACCTGAATAATAAATATCAATTTTATTAGAGTTTATTTTAATGTTATCTAGTTTACATAAATTAATAGAAATTTAAAGAGTGTTGCACAGTGATAATATTAGGCTAGTGTATGTATCATTTTTTATGTGGTCATCAACTTCAGCTTTTTTACAGGTAGGCAATAACAGTGTAAACCCTAAAGATAGAATAAATAATTCTGAAAGCTAAGAATAGTAAATAAAATTTCATTTCCACCTAACGACTAATCGGATAACCCAAATAATTACTAATACTAAGACATTAAAAAAATGGCGCCTAAAAGTAACACGGAAAATAATATGTGACTTGCATAATCTGCAATAGTGACTACCACCCAATGGGCATACTTAAGATAAGTAGACTTAATGTGAATAATAATGGTAAAATCTGATACTGTAAGTCGGTAACCTCAAATGACGAGAATGACCAGATGCCGATCAATTGCAATGAAGACAACAAAAAAAACAGCAGGTAAATGGTCAAAGATAGAAGGAAACAATGAATGCTTCAAAAACATCACTTGATAGCGCCAAAATTGCTAAATCGCCAGTCGGAATTGATATCGAAAAAACTATAGGCGTACAAAAGGAGCCCAAGTTAACAACTGGACTCTGGTTATTGTGTTGCCGCACTATTTTCTGACCTATCACGCGCGTTCGACACGGTTGACTTTGAATTTGTAAAATTTAAACTATGTTCTCTTGGTGTCCGCGAAAACATGCTTGACTTAATAGTATCTTTTCTCACAGAGTCGAAAATGTACGTTTGTTTGTGTGAATCAAGGAAACTCAAAAACTTATCAGATGAAGAAAGGCTTGGCGCAAGGTTCAACTCTTTGCCAATTACTGTTTTTACTGTTTATTAATGACCTTATATATCAATTAAAAGAAGACTTTGTAATTGACTATGCGGACAAAACCACCACAGTAGTTATCTCAAAATCACACGAAGAGAATTAATTGGAAAAATCATACAGCAAAGATGGAATTTACGGCTTGGTGCAATAAAAATGAGTTATTGCTAAATCTCGATAAAACACCACAAGTGGGCAATGGTCATGGTATGCGAATTGTACACTATACTTTCTACCATTATACATATGAATTAAAAAATACAAATATAGATTTCTATTTATTAAGATTGCACAAATTTATTAAAAATATAATACAGATACAGTTATGAAATATTGTTCCTGGAGATCCTGTATATGATGGTACATCTACAGTAGGGTTTGATTTTTTTTAACAAAACTACTATCACTATTACTACTTACCATTATTTTGCGTAAATTTCAACACACTTGCAATTTTAGTTTGACGTGTAATTTCTACTGTCAGCAGCCGCGACTATATGTTTTTTACGAGAAAAGTTAATTCAAAAATCAAATGTTTGTAAATTTAATAATATTAGTATTATTGATTTTTGCGGCTTCTACTTCGTTATACATGTTGAGTATAAATAATAAACACTTTGTAACTTTGTTTGTATAACACAATTTATTTACTGCTGACTATAGTTTCGGCATCTCAACGTGCCATTATCAAAACATATAATGATTGAAAACTACAATTACAGGTATATATATGGAAACAAAATTTAACAAACAGCTGTGAAAATTGGAGTGTACATCAGGTCAACCTGGTCGTTAATTAGGGGTATTCCCGGATTAGCGCGAGCCTTATGAATTTCGATAGATTCTAGGAGGTCCATTTTTCGACCCTTTTCTACGTAATGGATTATGGATAGTACATCCTCGCCAAAAAGAATGATTCTCCTCGATTATATGCTTCGCAAACGTTGATTTTTCAATTTGTTTTAGGCGGACAGAGCGTAGATGTTCTTTTAATCTAATACTAAAATTCCGACCAGATTGTCCTATGTACACACCTTGACATTGTTGACATGTCAATTTATAAATACCGGATTTGTTAAAATTATCTACTGAGGTTTTCGGATTGAAAATTAAATTTCTTATTTTTGAACTGGATTTTAATGCTGCTGTGATGTTGTGTTTTTTTAAAATATTCTTAATTTTAAGGCTAGCATTTCCAAAAAAGGTTAAAGGTATATATTTTTTGTTTTCTGGTGGTAAGTCACCTCCAAATAGGATTTTCTTAATTTTTCCCAGTTCGTGTTTTTTTAATAATTTATCAATTATGTTGGCATTGTATCCATTATTTATTGCTATGTTCTTTATTAAGGAAATTTCGTTTTTTCTTGCAATGTCCGATAAGGGCAAACTCAATGCTCTGTGAATCATTGAATTGAACGCAGCCATTTTATGC
>OZ018390.1:34469098-34493944 GCA_963969525.1 Ontholestes murinus
AATGCACCATCACCACACAGCAAAACTGGTCAAGCAAACGATTGAGGCGTTTAGTTGGAAAATATTTTCGCATGCGGCTTACTCATCAGACTTGGCTCTGTTCAATTACCACTTATTTGCATCGATGGGATACGCACTTGCCGAGAAGCGCTTTACTTCTTACGAAAATGTACGAAAATTACTCGATGACTGGTTTACCTCAAAAGAGCAACAGTTTTTTTGGCGTGGCATACAGAAATTGTCAGTCAGGTAGGAAAAATATATAACTAGCGATGGGCAATACTTTGAATAAAATATTTTTATCATGTTCATACAATAAACGTGTATTTTCTATACAAAAATTCCGGTTTCATATTTATAGACCTGGTATATATATATATTGACGACTCGTAGTTTTCAAAATTAATATTACAATATTAGGCTGAAAGACCGCGGGTCGATAGCCGTTTGACAGGAAAAATAAATTATTATATAATTCCATTGTCATTTTGTTAATTATATGTAAATTATTTTCTTTTTTTTCTGTAAATAAAGATGTTTATTATTATTATTACAATATTACTATTTTCGGATGAACACAATTAAAATTACTTCTATGAATTGTATCGTCAGGGTAGCCTATTTTTCGTAGGTAGGTAGGTAGGTATGTATGTGTTTAGTATTAAGTTAATTATCTCGGACATTGTTTATAACCGTTTTTCTTCATTGTATTTTGTAGCTCTGATGATGCTAAAAACCAATTTGTTCCCCTATTTGGACATAACCCCCCGTTATTTCCCCTTTATATATATATATATATATATATATATATATATATATATATATATTATATATATATATATATATATAATATACCGGGTGACCCATTTTAATAAATCCACTGGAATATCTCGACACATATGCGTCCTACAAAAAAATGTACCAAATAAAGGTTTTTTTCACCCCCACCCTCCAGGGGGCGGGGCAGGGGGTCAACTTTTATATCTTAAATGGGAACTCTTATTTTTAATTGCAGGTTCGGATTCTACATAAAAAAATATGAAGATTTTATTTGAACTTTTTTTTCGAAATCGTGATAGATGGCGCTGCAATCGCAAAAATAACATTAATCAAGTCAAAAAACGATAAAATGACGATAAAATCGTCACTTTCAATTGTTCGCCATTGAAATGGAGTGAGTCATCTTATCGCGTAGGGTTAATGCACCAGTGAATGGCCGGTTAAGATCGTGTATCAGTAAATGGCCACTCATTTAAAATGTATTGCCTATCCTTGTCACTCTAATGCGAAGGCCATTCACTGGTACATCTACCCTATTTCGAACATCATTTAGCTTTGAAAAAGACCGATATTCTAGCAACAATTTCGACAAAAGAATGCTAAGCCGCGCACCGATACTTCCTGGAAAATGAAAACAACACGTTTGAAACATTGTCGCGGGAATGAAAACTAACCGTCTTACTAAAATCAAATCAACCAATTTTTATTTGTTTATTATTTACCGATCTCGGGGACATTTAATAAATGATATGCTCGAACGTCGCACCGTTCTCCCTCTGACAAAGCTGAATTCGGCGTTCAAAATTCCTAACTGTCTGCAAAAGCGTGTTGCGCTGAATATTGTTGCACGCTGTTTGTATCCTTCGAATCATGTCAGCCTTGGTGGTTGGCCGTTCTCGATACACCGAATATTTCAAGAATCCCCACAAGTAGAAGTCAGGCGCTGTCAGATCTGGCGACCTTGCTGGCCATCCAACTGGAGCCCTTCTCCCTATCCACCTGCCAGGACACGTTTCGTTCAAATGGGTCCTCACGATGTTTACAAAATGTGGAGGTGCGCCATCTTGCTGAAACCACATTCTGATCCTTGTCTCTATGTCCACATTTTCGAGTAAACCGGGTAGGACCTCTTGAAGCAGATGTAAATACATTCACATTCACAGACCAGAGGTGTTGATGATCCACTTACTGCATCCACCGAGGGTTGACCGGCGACCAATAGTGACCGTTGTGACGATTCAACAACCCGTTGTAGCCTCGTCGGAAAACATCACGAACTTGAAGAAGTTTTCGTCATTTTGCAATTGCTGTATTGCTCACTGACAAAACAATCTCCGTTGTGCATGGTCCTGCTCACTCAATGCCTGATTCAAGGATACGTGGTACGGGTGATACTTTGCGTTTTTCAAATACCTTCTCGCAGTCTCTCTCGGGATGCCACTTTGGTTCTAGATCTCGCGAACTGATATGCGAGGGTTCAAATGAACCATCGCCAGAACGCTGATAACGCGCGGATTCATACGATCATCCTCGATGGTGTTTCGCCTTCGTTGACGTCGAATAATTCCTCTTCTACATCTCAATTCAATCCGGCGAATCACTGAATGATTCGGATGGCGTAGTCGTCGGGGAAGTCATCGTCGATACAACGCTGCAGCTCTTCGATAAGAACCTCGACATTCTCCTAAGACAAGGAGAATATCCACTGTCCGGAAAACTAATTGCAACTAAACAACATTCTTGGAAAATTGCTTGTTTTGATTTTCGTCAGAATGTTTGTAATGATTTTCGTCAGACGGTTTGTTTTCATTCCCGCCACAATGTTTTGAACGTTTTGTTTTCATTTTCCAGGAGGTAAACGGGACGCGGTTTAGCATCTTTGGTGAACAATTTTGCTAGAATAACCAGCCATTCACTGGTGCATTGACCCTACGCGATAAGATGACCCACTCAATTTCAATGGCGAAAAATTAAAAGTGACGATTTTATCATCATTTTATCATTTTTTGACTTGATTAATGAATTCGAAAAAAAAATTCACTGAAATCTTCATATTTTTTAATGTAGAATCCGAACCTGCAATAAAAAATAAGGGTTCCCATTTAAGGGGGTATTACTCTTCTGAAGCGCGTTTTGAGAGTAATTTTTAGGAATTATTTCTGTGAAAACTATCAAATCCATAATATCGGGATTTTTCACTCATATTAAGACATGTTTAAACTAACAATATACATTTTATTGAATTACTTAATCGAAATGTATACAAGTTATGCGCTGTTACGTATGTCGCGGCGCGAGACGCTCGTCCAATCGGGCGCACGGATTGTGGCGATGCTAATCGTCTAAAATAAAAAAACAATTTATTTTTTCAATCTATATGAGTGTAGTTATCGTCCGAACTAGAACTATACAAGTACACATATTTTTATAGAAACGGCAGCTGTTTAAAAATCAAAGTTCAATTTTTCCGAAAAATTTTCAACTTAAACATCAGATTGAAAGTGAAATATACAAGCTATCAAAATAATCCTAGATCCAACCATAAGTGAAGGTTCCTTCAATATGTGTGCCAAATGGCAAGTCAATTGGTTCAATAGTTTTTAAGAAAAACGTGCGCCCGTCTTGCAAAATGTTGTTCCGAGAAAAACGCGTTCAAAGTTTGCAATACATTTAGCACTGATACGGTTGAACTTACGGTGGATAACAACTGATTTGAGTAACTAACCCTTAATCAGCTGTACCCTGGTGATAGAGACAAGGGGGGGCCGTTGAGACAAGGGGGGACCATAAAACAGAAAAACAGTCGAGGTATAACAGTCGATGGTATAAGTGCCGCGCCTCAACGCGCCGCAGCCTAAGCTTGTGTAACTATGGGATTTCTACGAATTTCAAATTCATATTTTCGAAACACACCCTCAGAACCCCGGACTATAATAAAATGCAAAAAAAAACAAAATGAATTGTGGAATTTTCTAAAGAGTAATTCCCCCTTAAGATATAAAAGTTGACCCCCTGCCCCGCCCCCTGGAGGGTGGCGGTGAAAAAATTTGTATAGGATCAGATGGCCCTTTCGAAACCATCAAACTTTTATTTGGTACATTTTTTTTTAGGACGCATATGTGTCGAGATATTCCAGTGGATTTATTAAAATGGGTCACCCGGTATATAATATTCTAGTATATTTTTAATCTATTTAAATTCGGTTTTAAGAACGCTAGTTTATATCTTTGCTTGGAAATAAACATGAATATATTATTTTTCGATATATTTGCTTCGGCCCAGAGTAGTTACATAATAGATAAGAATTACCTTAATTATATTATAATAGAATAAATGTAATAAATGATATTAAAACAAGTTCTTAACTTGAGCGAGAAAAAAAATAAAAATTATAAATGTTGAAATTTATATAACCAGTAATTGTAAATTGAAATTTGAGCAAATTGTCACGAATAGGCTGTTTCCGTAAGCCTCATAGATTTCGAACAAAACGTAAGAAAATTACTAAGGTGGCCACATCACCATTTTTTTATCTTTTTTACTTTTTCCTTGTCGTAGCGAAAACTAACTACTGTAGTTATGTGTATATTCAAACGATTTTATTAACATTTTTCTCACCGTTAATTAATTCGCAAATATTAACGGCTGTATCGGCATGAGAATAATTAATTTCGAAAATTATTTCATTTTGCCTAATCAAATTAAATTTTATATATTATGGGAGGGTATGATAATTCATCCATAATTAAACAGATAAAGTGCTTATGATAGAGCAATAACACCAATAAAATAAAATATAAAATGTGATATATAGTAATTAAAATGTTATATATTCATGTTTTTAGGCAATATGTAAATAATAATATAAAGAGAGATTTTTTTAATACTTACAATAATAACTATGAACGTTTTTATTTTAAAAGTTTAATATATAATTTATGCACATTTTTGTTAATATTATTCAGGGTCAAAATAATTAAATTTTAATAAGAATTCCATCGTGTGTACACTATTTATAAAACGTCGTCGCATATAGGTTTATGTTTTAATTAAACGGTGCATGTTCAAATACTATGAATCGCTGGAAGAACAAAGTTGCTATTGTAACTGGTGCCAGTTATGGTATAGGAGCAGCTATAGCTAAACATCTAGCCAAGTCTGGCTTGCAGGTAAAATAGTTCATGTTAAATTACTACAATATTTATAATTCTTTTCTTAATTTGTATCTGTTTAAAAATTCAAAGCGCATTCTACAATCAATTAAATGTATCACGGCACATACCTAGTTTTATCTAACCTTCCGTTATTTTTTCATTTATTGATTTCTATATATCTTTTTCTCATTTCTTATGTATTGGGAGTATTATTACTGTTCCATTCCCTTGGCGTTTTTCCGTTTTCTACTATTACGTTCAACCATTCTGTTAGATCCTCTATTCCTCTTTCGCCCAGGTATTTAATTATTTCAGAAGTTATTTCATCTATTTCTCGCGCCTTTCCATTTTAGATTTTTAATTATTTATTTTATTTCATCCTCTTATATATTTTCTATCTGTTTCATTTTGTTGTGTTCTATTTCTTGCTAGATCAAATCTTCGAAATATTGTTTATTACCATATTTATCTATTAATCATGTATTTTATTCAGTTTTACTTATTAAAGTAAGTAAAACTGAATAAAATATGTTTTATTTATTTGCTTCATAACTTCTTTATTTACATTTTCAAACTTTGTTCGAGTTTTTCTTATTTATATGTATGATTCTTTTCATTTTTCCTTTGTATTCTTCGCTGTATCTATTTTTTTGCAGGTATGTTTTCAATTTAATCTTTCGCCTTTCATTTTCTTTTTTTCTGTCTCCTATCTACCTGTTAGTTCTATTTTCTTCTATATTTCCTGTTTTTGTTGTTCCACAGCACTCCTTCTCTGTTTCTAGTAAAATTCTTTTGAATGATAAGCATTTTTTTTTAGTTTTTCAGTTTTTTAGTTGGGGGTCGCAACCGAATGTGCCACCACCCGCGTGTTGTTAATTGTATTTATCTCACCTGTATTAGTTTTTTGTAGGTAAAATTATTATCTTTAATATAAAAACCTCAATCCTTGAAATTTGCATTTGATTATATTAGAGATTTTAAAAAAATTGAATTTAAATATAAATTATATTCACTAACACTTATTTTATCTACGAATAAGTACAAAACCTGGGATTATTATTAAGTATTTAATTCAACTCTAAAAACAATGAACTCATACAATGTTTGGCTTATGAATAATTAGTTTCAGAATTTAGTTAAGCATTTAAATGACTTCTGCAGTAAATTGATTTTCATTGTTTAGTGTTAACAACAACTATTTATTAATACTGAATTGACGAGACTGCTGCCTTGTTGTTAACTAAAATTATGTACGAATTTTACCTTTTTTTAATGTATTAGCTTATTAGCAAAGCCAGTAATTACGTGCAAATTTTCCTATTCAAAGTTACAAAGTGAGAATGATTTAATTTAAATTAAAATCAAATCTATTAACAAAGCCATTTTACCTTTTAATAAAACTGTTTTACAATTTGTTACGTTTTAACCTAGATTTCAGTCTAGTATTTTTATCATACAACTTGAAATACATACTATGAAAAAAATGCATTAAATCAAGTCATAATTCACACTAGATAAATGCAATGGCTTCTTTTGATATATTAAATGTGATTTAAGATTCTGAATTATTTGTGTAGAGATTTATTAGAAACTTGGTTGTAAAGAATTGGAAAATCATTTTGATAAATATTTTGGAATACTTTTTGTTCAATTTGTTACGTTTTATACCTATATGTTAGTCCAGGTTTTTAACATAGATAAAACACAAAAAAATGCATAGCTCTACTTAGTGAATTATAATAAATCAGGTGAATCAAAGGAATATGCGATGGTCTCTTCTGATACATTATATGTGGGTTCAGATTTTGAATTATTTGTGTGAAGATCTCTTGGAAAAATTGCTTGTAAACAATTTGAGATTGTCTTGAATTCTGTAATATTTTAAATATTTATTATAATTTCTGTAGATGTCAAATAATTTTGTTAAAAGTTCCCTTATGACATTATTATAGGTTGTTGGTATAGCAAGAAGATCAGAAAAAGTAGAAGAACATGCAAAAACTTTAATCGGCAGTACTGGAAAATTAATTGCACGAAAAGTGGATCTTACCAAGGAAAACGAAATAATTGACTGTTTTAACTGGACAAATAAAAACATTGGTCCAGTAAGTGTCCTAATAAATAATGCCATTGTCATAAAAAATACCAGACTAATCGATGGCGATACCCAAATATGGAGACAGATAATGGATACCAATATCATAAGTTATGCTATAGCAGCCAGGGAAGCATACAAAATAATGTCAGCAAATAAAATTGATGGTCACATAGTGAACATTAATAGTATTGGCGGTCATCAACCCCTCTATTCTCCAGGCATGTCTCTATACGGTCCTTCGAAATACGCAGTTACCTGCTATTCTGAACTGTTGCGAATGGAATTGTTATCAGTGGGTAGTAAAATTAAAGTTACCGTAAGTAATTGACATCAACACTTTATCAATAAGTAATAAAAGATAAATATCTAATAATTTAAAATAGAAAATCATCACTTTGTAATATATTTATTAAATTGGATTTCTAATTTATTCATTTTTTCAATTTTAAAGGAATAAATAAACTGCTCGCTGAATTATTTTAGGTGATTTAATTTAGTTTATTCAATTTTATTTTGAAAATTTGGATCAGAATTTTATTAACGTTTACATTTAAATTCATTTATTTACTATTCAGTAACAAAGCAAAAAATATTCTTTATTTGACCCCAAAAATAATAAAGACAAAGTATAATTTCGTTTACAAGTACAAGGCTAGTATTTATTTCATGGTGATATTTCATTTCTTCTCTTTGTACGGGAGATACTTTGTTCACTGCACTCTTGATAAAACGAATTATAACATTAGGTAATTTTAAATTAAACCACTTGTTATGTTTCATATTGTTGCATTTATTTTCCTAACATATGCTTCGATATATTTCAGTTCATGTTTCTAATTCCTTCAGAAATGATCGTCGCTGGTCAAAATATAAATAAATGCAATAATATGAGATTAGTAAATAAATAAATAAATAATAATTATTTAATGTAGTCTTATTGTAGTAATCAGATATTTGTGTTAATATTTTTTTTATAAAAACGAGTTTGCTTAAAATTTGTAGAAAATCTCTATCTATTATTTTTGCATTTTCTTTATAATTCAAGTTTGTCACATTAAATATTTTGCTAATTAAATATTGTATCTGTCTCGATTTCTAGCTTGGATTCGTGCTTCCAAAAATTTTTGTATGAACTCAAATTTTGCAATATTTTCTTATTTTACTGCTACCATTATGCAATTGATTTTGGACATTAATTAATACGATATATATGTTTTAGAATTTAAGTCCAGGTTTGGTAAATACAAATATCACAGAAGAGGCTTCAGAAGAAATGCGAGCTGCTTATAAATCGTTGCCTAAGTTAGAGCCGGAACACGTAGCTGAAGTTGTAAATTGCGTTTTATCAACACCTCCCGAAGTTCAGGTACAAAGAACATATTCAATTTTTATTCTTGTAATTATTTTCGTTAATTTTTAGATTACTCAACTCACAATGAAGACAATTGACGAAGCCCTTTAATATAGAGTATTAGCCAATATATATAGGTCAAATATAGAAACTTTTTTCCCTTTAATTTGAAACACAGTTGATTATTCAATTTATGATATTTGCTTGATATAGCTACTTTTTATGAAATTACAATTAAAATTATTAGGATTTTCGCTCGAAAATCGATAGTTGTATCTATGTATGTATGTAAGATATGCATTTATTTGATCAACTTTCATCATTATTTTTTCTTTTATTTGCAATAATTAGACAAAATATTTAAAATATATATTTTCTATTACACAAATTTAACCAACTATTAAAGATGAAACATAATTATAAGTTGCAAGTTAATATTACGACAGTAACATTTAAAACCTAGAAGCTGGAAGCCTGGAACCTAATCTTTTTCAACAAACTGTAAAAAAAAGAAGCAATTGAAAACCCTTAAAGCCATTCTATGCATGATATATTTTTAGTTAAATACAAGTTGAGATATTTCCAGAATGGTTTTTTTGCTGGTTTTCTAGTTATATTAAAGAATTCTTAATTAAAGTCTATAGCCTTCTTTAAAAGTGTACCGTTTTGTCAGGTCACAAGTGGGATGGGATGCAAAATTTATTTATTAATTAAATACCTTTTATAAATTATATTATGTTTAAATAAAAAATATATGTTTAAAAAATACATTGCCACGGATTAAGAAAATAAAGTATTTTCCAACAATAGAACGATTTTTATTTTCTCTTACGGACTTCTATGCTCCACGTTGTCGCAATAAATATTGCATTAATCGCCACCTTCAAAGCAATATTCTAATTCAAAAACTTTGTGCCATGGCGAATAATGTATGTGATTTATAGGCATAAAAAGCATACTTATGCGTCATTGTTTTACAGTTGATCTCATAGTAATCTGTTTTAAGGGGCAAAATCATGGAAAAGTTATTTTGATATCCATATATCTTCACTTGTATACAACAAATTCTCCTTCAATAATCTGGATGCAGTGATAGAAGATTATGTAACCATTATCATCAGTACCTAACAGGTTGTGACGCAAATGCTCATTATTACGTACTTCAATAAGAGTGCAAAGCTTTACAAAACACTAATCACAAGTGAATAGATAAAACAAATTGATTTACGAAATATCTATCGAATTCCAAAAGACGGGAATATCCTGTTTAATATTAACTATGAGATTGTATAATGCGAATAATACAAAAGTCCCCTTAAGAAACTGAAAAAGTGATATACCGGTAATGTTTTTTTAGATAATTCACCTAAGGTGCTGTTGACAAGATGAATATTTAAAAATAATCAAATTCGAAGTTCAATTGGGCAAGTATAGTTTTCTGGCAGTGTCGGAAAACCGTGGAATCATGGGACCTTAAAATTAAGACCATTCTGTAGCTTTATACTACCAGGCAAGCTTCAGGTTATTTTTTTAGGATATGTTAGAATCACTAGAGCCATTTATATAAATATACCATAAGTATGACTTTAGCCATACATCTAATTTTAATTGGGATGATGATATTACTAGACATAATTATGAAGTTTCTAACAATAAAAACCTTCTTCTTACTTTGATATGGATTATTAATTTAAGAAGACAGCAAATACCTTAATAATGTGGTTTAAACATGTAATATAATTTTTATTTTTATCTAGGCTTGTGCTTTCCAAAGTGTTGATGTTAATTGAGCGCAGACGTCTTGCAACTTAGTACTGTGCATTTGCTACTTCTGAAATGTTGTGCCCAAGATATATCTTAACTTCAACATCTTTATTAATAAACAGATACATATATTCTACAATTATTATATTAAACTTACAATAAGTGAAAAAAGTGGATACGTAACTGTCACTGTTAAATGGCTATCGACAACGACGTATATATGTATATATATATATATATATATATATATATATAAACCCCAATATTTTAAATGCCTTGTTAGTAATAGAATTAAAATGATCATTAAAGGACAATTTAGAATCAAACATAATATGTATTTATTTATTTATCAACAGCCACTGGGGCCAATTACAGAGTGATATTAACAATTAAAACTTAATTATATAAAATAAAATAATTACAGTAACAAAAACAAAGACACATTGATCACCGGTACACATTTGCAAAATAAGACAAAAATATACTTAAAATACAAAATACAATTACAAAAAAAATACTTAAAAAATGCCTATTATCAAGACAAGCAATAACAGATGTTTTGAAGGCCGTAATAGATGGGGAAAACACATCAATGAGGTGCTGAAACTGATTATACAGACGAGGTAGACGGTAGACGGGAGAGTTAAGGCAATGATTGGTGCTAGGTACGTGATATGTAAGTAAAAGTGTTAGCATATCGGGATGAGGATCTGGGTACATTAAAATTTAGCTGTGATAAGAAAGTAGGGTTATCGATTTTGTTATGAATTAACTTGTATAGGAAACATAAGTAATACAAGATGTGTCTATTTTGCAGAGATAGAAAGTTAAATTCACTTAGTAAATCTTGATATGGAACATCGAAACGATAAGTACCATGTTTAACAAAATAAATCTCAAGAATCTCTTTTGTACATTTTCAAGCATATTAATATATTTAGAATAGCAAGGCGACCAGACCACTGAACAGTAACACAGCTTACTTAGTACAAATGTATTAAATAATTTAATGAGTACATTAATGTTCTTGAAAGATTTACAGTTACGAACTATAAAGCCTAGGAGTCTGTAACAATCAGCAGAAAGTTTAGCTATGTGCAAGTTGAATGTAAGTTTACTGTCAAAGGTAATACCCAAATCAGATGTTACATTAGATCTGTCCAGTCGTATGTCTCCTATGGAGTAATCAAATTTAATACCGTTCGCGGGTATAGGATGTAACTGAACATTTGCCAATGCTTAATTCTAATCTATTAGACACCAAATAACCATAGCATCCTGCAAGTCTAAACAGTCTTCAGTAGAGCCAATAACATTTAAAATCTTCAAGTCATTCGCAAATAAGAAAGTACTACAGTTAAGTACAGAGCAAACATTATTAACACGTTAACGCCGGCGGGTACCACCGGTGGTACACGAGTTTTTACGCTTTTGGTACGCCACTGATTACTTCCATGCTGACAATAAATAACTATTATCGCGCATCTAGGACTTCAGTCACCATAGCAACCATAACAACCATAGGCGTGCGAGCCAAATTTTGTCATTTTAAATGAATAATTGTAGGGTACAAAAACGCCGGCGTCAACGTGTTAAAGAATAATAGGAATAATAATGGCCCCAAGTTAGACCCCTGGGGAACACCACTAGAAGCTATGTACGTGCGCGACCGAACACCATTGACTTCTACCACTTGCCGCCGATTATTTAAGTATGAGCGAATCACATTCACAACACTGGCACTCAAGTCGTAGTCCATGAGTCGAGATATTAAAAAGGCATGATCCAGCTTATCGAAGGCTTTAACGAGATCAGTATAGATGACATCAACTTGCTTCCCAGCATCCATGGCTTTAGAAATAATATGTGTAAAATTGGTTAAGTTGGTAGTCGTAGAGCGCTTTCTCATAAAACCATGTTGATCTTTATGGAGAGACGCACTGACGTTGTTATAAATATAGTTGCTGAGAAGTGATTCAAATACTTTGGACAAGTTACTCAAGATCGAAATTGGTCGATAATTCTCGATTGCAGTTTTAACTCCCTTTTTGAAGAATGACGTAGCAAGAGCTATGTCATTCTTGCAGGATCTTCGTAGGTCTTGAAAAACACATTTATCACTCTTCTTCCGAGATTGCAGATATTTTTTACGAGCTCTGTCGTTCTTTGCAAGTTTAATTTTAATTGAGCGGCTAAACCAAGGAGGTTTGTCATACGATTTACAACTTGCAGGATATATAGGTACATGCTTATCAAACAGTTGGTAAAGCTTCTTATATAATACATCACAGGCAATGTTAACATCAGGACACGTATAGAGTTCATTCCAGCAGCAATTCGAGAGATCATTATAGAGGCCTATAAAATTTGCTTTCCTAAAGTTATACTTATTGGCACTTTGAGTAAAATTTTTGAGATTATTAACACACGCAGTATCAACAGAGATGCTAAGCGTAGGGTAGTGACAGTCTTCCTTAACTAAGCGTTGCAATTAATAAAAGCATGCAAAGTTTTCAAAGAAGTTGTGTTGTTACCAGCATGATATTCGGGAATGGTGAAGTCATCCATTATGAGTATTTGCTTACCGCGGAACTCATTTTCAATTAATTCAAATACACGAGACTATTCATTATAAAAATAAAATTCTCATAAGATAAAATATTGGAGGCAGTATGATATTCCGTGTTAAATTTCGCAATTGTATAGAAATGAGCTTATCTAGTATTTTAGGGATAAAAGATTACGGTAACATACCCATAATTATCAAGTAGGTTTATTACCACTTTTTGTGAATAGGAATAATAAAAGGTTTTTTTCGATATTGAGGAATGTAACCTAAAAGTACTGACTGTTCAAATAGTCAGTGAATATGATTAAAATGAGTATATACACATGAAGAAAATAACATAAAATACCATCTGGACCATAATTAAAGTTATTAAACAATTTGTCTTCCAAATTAATATATAAACATGAGGAATAAATATATGAATACTACTCAAAGTTAAACAATAATAAGAAGAGAAAATTATTCGAAAGCGATAGCTACATCGTGTCCGTTGTCGTTTGTCCTATCTTCATACACATAGTGGCAGAAATACATGATGCATTCTTGATTCCGTTAACAAATTCTCAAAAATTTTTCGGATTATATCTAATGTCCTCTTTAATTTCCTCAATACATATTTTGAAAATAGATCTACTTAAGGAACACTTTTCGCGCAAAACTCTGAAATTATCATAGTCATTATTATCTCAAGAGAATTATCTAGATTCTTATCTATAAAAAACAAATCTCAATCCACATCAGCAAGCGCAATCTTATTTACTTATTATGATTCTTTGGATTACCTGTTAACAAAATACATTAATAGATACGTACATAAAAAATACAATAAATTTTGAGCACAGGAATCGCAGGCGGACTTCATTCTTCAGAATGTTCTTCCAGTCAGACCCTGATGGAATGTTCCATATATTCCAGAATTTCTTAATAGCAGAATAGTTTATTGCCTCTTTTGTAGTCATTTGTAAACGTTTTCAATGATGGTTAAATGTGTTGTTCCATTAAAACGTTAACGTCAATATCATGGGCAATATGATGCAATGAATTATTCCACAGAAGATCATTAAATGAGGTGATATTTATATTGGCGCTGGTGCTAAACACCAAATCAAGAAAAGCTCATCTATTCTTGAGAATACATACAATTGAAATAGATTCGAGGATGTGACAATGTTCTTGATATTTATCAAACGATGAATTCGGAGTTAGATACACTCCCCCAATTAAGAATCGTTTATTATAGAATTTATCAATAACAAAAAGTTGTACTACGGTCGAAGTATATATGGATACTTCTAAAGACAATAATTATTTCCTTACGGCAATAAGTATTCCACCCCCACTCAATTTGTCGCTTGACTTAGGTCCTCTATAAGCTCCGAGAGATAATAAAAGTATCGCATAAAAGTTGACAATCTTTATTTCACCAACTTTCAACAAATATTACAATTTAATTTTTACATAAGTTAAGAAAGTGAATAAGTTCTTTAATTTTAGTTCTACTACCAACCACATTTTAAAAATAAAGCCTTAGTTTTTTAATACTAGCAGATTGTCACCTTTTTTTTTCTTTTATCAACTTCAAACTCCATAGACTTTAATAAGGTTCTTTGTTTAACAGTTTTAATTAAGAGACTTTGCATTTTTAAAAACAAGATAGAACTCCGCTTTTCTGTTAGGTTCAGACAGTGGTAAGTTAACTGCTCTATAAATCATACTGTTGAAGGAAGCGAGTTTATGTTTTGTGAGGCTAAATTCTAGTGAATATAATTAAACGTGTGCTTAGGTTTTCGATATATGTTGAAACCTAATTTGTTATTGTCTTTAACTTTGTTTGTAAAACACTATATTTTTTACTATGTTGACCAACTTCTTGCGACTCCACTTGCCATTATTAATTAATCAAGAGGTGTAAGATCTGGTGATCTTGTGGGTCATTCTATCGGTCCTCTACCTCTGAGGAAAGATATCGCTTAAAAATTTACGAACTGCACGCGCATAGTGGGGAGGTACTCCATCTTGCTGAAACCAAAGCGTGTTATTTGGAATGTCAGGATCATTGTCGCTTGGGAAAATTACTGGAATCGATGGAACTAGGTCATTTTGAAAAAACTCCAAATATCTTTCACTTATAAGTTCCTTCGAAGAAAAAAGACGCTATCATTCTGTTTGTAACTATTTATGCCCTTGCATTTAATTTTTGAGGATGTTGAGTCTGTGCTTCGATCATCTAATGAGGATTCATCTGACACCAATGCAGGCAATTTTGACGGTTCACTGTGCCGTTTAGACAAAACGTAGCTTCATCGGAAAAAAGTATTTGTTGGTGTAAATTTGAATTTTTTTTTTACAAAATTTCATTAACGTTTCAAAGTCATCTTCGTTGAGTTCTTGCACGAGCTGAATTTTGTAGCGACGATATTTTTCTTTCCTCTTGATACGTAGCACTGCCGTCTGACTAACTACGTTTTCTGAGGCAACTCGTCTAGAGGTACTATGAGATTTCTCTTCCATACTAAACAAAATGTCAATTGTTTTATTCTCGGTAATTTGTGGACGTCCAGATTTTGGTATGTCTTTAACATCACCAGTTTCTCTGAATTTAGACTCAATCTTACTAATTGTGACCGGGTGATTTGAATATTTTGTAGTAGTATTAAATAAATTGCGTACCTCTTACTGATCTGGTCTTATTTATACATCCGATTAAAATCAACAAATTCGAAATATAACAAAAATGCGGCACTAGTAACCACAATTGTAAGTGAATTAAATAAAACATAAGTTTTTAATAGTAGTAGTGGTAGTGTTTTGGCTATCAACCACGAGGTCCTTCCGCCATGTGTCATTTGTGTATTTGTTTGTGTGTAAATTAGCTTGTTACTTTAAAGTATCGTCCGTCACTCTAAAGCATCATTAATTGTATCCCAATGGTGAATGGTACCGGTCACCCTTTTAACTATTTACCCGAACCAACGGTGCTGCACGTGAGTCCGGGGCCGTAACCTAATGCGCCACCACCGGCGTGGCGTGTTAATGTTATTATCAAAAGATTCGATCAAAAGATCGAAACACGTATCTGCAGATGATTATAAACTTGAATGCTAGATTATTTTAATTGCTGATGCTAGTTTAATATATAATCAAATTAAATATAGTACCTTTCATTCACTCTGGAATCACCATGTGTATAAATAATTATTACACGATGGAACAGCGTGTTTTATACGTGTAGCGACCATGGTTCAAAAATATCGTACAAAATATGAGTTGAATAGTAATTAAAAAAATCAACAATACAAATCAACAATCAAAGCAGTCCGTAATATTGTTTGTGAAAGTCAATGAATATTAATGTGGTGTTGTGGATCACAAATAGAAATTTGAGGGTCCTCCGAACATCGAGAGACTAACACCCCGAGGGCAGCAGAACGAGGAACATCCCATCATCAGATCCAGGACCACTGAGGGCATATAAGGGCATGGACAGCGTGATCTTCACAATTGAGTGGTAAGCATTGTTTTTTAGAGGCTTTTTTCATATTTTTGTTCGCGAGTAAAATTTTATGTACGCGAGTGATACGTTCACTCTCCAATAAATTTTGTACTCGACGATCTAGTCAATAAATTAGATAATTTAGGAATTACCGAAAACTTAAAAATGGAAAATATTAACTATCAATTACTAAAATTAAATGTCGAAACGATTCCTTATTTCGACGGTGGTAACGAACTCACAGAAATATTTATATCGAGATGCGACGCTGTGCTAGATCAATTCAGACCATTAAACAACGATTTAGTGAATACATATCTAATAAACGCGATAATAAGTAAACTTAAAGACAAAGCATTGGTCGCTATAGGTTCGCGTATAGAGTTAAACACATGGCCGGAAATTAGAAATCATTTAAGGCAAAGGTTTGGTGATCTGCGAAATTATGATTGTTTGGTTCAGGATTTGATTAATTTGAGACCTCATAAAATTGAAAAATATTTAGATTTCGGGGAACGTATTCACATTTTGCGAAGTAGACTGTCCGCTAAAATTAACTCCTTATCGGTATTGGAAATGCCGGACGCGACAAAGCACATTCATCAACTAAACTACGATGAATTAGCGTTAAAGACGTTCTTAAGCGGAATTCGCGGAATTCGCGGCAACGTACAAAGTATTATCAGGTTACGCGACCCTGACATACTAGAGCAGGCAATGAACAATCTGATACAGGAAAATAATTTCCAGAGTACGCACGATACGCCGAATGTATCAAATTTCAATCAAAACAATAATAAATTTAACAACCCAAATTATAATAGATTTAATAATCAACCTAGACCGCGTAATCTAAATTTTGGCAACAATAATTTTAATAACAATAATCGTTTTAATCTGTACCCCAGACCGCAAAATAACTTCACGAACCGGCCTAATAGTTCTCAATTTAAGCAACAACCACGACAACGGTTCCCCACTAACAGTCAAGTATTTGGGAGACCTCAAAACCCCCAAATCACAATTTTAATAGACCACAAAATTATAATAGTTACAGGTCAAATTTTAATCGGAATTTTAATCCATTTAACGCAAACTATAACCAGCCGCCTCGACAGATTCCCCGCGTTTACCAAGTCCCATGTCAACCTCGACGATTTATACAAATAAACAAGAATTGCGTAATTTAGATGAGCCAACGTACTCTACAAATATCAGTACACGAAGCAATAGTATCATTAGCCAGAACGGGAAAAATTAAGATTTTTTTTTAGTATAAGTCACCTTGGCAAACCGCCTATTGAATTCCTAAGTATTAATAATAATTGTAGTAATTTACCTTTCATTGTAGACCCCGAAACAAAATTCAAAGTTTTATTAGATTCTGGCGGTACGCGATCTGTCATTAGTTCTCGCCTAGTAAAAAAATTAAACAAAAATTCATTTAATGACAATCCTTTTGAAGTGATCATGGCACATCCCGCGGAACTCACAGCGTTGTTATTAACTTACAAAAATTATTCAAAAGTAACTTTGCTGCAAAAGTAAAATGCTGTGTATTCGATTTTCACTCCTCCTTTGATATGCTGTTAGGCGTAGATAACATGACAAAGATTAATATTTGTTTAGATTTCAAAAGGAAATCAGTAGTAACCCCTAATGTAGAAATACCATTTAAATTTTGGAATGACCAAGGCATATCCAATGAAGTTAATAATGAAGATGATAATGTTAGAATTAGCAACAATAATCTTAGTGTTAATAATTATAGTATTCCTGTTGCTCCGCCTGTCACTAAGCGAATATTAGTACCCGCTCAGAGTCAACAGGTAATAGAAGCAGACGTTTTAAATATTAAAAACGGTGAAGCCGTATTTCCTAAACTGACGATACGAATTTCTTAGTGCCCAAATGTGTCACTATAGTTAAGAATAATAGAGCCATTTGTACTGTAGTTAATAAAACTGACGTAGATAGAGAAGTTACATTAAAAAGACCTGTTGTGGTTACCCCCATCAGCGGATATGATGTGGTACCCCACGAACAGAATTATAATGAAAATAGTAATTTAAATAAGAAAGATTTTAGTACAAATAATAATTTAAATATGATGAATACAAATAAATTTAAATTCGATTTCTCAAGCATCAGAACTGATCACATGAATGATGAAGAAAAAGCTGTTATTAAAAAATTAATAACTAAGTATGCTGATATTTTTCATGTAAAAGGGAATCATTTAACGTTAACTAATAATATTAAACATAGGATAATTACGACCGATGAGATTCCGGTCTATACTAAACGAATCGCTACCCCGACGTGTACAAAGCCGAGGTAAGCAAGCAAATTAATGAAATGTTAGAACAAAACATTATTAGGCCATCCTTTAGCCCATCGTTCCCAAAAAATTAGATACTTCAGGTCAACGAAAATGGCGCGTTGTATTCGATTATAGGAAATTAAATGATAAAACTGTAGGTGACCGATACCCCCTTCCCAACATAAACGACCTGTTAGATAAATTAGGGAAATACCAATATTTCACAACCTTGGATTTGGCATCAGGCTTCCACCGAATTGAGATTGACGAACGTGACGTCCCAAAAACTGCCTTTAATACAGAAAACGGTCACTATGAATTTTTAAGAATACCATTTGGGATTAAAAACGCCCCAGCTACTTTCCAGCGCGTCATGGACAATATTTTGAGGGGAATTCAAAACGAATACTGTCTCGTCTATATGGACGATATAATTATTTTTTTCACTAGCTTACAGGAACATATCGATAGATTAAACGAAGTTTTCAAAAGGTTAAGAGAGGCTAATTTCAAGGTCCAATTAGATAAATCGGAATTTCTTTGCAAAGAAGTAGCGTGTCTCGGATATGTGATTACACCCGAAGGTGTCAGACCGAATCCGGACAAAATTATTGCCATTCAAAATTATCCCATCCCCAAAACGACAAAACAAATTAAAGGATTTCTCGGACTGTTAGGATATTACCAAAAAATTTATAAAAAATTTTGCAGACTTGACTAAACCGATGACAAAACGTCTAAAAAAGAATTCAGTTATTAATATTAATGATGCAGACTACAAAATTCTTTTAACTTGTGCAAGAACGTCCTGACTAACCAGCCATTACTCCAATATCCAGATTTTTCGAAACCCTTCTTGCTGACCACAGATGCTAGTACTCAAGCCCTTGGCGCCGTTTTGTCACCGCAACTGCAATTGTTTTACTTTCATCTTTTTCATGGCTACCCATTTTTTATTTATAATAAAATTTAAAATGACTATAACTCACTTATTTTTAGAAATAACTATGTCATATGTCATATTGGATTAAAGAGAAAAAAATTACCTTTTGAATGAGGCCATAGCCAACTATGGTTTCCATTTTAAAAAATGTAAGTTTGCATCATATCTCAGAAAATAATGGCGATAAAAAATTTCTGATTATTTTTTATTAATCTACATAAAATTATCTAAAACTTTGTCCTTTACAGTTTTTTTTTTCTATCTGTTATAATAACCGAGATATATTGATTTGAAAAAATTTACACTTTTTACTTTTTTCAAAATATCTAGTTACCCTTGACTTTTTTGAAAACTTTGAAAGTGGAATTTTATTCGTCTCGTTAATCTACACTTCTTTCCCCATTTAACCGTTTCTCTATCTCTTATAGTTTCCGAGATCCCCATAGAGAACATCGAAAAAAACTCACCCTGTATAACTCGAGAAAACATTCCGCAAATTCCAGATAACGTGTATGTTCATAATAAACAAAAGCAGCCCAAGACGAAAAATAAGTATAAGAAAGAAAAAAATAAAAATATAAAACATGATCGTAAAACAGCAGAAATCGAGACTAGTCATCGTAATCAATCAAGTAAAATTCATCTAGGTAATATTAAGACACCAAGAGCAAAGAAAGCTCCTACTGAAAACATTTAAGACTTTGAAATCTTTATGAATCACTTCAATAAAGAAAGAATTGCCGAAAACCAAAAAATTACAGAAATTAATGACGATTTGTTCCTTGCCCCGTTAGACTATTCACTAGCCCATTGTGTGAATCAAGACCTTAAAATGAGTGCAGGCATTGCTCAAGATTTTAAATTAAGATTTGGCAGAATTAAAGAATTGTCTAGGCAGAACCCACAATTGTATTCTCTTTGCCACCTCGAAGAAGATGATAGGTTCATAATCTACTTAATATCTAAAGAAAAGTATTTTAACAAACCTACTTTAGAATGTCTATTTAAAACTTTAATTACTCTTAAACAATTTTGTTCAGATAAGAAGATAACCAAATTAGCGATCCTTAAATTAGGCTGCGGTTTAGACAACCTAAATTATGACGTAGTAAAAGCAATGTTAAGTTATATTTTTTCAACTTCAGACCTAAAAATAACCATTTACCTTGGCACACTTAAACCAAACTAAATTAAAACTTTCAAAATTACTCATAATAATTTATTACTTTTAGGCTAATCTTCACCACTCCTGTGATTTCTTTTGAAATCAAGAATATTTCGGAAAATGCGTGATTACAACCTATAAAACTAGGAGTAGCAAAATTAGAAAGAACTAAACATATTTTCGTACACCATTATGATTTGAATCCTGTTTATGAAGAAGTTGACAATTTAAATCGTCAGTATCAATTTTTGAGGGACACCACGAGAAATATATCAAAATTTAAAAATGAATTCGGAAATTACGAGAAACTATTAAATTATTCGCAGAATGCTATAAGAGACAAAATTAAAACAGTAGATTTAAGCGCCGGAAAAAATTGCGTGAAAAGAGGTTTGATTAATGGGTTAGGAACTATTATTAAAACGATTAGCGGAAATATGGACGCTCGCGACGAGGAAAAAATTAATGGAATCCTGGAACATTTAATTTCTAATCAGAACAATCTTGAGAACCAAATAAAATTCGGGTACAGCATAAACCAAAAATTAATTCAAAATTTCAACGAAACAATCGGAGACATCGCACATAACCAAAACTTGCTTAAGGCCAGATGCAATTACACGCAATTTATAAAGAGGAGGCAGACCACCAACACGTTCTATTCACTAAAGATCTGTATAATCAACTTGTTTTACTTTACATAATAATTGAAAATATTTTGAAAGAAATTATCAACTCATTAACATTTTGCAAATTAAAAATTCTTATTCCAGATATAATTAAGCCCCAAGATTTATTTAACGAATTAAAAAGAATTTCCCTCCACTATAATGATCAATTGCCTTTCGACCTAAAATTGGAAAATATTTTAGATTTTGAATCCGCTATATCAGTCGATTGCAAAATTAAACAATCAAAAATTTATTACTTTCTATCCCTACCTATTAATTATGAACATTCCCTCGATATGTATGAAATGTACCCTATACCGCTGAAATATAAGTCCGAAAATGTAACTATAATTCCTAACGTAAAAGTAATGCTCAAATCAAAAATTACCTCAAAAACATGGCGTCTAAAAGACATATTCTTGGGTATTAATAAGAAATTCCAATGCAGCGATAACCTGCTCTTAAATTACCAGGCTGATTGTGAAACAGAGCTACTGGTCAATGGAACCACCCAAAAATGCAAGTTTGTTTAGAAATCGCAAAAAACCATTTAGAGAATATACCCAATACCAACCAATTCCTAGCCGTTTTTAAGAAAAAAGAAAAATTGAAGATCACCTGCCCGAATCAAGAAGAGACCCGTGACCTGGAAGGCATCTTTATCATTCAACCAAACAAATGCCTAGTCTTCCGGAACTATAAGGTGCCCCAAATGGAAACAACGTATGGAACCCCAGTGCTCGTGAGTGCTTCGACCCCAGAACTCAAGAACTATAACCTAAATAACTTCACAATACAATTGAAAAGACTAGAAGACATCCCAGTGTATTCCCCGATACCCGATATAAATTATTCGGTGATACCCCTAAAACCCATTGCATGAACACTAATAATTTATTCATTCATAATAATCTGTGTAGTGAGACTTTGGTTTATAGACTCTTAAGACGCAGAGGGGCAGCGACCCTTGTAAAAGACGATGACTCTCCTCCACAGATGTGTCGTATCTAGGGGAAGAGGAGTGACCTTGCGTCCACAATAGACTTTTCTTTGTTTTAATATAATTAATTTTGAAAATTAATAATGAGACAAATATGATGTCCATGAGCGTTTCTGCACTTGTGCTTTACAATAAATGTAAAAACTCCAGTTAACAGTTAAAATAATAATATTTAATTTGCATAATTAATTTTATTATCTAGAAATATATTTTATTAATTAATGCTTAGTCAGGATGACATCATCCGCCAGACGCATGCATTTTTATTCATTATTAGATAATACATTATTACTAGAGAGTGGATTTCTAGCATTATGCTTATCCGTAATATTAATAGCATCAAAAAAATTTCTTAATATCTATACGAATCTTGAAGAATGTGATTACTTAGCGCTAAGTTTTTTTTTGCTTTTTTGCTTATTTTGACTTTTTGTGCTTATTTTGACTTTTTATGCTTATTTTCATGCTTTTTTTAGATTCTGATGCTTATTTGGAGCATTTTCTTAAACATTTAAAAAACATTTAATAAAAATTTCACGCTGATATTAAATTAATGTGCTAATATAGAGAATTTTCGTAAAAATCTGTGTCCCATCATTTATAGATTATATTTGTATTACATATTTTCTTCGTGTCTTTTGACAACATAATTGTTTAAAATATCATTATTCAGATAATACAGACGAACGCTTCATAGGAATCACACCTATGATATTCCGGATGTAAACATCGTTAAACTAGGCCCGAACAGGGGCCCCAGTAAGTATTAAATGTAAACAAATTTAAGTGATAGCTAATAATCAGGTGTTCTGCAACCGTATAAATTTTCTACTCTCGGCAAAAATACGGATGGGACGACTGGCGCATATTTACCGTTTTCGTTAATTTTCATATTCAAACTCGCATTCATAAACTATTGAATTGACATTCCAAAAACTTTGCTTATTTATCAAAAATTATTATATGCGTAAATCGTATTAACCTGGGGAATCACAGATAAATTATATTATATAATTCACATGTATATTTAACCCATAATGCAAAAGGTGAAAACCACAATACAAGAATTAATTAGAGACTATCCAGAATTAACAAGTGAAAATTATACATTATTTTGTAAGGCATATTTAAAAATAGTAAGTTTTATTTTAGTTCCCAACTGCATCCTAACTAGTCAAGGCTTGTATGTAAAACATGTTATAACAACACTATATCAAGAACGTTTGAAAAAGTTCAAAGCTGAACTAAAAAAACAGCACAATTTCACAATCTTTAGCATCATCTTCAACAAACGATGGACAATTTAAATTAAATTTACATTTGTGCAAAATACTTTTACATTCGAATATCCCTTAAGAAAATTTCAAAATAATGCATTTAAATATTTCTTGGGAAAATATTGTAAAATGCGCATTCCCGAGAAAAAAATATGTAGCTCTTGCGTACTATGAAACCATACAAAAAATTAAAGATATTATTAACAATAATTATATGTGGTTTCGTATGGAGGAAACCACAGACGCTTGTTTAATTTAATAATAGGAGTTTAACACGAAGACATCCGACCAATAGTATTTTGATATATACAAAAGAATTGAAGAAAACTGATAATAACATTATAGCAAAATTCATAAATGATGGACTGACAAGCTTATTTTTGCCGTAGACAATACCAAGTTACAAAATTTTACTAATAATACATTTTGTGCATTGTACAAGTTTAGCACATGGATAGAAACGAATTTCTGAAACTATAAGAATGAAATTTCCATTTGTAGATTTAATTAAATATGGAAAAATAGTTCTTATATTCTTCTGTGAGTGCAATTATTCAAGAAGTCATTACCTGAGATCTCACTGCCCCATAAACCAGTGCTAACAACATGGGGAACTTGTCTATATGCTACGATGTACTATGCGAACAATTTTGAAGAATTTAGTAAGGTTATATACAACTTTCCCGTAACGACAAGCAAATCAGTTAATGACTGTCAAACAGTTCTTAAGAAACAAGAGCTTCCTTTAAAACAATTTAGTTTCATAAAATCGCGTTTAAATTTTGTGAGCAACACAACCAAATTTGTATAAAAGCAGATTCATTTTAGAAAATACCTGGACGCATTGGCCAAAAAATCAAAATAATATCGAAAGAAGTATTCGGTGAAAATGAAGGATTTTTAATATTAAATAAATTAAACTTGATTTTGAATGGCAATTTTCAAATGGATCCAGCCTTAATTTAAAATAAAGAGAAGCTTTTCCACTTTCAAAAATGTATTGAGCGTCAGAAGTAATAATTTTTACAATTAAACCCCTAGAACAACATTTAATGATCTACTGTTTTCATGAATAGATTTTAGTTATTTTGAAATGTATACAAAATTACAATTTGATTTTTAAATACTTACATGATATTATATATTATATATTTAAGCAGAATTTCTATGTAAAATATGTTGATAAACGTGTAACATATTAAGAAAATATAGTTTTCTTTAGTGCTTTTTTTCGTGTTTTTATGCTTTTTTCCTGTTT